>CM054932.1:11912511-12060328 GCA_029168755.2 Tillandsia fasciculata | reverse complement strand
AAACTACAAGTCCTCCGGAGATTTTCTCAAAAATTTTGATAGCAGTTTTTGTCACACGGTCATGTGACGGGAACAACCGCTATCCAGATACCAAGACGAATTATCATACGCATGCAAGGAATATAGTAACTAGACAACGGGAAAATTTCACCTTGCGCACCAAACCTTTTGGACTGCGTTGGCAATGATCGAGAAGTCATTCTCCTTGGTGAAGACGTCTTGCTAGATTTGTTACGGCATTTTTGGTGTTGGCATATTTCGTGAGTCAAGTCAGTGAGTTGAGTCGGAGTCTTAAAGGGATCAAATTGTCAATCAGCAATCAAAGACTTAGAGAAGATTCAACAAGAGCTCAAGTTGACACTCAGTGTCTTGAGTCTTGAAGATTGAAGATGAAGAATTGTGGATCAGTTACATCAATCTCAAGAAGAAAGTATTCAAAAGGATCAGGTATGTTTAACTAAATAATTTTGGTGATCCGAATACTTTCTTATAGTGTAGAAACACTTGGATGAATTTTTAATTGCATAAAAATCAAAAACTGGACATGGGACATGTTCAGGATCCGGATCAGATATCCAATCCGGATCCCGAAGGGTATTAGTTCATGTGCAAATCCAATCCGGATCCAAGCCTATTCTGATCCGGATCCCGAACATTGGATGTTGCTGAAATTCATGAACGATCCGGATCGGGCCTTGCGATCCGGATCCCGAACCCTTGGATTTCTGGAATCGTCAATCTCGTTACGACGATCCGGATCGCAGTAATCCCGATCCGGATCGCCGTCCTGAAAAATTCCAGATAAGGTATTTTTTGATTCTTATCTCTTTCCAAAGGTTTCTAAACTATAAATAGACATTTAGGGTTTCTCAAAAACGGGGGAGCTATACCGATTATTTTATAAAACACTTGAGAGCAACCCTAGAGGCTAGGTTTTTACCGTTCTTCTTTATAGCCTCTTTTAGGTCAATTCGACGGTTCTTCCAAGATCTATCTTTTGTCGAATTGATCTAATCTTTGCTTAGAGATTTCTTCTACGGTTCTTCAATGATAATCTAAGCAAAGGATCACCATCGAAGCCAATATTCTTACCGGCTGAGTTTGCGTCGTGGATTCGACGTGGCATCGTGGATTCGGTGTGCTAAAGGCGTTTCGTGGATTCGAAACGTGTGCTCGTGGATTCGAGTGGCGTTCGTGGATTCGAACGTGTGCAGTGGACGTGCAAACGTGGTGGAGCGCAAGGTCTGAAGAAATTGAAGGAGGGGTTAAATCCGTGGAGACGGTAATCACCTTGTTATTCTTCTTTTCTTAGGGATTGTTATTGCGTGGATATCCAACCGGTCAGCGCAAGGTCCGAAGAAGTTGAAGGAGGGGTTTGAGTCCGTGGAGTCGGTAATCACCTTGTTATTCTTCTATTCTTAGTGGATTGTTATTGCGTGTTGGTCCCGTGGTTTTTCTCCTGGATTGGAGTTTCCACGTAAATCTCGGTGTGTTGATTTTTATTTTCCGCATTGTTTTTATTTTTGCACTGAGATTGGTTTTATAATATTACACCTATTCACCCCCCTCTAGGTGTTTGATAGTACCTATTTAGATCCTTGTGGATCCTAAATAACTCTACAATTGGTATCAGAGCGGGTTTTAGGTTTATCTATCATAATGGGTGAAAGTGGTAATATTTTTAGACCTCCTCTTTTTGATGGGACCAATTATGCATATTGGAAATGCGGATGAGAGCTTTTCTCATCTCTATTGATGAGCGGGTATGGCAAACCGTTGAATACGGTTGGGTGCATCCGGTTGAGGAAGTAGGAAATTCTACTACCCCAAAACCTCGCTCTAGATGGTCTAAAGAGGAAATCGAAAGATCTTCTTACAATGGGAAAGGTATGAACGCTTTATATAATTCTCTTTCCTCGACTGAGTTTACACGAATTTCCGCGTGTGAAACCGCGAAGGAAATTTGGGATATTCTCAAAATTACACATGAGGGTACTAATCTTGTAAAAATTCAAAAGCTCCAGATGCTTACAAGTCAATTTGACTCTATTCATATGGAAGAGCATGAATTGTTTACAGATTATTACACTAGACTTCAAGATGTAATTAATACATGTGCTAATTTAGGAGAAAAGATCCCGGAGTCGAAAATTGTAAGAAAGATACTTCGGACTCTTCCGGAACGGTTTAGGGCAAAGGTTACCGCCATTGAAACCGTTAGTCATCCGGATGAGATGAGTGTAGAGGAATTAGTAGGTGCTTTGCAAACTTATGAGATGACTTTTCCTACTAATCAAAATTCTTCCAAGTCTTCTTCTAAGCTTACAGGTATTGCATTCAAATCAACAAAGGAAGAAGATGACGAATCGAGTTCCGACGATGAAATCTCTTTTGCCGATTTTGAAGAACAACTGGCGCGGATCACAAAGAAATTTCGTCGGAAATTTTGGAAGAATCGAACCGATGGATCTTCATCCACGAAACCATCCAAAGGATCATCGGGTTCTAAATCCTCTAAACTCAAAGGCGTTGCAAAACCTTCTAAAGAAAAAGAAAAAGATGATTTCGAAGGGGAAATCCGATGTTATCGATGCAAAGGCTACGGCCATATTTCAACGGATTGTCCTTCTAAGAAATCATACAAAAAGAAGGCTTTGCAAGCAAAAACTTGGGACGATTCTAGTTTCGATGAATCGACCTCAAGTGAAGAGGAAAAAGAAAAAATTGTTGCTTCTCATGCCTCTCAAATTCCCTCTTCTAATTTGTGCCTATCATCTTTAGTCACTGACTCTATTCCTTTGATTTTGCATGAAACATCAACATCCGGGGAGAGTCATCAAGTGAGGGGGAGTCGGACGAAGAAGAACTCGTTGAGGCATACCAACAACTTCTTGCGGAATCAAAGAAGATGGCCAAACTTAACAAGAAGTTGAGGAAGCAACGACATGAAGTTCAAGACGAGAATCAAGCTTTAAAGATCAAACTTCATGATCTCGAGGAGGAACATGGACGGTTATTGGATAACAATAAAATCCTCCAAGAAAAGCTAAACCAATCGGAGACAAACGCAAAATCATATATGGACAAGATTGGTTTTCTAGAAAAGCAGTTTGAGGAGATTCATGTCACCAACCAAGCTTTGACCAAGCAAGTTCATGAACTTAAATCCGACATACAAAGGTTTTCAACCGGTTCCAAGAAACTTAATTGTATGTCCGGATTAGGTCAAGCAAGCAAGGTTGGTTTGGGATTTAAAAAGGACCAAACTGCGCATGCTTCAAGTTCCACAATGAAATCGAAAGGAAGGACATGTCACCTTTGTGGACTTGAAGGACATTTGGTGAAGGTTTGCCCGAAAAAGAGAAAGAAAAATCTTTCGGCGACTTCATCTTCGGAGCGGACTCAACGGAATCAAAAGACACATCAAGTTAAAGGAGTTCACTCAACCCACCAAAGGTCCGAGCCACAACTTCAATCATACAAGTGGATTATTGCGAGGCAAAGACCTAAGGTGGATCAACAGTCAAAGCGGACAACCCCCGGCCACAACGAATCAAGACAACCCAAAATCCAGCGATTTTGGATTCGGAAAGGTGATATCTTTCCTTGTCTTAAGTTCTAATTAGCTTATGACTGTATGTAATGCTTTGATTGGTTTTCCCTTCATATTTTTTCTTAATCTTTGCATTACATGTTTTTCAATGCTCTTCGTTTTTATACTTTGTTTTTGAACAAAAGGGTTTTTAACGAACAAGTGCATTGAATAGAAAAGGGCTTCACGTTCATTCACTCCAAATTAAGTTTTCTTGGATTATCAACTTGACTCCATATTCATAATCTTGAAGACACTTCATTTAGAGGAGTTGTTTAATTGAGCATTGGTTAAATTGACTTTAATTGCATCCTTTCACGCATTTAGAAATTTATTATGCTTTTGATATCATAATATTTCAATGTTGCAATGATCATTTATGTTAATTAATTCATCTTTTAAGTGATCAAAGTCAATTTCTCTCTCATGATCTCTTGGTATAGTCATTATCATATTTGATTGCTTAGTCGAGTATGAATGCGAGATCAATTTTTGGTTGAATACCTTATATATTAAATAATTGATAGCCAATTGAGGGGGAGTCAAAGAAAAGTAAAATGCTCAAAAGATGTGGAAAGAGTTACATCCCAATGAGGAGTGTGAAAACTACCACCACATGGAGAAAAAGAAGAAGAAAAAGATACTCCATGAATGCAAAGCAAATTTCTGTTTTATGAATTGTTGATGAAATGCATATTGAAATACTTGACTCAGTCATATTTCATGGTTGGTATAAGGTGGGATTTTTGATAAAAGATGCTCAAAGAGCCACTCCTTCAACAGATTTTCTAGATATATTATCTAACTTATCGGGGATTTCAAACATCTATTGATCTTTGTATTTCATTTTCTTTACCAAAATTGATGATTTGATAAAGGCATTACTCATAAGATCAGGTTAGATGTAATTGAAGTTGTTCAACTTTAAGAGTTTTAATTTTCATAAATTTTCGTTTCATTTTTGGGTATTTTTGGTAGATTTGGTATAATCTATTTCTTGTTGCATGAAACGATGATTTCTGTTTAAAGTTGATATGCTAATGTGCTTACATACTCTTTCTGGTTTTTATTTTTCTAAATTATTCTAAAGAAAGAAATTTGGATTGAATGACATCTCTTTGAATTCATTGTTCTTCAAAGCACTTAAATGGATTTCTTGATGGTATACAAATCGGTATTTGAAAAGATGACAAAATCTGGATTTGTTTCAAGAAATTATTTGATTTTTGCTTTCTGGTACCGGTACGCAATCTGCATTTTTGTTATATACCGGAACTGAGCTTTTATCTCTCTTTCTCTATGAACTAATATTGTTAGTGATTTCCTTTTGTCTAGTATGTTCACTGTTTGACAATTTGTGACAAAAAGGGGGAGAAGAGAAATGACGGAGATGAGATCATCAAGAGAGGACAAACGAAAATGGAAAAAATGGGGGAGAACGGAAAATGATGATCCTATCACAAAGAGGGAGAACATAAATGCTCAAGATAGGGGGAGATAAAAGAAAAGATTGAAAGAGCGGAAAAACAAAAGAACCAAAAGGACAAATCAAATGTAGGATTTTACTTTCTAACGACTAACGTTTGATTTTGTTTGGAGTTTTGTTTTGCAGGAATTACATCACTTTAAGACTCCAAGTCCTAAGTCATAGAGTATGTTCTAAGACTGGTTCAAATGTAATTTTGTATTTATTGGATCTTTCACGCAAAGAAAATCAATGTTTTGGTGATGACATTGAATTCCGATTTTTTGGTTTAAGATGAGTGACTTGAGCGTTTTTATGTATTTTTGGATTTTGTCACGAAATTGCCAAAGGGGGAGATTGTTACGGCATTTTGGTGTTGGCATATTTCGTGAGTCAAGTCAGTGAGTTGAGTCGGAGTCTTAAAGGGATCAAATTGTCAATCAGCAATCAAAGACTTAGAGAAGATTCAACAAGAGCTCAAGTTGACACTCAGTGTCTTGAGTCTTGAAGATTGAAGATGAAGAATTGTGGATCAGTTACATCAATCTCAAGAAGAAAGTATTCAAAAGGATCAGGTATGTTTAACTAAATAATTTTGGTGATCCGAATACTTTCTTATAGTGTAGAAACACTTGGATGAATTTTTAATTGCATAAAAATCAAAAACTGGACATGGGACATGTTCAGGATCCGGATCAGATAATCCAATCCGGATCCCGAAGGGTATTAGTTCATGTGCAAATCCAATCCGGATCCAAGCCTATTCTGATCCGGATCCCGAACATTGGATGTTGCTGAAATTCATGAACGATCCGGATCGGGCCTTGCGATCCGGATCCCGAACCCTTGGATTTCTGGAATCGTCAATCTCGTTACGACGATCCGGATCGCAGTAATCCCGATCCGGATCGCCGTCCTGAAAAATTCCAGATAAGGTATGTTTTTGATTCTTATCTCTTTCCAAAGGTTTCTAAACTATAAATAGACACTTAGGGTTTCTCAAAAACGGGGGAGCTATACCGTTTATTTTATAAAACACTTGAGAGCAACCCTAGAGGCTAGGTTTTTACCGTTCTTCTTTATAGCCTCTTTTAGGTCAATTCGACGGTTCTTCCAAGATCTATCTTTTGTCGAATTGATCTAATCTTTGCTTAGAGATTCTTCTACGGTTCCTCAATGATAATCTAAGCAAAGGATCACCATCGAAGCCAATATTCTTATCGGCTGAGTTTGCGTCGTGGATTCGACGTGGCATCGTGGATTCGGTGTGCTAAAGGCGTTTCGTGGATTCGAAACGTGTGCTCGTGGATTCGAGTGGCGTTCGTGGATTCGAACGTGTGCAGTGGACGTGCAAACGGTGGAGCGCAAGGTCCGAAGAAATTGAAGGAGGGGTTAAATCCGTGGAGACGGTAATCACCTTGTTATTCTTCTTTTCTTAGTGGATTGTTATTGCGTGGATATCCAA
The DNA here is from genome assembly GCA_029168755.2 of Tillandsia fasciculata. Lineage (NCBI taxonomy): Eukaryota > Viridiplantae > Streptophyta > Magnoliopsida > Poales > Bromeliaceae > Tillandsia > Tillandsia fasciculata. Next base: position 12,053,806 of record CM054932.1, on the reverse strand, counting down.
CCGGTCAGCGCAAGGTCCGAAGAAGCTGAAGGAGGGGTTTGAGTCCGTGGAGTCGGTAATCACCTTGTTATTCTTCTATTCTTAGTGGATTGTTATTGCGTGTTGGTCCCGTGGTTTTTCTCCTGGATTGGAGTTTCCACGTAAATCTCGGTGTGTTGATTTTTATTTTCCGCATTGTTTTTATTTTTGCACTGAGATTGGTTTTTATAATATTACACCTATTCACCCCCCTCTAGGTGTTTGATAGTACCTATTTAGATCCTTGTGGATCCTAAATAACTCTACAAGATTGATTGCTGGTCCTTGATGATGTCGTCTTGCGCGGTGAGCTACCAAGGCTCTTTTCCTTCGAATAATTTGCATTAGATTTCTGAGGAATCACCCTTTTGGTAGTCGTTGCAAGAAGTGCTTGAGTTGAGCGTTTGGCTCCCATCTTGCAATTTCTCCTTATGTGCCCTGAAAAACCACAACAAAAACATACCTTAGATCTCGACGATCCCGAAGAGGATGAAGTAGGCTTGTTGTCGTTGCTTGTCGCGAATTCCGGTGTCGGAGGTGGAGTAACCAACTGAGGCACAAAAACTGTCTTACTCGAACTAGGACTGTCTCCCGTTCGATCGTATCCGAGGCCGAACCGATTTGTTTGACCAAGACCAAGAAGCTTATCCAACTTACTCCTTCCTGATGAAAATCGCTGCAAGTCATCCTTGAGTTGGAAAATGGTCTTCATCATTTCCATTTTTTCCTGTCGAGCCTCGTTATAGAGCTTCGAGAAATAATTCGCCTTATCTACCATTTCTATATGTTCTTTCTCGAGATGCTCATTTTTCTCTTGAAGGGAAACATTTGTCTTGATCAGGTTATCCCTTTCCACTTCAAGAGCATTCAAGAGAGAAGATGCCCTTTTTGCTTCTTCTTCGAGATCCTGCAATCTCCCTCTCAAACTCGGTTTTGCTTTGCCAATTTCTTTGAATCCCTCAAAAGCTTATGGTAGGCAAGAGCAAAATCTTCACCTTCAGAGTTACTCGATTCGTCGTCCATGACATTCTTTTCAGCGTGGGAGGAGTTGGACAAAGAATCTGAAGTACTTGCCATTAAGCACATGAAGGGTGAAGATGTGGACGCGTGGAACGCCGTTGCATTGTTTTCTTCATCACTGGAAGATGACTCATTTGACGTTGAGTTGTCATCCCAAGTGACGACTTGCATCGCCTTCTTCTTTGCCGGATTCTTATTGGGACACTCCGTTGCAATGTGGCCGTAGCCTCGACATTTGAAACACTGGACTTGTCCCTCCGAGTTCTTTTTGTCTTTCGAAAAGCTCTCTTGCTTTCTTGACTTGTAGCTTGAAGAACCCTTGCCTTTCTTTGGCTTTTCGAAGGATGGAGTTTTGCTTGAATTACCCCTTCGAAAATTTCGGCGAAACTTCCTTGTCAAGAGAGCGAGTTGCTTCTCAAAGTCCTCCATAGAAAGGTTCTCGTCATCGTCTGAGGAGGATGAATCCGTGTCTTCTTCTCTGGTTGATTTCAATGCAAAACCTGAAGACTTAGAAGAGGATGCTTTTCCAGAAGAATAGTTAGTAGGAAATGTCATTTCATAAGTTTGAAGTGCACCAACTAATTCTTCTACATGGATTTCGTCCGGATGTTTAACTGTTTCAATGGCTGTAACCTTAGATCGAAATCTTTCAGGAAGAGTCCTTAGAATCTTTCTTACAACTTTTGATTCTGGAATTTTCTCTCCCAAGTTAGCACATGTATTCACGATGTCTTGCAATCGTGTATAATAATCTGTGAACGATTCATTTTCTGCCATAAAAATGGAGTCAAACTTGCTCGTAAGCATTTGCAGTTTTTGAATCTTCACAAGGTTTGTTCCCTCATGTGTAACTTGCAGAACATCCCAGATTTCTTTCGCAGTCTCACATGCCGAGACGCGAGAGAACTCAGTTTGCGACAAAGCATTAAATAGAGCGTTAACACCTTTGCCATTGTAAGAAGATAGATCAATCTCTTCCTTGGTCCATTTCGACCTAGGTTTGAGGGTGCGAACATCAGCAATAATTTCAGTTGGATTAGACTGTTACGGAATTTGAGTTGGCGTATTTCGTGAATGTATTAAGTCTTCAAGATTGAAGATGAAGAAACTTTGAATCATATACATCAATCTCAAGAAAGAAGAATTCAAAAGGATCAGGTACGTTTAACTAAAGATTTATGGTGATCCGAATACTTCTTATAGTGTAGAAACACCTGGAAGAATGTTTTATTGCATAAACATCAAAAACTGGACATGGGACATGTTCAGGATCCGGATCGTGCTCGGCAATCCGGATCCCGAAGGGTGTTGGTTCATACACTGGTTCAATCCGGATCGCAGCCTCCTCTGATCCGGATCCCGAACACTGGTTTTACCTGTGTGCTTCCTCGATCCGGATCAGGACTTGCAATCCGGATCCCGAACATTGATGTTCTGGTAAAACTGTATGAACGATCCGGATCGGACTTTGTGATCCGGATCCCGAACCCTTGTTTTTCTGGAAATCGTCTTTCAAGCTTCGCGATCCGGATCGCAGCAATTCCAATCCGGATCGCCGCCCGTAAAATTCCAGAAAAGGCAGGTTTTTGATCCTTATATTCTTCCAGGGTTTCTAACCTATAAATAGCCCTGTATTCATTTCTAGGGTTTATGGTTTTTAATCGGCCATCATAGAAAAATTAGCCGAAAAGAAAAATCCACATATATAGAGAAGAAAGGAAATCAATAGATCTATTCTATGTTTCTTCATCTATATTGATTGATTTGATTCTAGGTTTTCCATACTCATATTTTGAGATGAATCAAATCAATGAATACTTAGATGGTATTTCCGATCTATCTTTGATCTAAGTATTCGGCGGATCATCACCACCAAAAAACAACGATTTACACCAAATCGGCGCGTGGACTCGCGTGGCCTTGTGGATTCAAGGTGCTACCGCTCTCGTGGATTCGGAGCGAGGTACGTTCGTGGATTCGAAGCGTACTACTAGGTGAAGACCGTGGATTCGGTTGGACGTCGTGGACTCGACGTTGGACGCTGTGGATTCAGCGTTGGGCGCAGATCGTGGATTCGAGAAGCGTCGTGGAGCGAGCGGGAAGATCTACTAGGAGCGTATGAAAAAGGTTGAGTCGTCTGTGAGTACGTTATATCACCTTGTACGTGTGTTAATTCTAGTGGATTTCGCCGTGTTATCGGTCCCGTGGTTTTTTACTCCGGTTTGGAGTTTTTCCACGTAAAAATCTTGCGTGTTCATTTATTTTTCCGCATTGGGTTTTATTGCGCAATGATTTTTTGAGTGTTTATTGTTTACACCTATTCACCCCCCTCTAGGTGTTTTTTCCCCTATTTAGATCCATATTAGTATAACCCAACAAGTGGTATCAGAGCGGGAATAGGGTTGTAAACAATGGTTGAAGGTGGAAACATCAATCGACCCCCTTTCTTTGATGGAACAAATTATGCGTACTGGAAAGTGCGGATGAAAGCCTTTTTAATTTCCATCGACGAAAGGGTGTGGCAATCAATTGAATTAGGATGGTCTAATCCAACTGAATTTTTAGATGATGTTCGCACCTTAAAACCTAGGTCGAAATGGACCAAGGAAGAGATAGATGCTTCTTCTTACAATGGCAAGGGAATTAATGCTCTATTTAATGCTTTGTCACAAACTGAGTTCTCTCGCGTCTCGGCATGTGAGACTGCGAAAGAAATCTGGGATGTTCTTCAAGTTACGCATGAGGGAACTAACCTAGTGAAGATTCAGAAACTGCAAATGCTTACGAGCAAGTTTGACTCTATCTCTATGGCAGAGAATGAATCTTTCACTGACTATTACACACGATTGCAAGACATCGTAAACTCATGTGCTAACTTGGGAGAGAAGATTCCAGAATTTAAAGTTGTAAGAAAAATTCTAAGAACTCTTCCTGAACGATTTCGCCCGAAGGTTGCAGCCATTGAAACAATTAAACACCCGGACGAAATGCGTGTAGAAGAATTAGTAGGTGCTTTACAAACTTATGAAATGACATTTCCTACTAACTATTCTTCTGGAAAGGCATCCTCTTCTAAGTCTTCAGGTTACGCATTGAAATCAACTAAAGAAGAAGACGCGGATTCATCCTCCTCGGACGACGACGAGAACCTTTCTATGGAGGACTTTGAGAAGCAGCTCGCTCTCTTGACAAGGAAGTTTCGCCGCAACTTTCGAAGGGGTAATTCAAGCAAAACTCCATCCTTCGGAAAGTCGAAGAAAGGCAAGGGTCCTTCAAGTTACAAGTCAAGAAACCAAGAGAACTTCTCAAAGGATAAGAAAAGTTCAGAGGGACAAGTTCAGTGCTTCAAATGTCGAGGCTACGGCCACATTTCAACGGAGTGTCCCAACAAGAATCCGGCAAAGAAGAAGGCGATGCAAGTCGTTACTTGGGATGACAACTCCACGTCAAATGAGTCATCGTCAAGTGATGAAGAAGACAACGCGACAGCTTTCCACGCGTCCACCTCTTCACCCTTCATGTGCTTAATGGCAAGTACATCCGAGTCATTGTCCAACTCCACTGTTGAAAAGATTGCAACGGACGATGAATCAGATGATTCGGAAGGTGAAGATTTTGCTCTAGCCTACCACAGACTTTTGAGGGATTCAAAGAAATTGGCTAAGCAAAACAAGGGGTTGAGAGGAAGATTGCAGGATCTCGAAGAAGAAGTAAAAAGGGTAACCTCTCTCTCAACCGATCTTGAAGTGGAAAGGGATAATCTGATTAAAACAAATGTTTCCCTTCAAGAGTCCAATGAGCAACTCGAGAAGAATTATATGGATATGGTGAACAAAGCGAATTACTTCTTGAAGCTCAACGGCGAGGCTCGACAGGAAAAATTGGAAATGACGGAGACCATACGCCAACTGAAGGATGACTTAAAGAGATTCTCTTCTGGAAGGAGTAAGTTGGACAGACTTCTTGGTCTTGGTCAAAGAATAAGTTCGGCCTCGGATACACTCAAACTGGAGACATTCCAAGTTCGAGTGGGACAGTATTTGTGCCTCAGTCGGTATCTCCTCCTCCGACACCGGAATTCACGACAATCAACGACAACAAGCCTACTTCATCCTCCTCGGGATCGTCAAGATCTAAGGTATGTTATCGTTGTGGCATTTCAGGGCACATAAGGAGATATTGCAAGATGGGAGCCAAACGCTCACCTCAAGCACCTCTTGCAATGACTACCTCAAAGGTGATTCCTCGCAAATCAAATGCAAAACATTTGATGGAAAAGAACCTTGGTAGTACTTCAAACAAGACGACGACAAAAGAAAAAGATCAATCATACAAGACGTCTTCATCAAGGAAAATTTCTCAACCATTGTCAACATACTCCAAAACTCAAAAGGTTTGGGTATGCAAAGGTGAAATCTTTCCTTGTCTTTAATCTTTCTACGATTAAATATTGTGTAGTATATGTAGACTATTTTTCTTTATTTATTGGGGGCCAACTCGTCAACCATCTCTGGGAGGTAAATGGTACATTTTCTTATTGGTTGATGATTTTTCTAGATATACTTGGGTAGCATTTTTAAAAGAAAAAGCTGATACCTTTGATTCTTTTCTCGAAATTTGCAATCGTATTATGATTGAAAAGAATGAAAGGATTACTCGAGTTAGGAGTGATAGAGGTGGGGAATTCATAAATTCCAAATTCATTGATTTTTGCTCTTCTAACGGCATTAAACATGAATTCTCTGCACCTTACACACCTCAACAAAATGGTGTAGTCGAGCGCAAGAACAGGGTCGTACAGGAGATGGCTCGTGTTATGCTTCATAGCCGGAACCTTCCTTTATATTTTTGGGCTGAAGCAGTGAACACGGCTGTCTATGTTATCAATCGAGTGTACTTGCGCCCGGGGACTTTAAATACACCATATGAACTATGGTTTAGTAGAAAACCTGATATCAAATATTTTCGTATTTTGGGAGTCGGTGTTTTATTTTACGTGATCGCGAAAATCTTGGAAAATTTGACTCTCGAAGTGACGAAGGGATTTTCTTAGGTTATTCTACAAACAGTAGAGCATATCGAGTTTTTAACTTAGAATCTAAGACGATTGTAGAATCGATAAATGTTAAGGTAGATGAAGCTTTTCACTTTGAATCTGAAAAATCTACCCTCGATATCTCTCTTGATGATGATACACCTGCTAATGCATCTTCTTCTAACAATTCTTTCGATAATAATGATGCATCTAACGGTTCTTCAAGTTCATCTGATGTGCAGGAATCATCTCGTGTACCTCCGTCTACTCCTTTACCTCAAACGTTACGCATCTCCAAGGATCACCCTGAATCGAACATCATTGGAGATCCACAAGAAGGAGTTAGAACACGGAGACAATTGGTTTGCGGATTTGCATGCTATGTATCTCAAATCGAACCAAAGAATGTTGATGAAGCTCTCCAAGATGATTACTGGATTAAAGCAATGCAGGAAGAGCTCCATCAATTCGAGCGAAACAAAGTCTGGGAATTAACGAAGCCTCCGAAGCAACACAATGTGATAGGTACCAAATGGATCTTCAAGAACAAGAAAAATGAAGAAGGTACTATCATCAGGAACAAAGCAAGGTTAGTTGCTCAAGGCTACTCTCAAGTAGAAGGTATAGACTTTGATGAAACTTTCGCCCCTGTAGCTAGACTCGAGTCCATTCGTATATTGTTTGCGATTGCTTGTCATTTTAAAATCAAATTATTTCAAATGGACGTTAAGAGCGCATTTTTAAATGGGTTTTTAAATGAGGAAGTTTATGTGGCTCAACCGAAAGGTTTTGTGGATCATAAACTACCTAACCATGTTTTTCGTCTGAAAAAGGCTCTTTACGGTCTGAAACAAGCACCGCGAGCATGGTACGAAAGGTTGACAAAGCACCTTTTGGAAAAGGGCTACACTCGAGGGGGAGCTGACAGGACTCTCTTTGTGAAGCATTATCAAAACAATTTCATAGTTGCACAAATCTATGTCGATGACATTGTATTTGGAGCAACAAGAGATAATGATGCTTCTAAATTCGCGGAGACCATGGAAAGCGAATTTGAGATGTCCATGATGGGCGAATTGACTTATTTTCTTGGATTACAAGTTAAACAAAACGATGAAGGTATTCACTTGTGTCAATCCAAGTATGCACTGGAGTTGGTCAAAAAGTTTGATCTTGAAAATTCTAAGGATTTTCCAACTCCAATGGGAACTAGCCATAAGGGACTTGGAAGTGAATCACATAGTGAGAATGTAGACGAGAAACTGTATCGAGTATGATTGGGAGTCTACTATATCTCACGGCTAGTCGCCCGGATATATCCTTCAGTGTTGGGATTTGTGCGAGATATCAATCAGCACCGAAGGAGGTTCACCTGAAAGCGGTGAAGCGGATCATCCGATATATCAAAGGTACAATCAGTTTCGGAATTTGGTATCCTATGGGAACAAGTTTGGATATTGTTGGATACTCAGATGCCGACTGGGCTGGATCAGTGGATGACCGGAAAAGCACGAGTGGTGCATGCTTCTATCTTGGCCATTGCCTTGTTGCATGGCACAGTAAAAAGCAGAATTGCATAGCACTCTCGACTGCCGAAGCGGAGTACATTTCTGCAGGAAGTTGTTCAACCCAGTTGTTATGGATGAAAAGCGTGTTGAGCGATTTCCGGATTTCAACAACTTCGGTAACCATTTTATGTGACAACACTAGTGCTATTAACATTTCAAAAAACCCTGTGTTGCACTCTAGAACAAAACATATTGAACTTAGATATCATTTTCTTAGAGAGCTAGTTGAATCAAACATTCTTCAACTGTCATATATTTCAACTGAGGATCAATTAGCTGATATCTTAACAAAACCTTTGGATCAAAAACGTTTTATTCACTTGCGTAAAGCAATTGGCATGCTTTCCTTGAAATAACTCTTTTGAAACCTTTGCTTAGGTTAGGTTTTGTTTTTGTTTTTGTTTTGTTCTTTATCTATGTTTTGTACATAGGACATTAATTGAGCATAAATCATAATTGACTTTAATTGCATCCTTTTATGCATTTAGAAATTCATTATGCTTTTGATATCATAATATTTCAATGTTGCAATGATCATTTACGTTAATTAAACCATCTTTTAAGTGATCAAAGTCAATTTCTCTCTCAATGATCTCTTGGTATAGTCATTATCATATTTGATTGCTTAGTCGAGTATGAATTCGAGATCAATGGTTTGGTTGAATACCTTATATATTAAATAATTGATAGCCAATTGAGGGGGAGTCATTGAAATGTAAAATGCTCAAAAGATGTGGAAAGAGTTACATCCCAGTGAGGAGTGTGAAAACTACCACCACATGGAGAAAATGAAAGAAAGAAAAAGATACTCCATGAATGAAAAGCAAATTCTTGTTTTAAAAATGTTGATGAAATTCATATTGAAATACTTGACTCAGTCGTATTTCATGGTTGGTATAAGGTGGGATTTTCGTAAAAGATGCTCAAAGAGCCACTCCTTCAACAGATTGTCTAGATATATTATCTAACTTATCTGGGATTTCAAACATCTATTGATCTTGGTATTTCATTTTCTTTACCAAAATTGATGATTTGATAAAGGCATTACACATAAGATCAGGATAGATGTAATTGAAGTTGTTCAACTTTAAGTGTTTTAACTTTCGTAAATTTTCGTTTCATTTTTGGATATTTTTGATAGATTTTGTATAATCTATTTCTTGTTGTATGAAACGATGTCTTTTGTTTAAAGTTGACATGGTAAAGTGCTTACATACTTTTTCTGGATTTTATGGAATTTTTCTGAATTTTTCTGAAGAAAAAGTTGAAGCCGATCCGGATCGGGGTAAGTGATCCGGATCCCGAACGCAGGATTCTTCCTGCGGGTAGCCAATCCGGATCGCAATCACGATACGATCCGGATCACGGCTAGGGTTTTTATAAGAACAAAGAGGTTTTGATTTCTTTTACCCTAATCTTTTGTTCTTAAGTCTCTAGAGCTTCTCTCTCTAGATTTCTTGCGTTTTGGAGCCTCCAAACTCAAAGTTCTTCGATTACAAGTAAGTTTTATTGATCAAAATCTCGGATTTTCACAGTTTTTCTTGTTTTCTCAAACGTGAGTTGAAATCATGAATCTTTTTCGTTTGTGAATGGTTTTTGATCAAATTTCTTTTGAAATAAGAACTCTGGGTTAATTAGTTTTGCTTTTATGCTGGGTTTTCTCTAGATAAACGAATTTTTGGGCTTCGATTTCTGAAATTTCTGTTTTAGGGCATAAAAGAGGAATTTTTGAAAATCATGGAATTGATCTATTTTTAAAATTCTTTTTGGAAAACTAATTTGATTCTTGGCTTCTCTACATGATTATGATTGTCTAGGTACAATTTTTCAAATTTTTCAAAATTGACGATTTTTCATGTGTTCTTGAGTTGATTCTTCACAGGACATCCTCTAAAACTCCAAGCACTGTCAGCAATGGTGATCACCTGGATCATTTTCTTACTTGCTGCCATGGTCCATGTCAAGGATACTGCCAAGCCAAAAAGGGCTAAGAGAGTGAAGAGAGCTCAGAATGATTCCGACACGGAATCTGAGACGGAATCGATTAACTGGAATAACCTACAGATTGAGGGAGATGTGTCTATTGTATCCAAAGGGAAAGGACATGCAGAAGCCTCAAAGACGACAAAGACTCCTCCCACTGCAGCTGAAAAAGGAAAAGCTCCAATGGAACCAAGTCAAATCAGAACAAGAACGAAAACTGGTGCAAGAAAGAGAGGCAGTGCTCAGGGAATTTCAATTGAGGAACCAATTGCTAGCCAGCCCCCTCCTCCGGAATTCATTAGCTCCACAAGAATCAAAGATTTTGAAAAGAGGGAATGCATTGGGGAAAGACATGTTAATGTCCAACAGATGAAGAATCGATCTGCAGAGTTTGGAGTTCTGTTTGACCAAGTCGGGCTTGCTCCAATTTGCAACTTTCCTGAAAAAACTGGGTACTGTCCACACTCAGTTCGCATGTTTTACCAGAATGCTACGAGTCTAATGGATCATGAGGACGGACGACGAGAATTTCATACCGTGGTTAAAGGTATCAAGATCAAAGTCACTCCCTAACTGATTGGAGAGGTGCTTAATATGAAAGCAAGATCTGATGGACTCCACTACCTCAAGACTCAGAGCTTCAACCCCAACTCGTGGAGAGTTGTAGTTAACGGAATCTGCGTTCCGGAAACTTTGTCTGCCGGAAATTCTGTTTTCTCCAAAGAACTTAAGAAAGAGTACAAGTACATAAACTTCATTGTCTGTTACAACATTCTTCCCAATATGAACACGAAAGTCCTTCGATGGGATAGAATGCTCTTTCTCTATCTTCTTGGAAACCCGACCATTTTGATGGGAGCAAACATGAATATTCCGTATCTCATTTGGCATAGGATGACGCGGTATGTCGAACACTCTCACCCCACCGAGCGACTACCATACCCAATGATTATCATGCGCATCCTTAAAAAGTTTGATGTGGATACAAGCGCGAGCTCTTACCTGTATAGTTTGGGGACAATAAATGAGACAACTATTGTAAAGTCTTTGTCAACGAAACAAGATGATCCCCCCTCTCCTCCAATCCGGCAACGAGCTCGACCCCAAGCAACTACTTCCACAGCCCCAGTTCCTCCTTCACAGCAGGCACCTCCATCCACCTCTGACGATGATGCCTCTGTCACCTCTATCTTTAAAGAACAACAGCGGCTGTCAAATGAACAGGAACGTATATCTGCTGAGTTCACTGAAATGAGAGGAGACCTTCATACTATGAAAAATGAGATGGAAGTCCTCACTGCTTCACAAATCACTCTGAATAAATCCGTCTCATCAGTGAAGAAACTAGTGAAGAAGTTGTTTGCTAAAATGGGATGCACAACATCCGATGACTCCGACTCTCAGGAGTAACTTTATGTTTTAATCGTTTTGCTCTAACTTTGCAGGATTTTCACTTTAACTTTTGCTTTTTGCAGGATTTTCATTTTTGTTTATCTTTTTAACTCCCTTTGTTTTGGCTTTGGTTTGTGACAAAAAGGGGGAGAGAGTTAGAGGAGAACTTTGAACAATGATACAATAAACTTTGAACAATGAATGATGTGACTATGTGTGATCATTAAGGTAAGTATGACTCCAACTTCAACTTTGCATTTATCTTGTGATTTGTTGCATGCTCCTACTAACTATTCGACTAACTATTTGGGCATGTAATATGACTAACAAGTTGATGATTGGACTAACACTTTGTGACATTTGGTTTTTGAATGCTTAGAAGATATGTTGGTTTTAACTATGATTCTCTTACATATCTGAATTTTTCAAATGTCATGATGAGAATAAACTCTATCTCTGTATTTGGTTTTGCATGATTCAATTCTTGAGGTATCTAACGATTTCTTTTGTCAAGAATGATTTCTTTGTGCAGAGATTACAGATGTATTACAGATGTCTAAGTCTAGAGTCTGTTTTAGGAGTTTATCTCATGTTTTTAATTTTTTGGATCTCCATTGTAAATTTTTGTTGTATGGTGATAGCAACAAAAATATCTTTTTGAATTTTCTTTTGTGGATTTGTGTTTTGTCACGAAACCGCCAAAGGGGGAGATTGTTACGGAATTTGAGTTGGCGTATTTCGTGAATGTATTAAGTCTTGAAGATTGAAGATGAAGAAACTTTGGATCATATACATCAATCTCAAGAAAGAAGAATTCAAAAGGATCAGGTACGTTTAACTAAAGATTTTGGTGATCCGAATACTTCTTATAGTGTAGAAACACCTGGAAGAATGTTTTATTGCATAAACATCAAAAACTGGACATGGGACATGTTCAGGATCCGGATCGTGCTCGGCAATCCGGATCCCGAAGGGTGTTGGTTCATACACTGGTTCAATCCGGATCGCAGCCTCCTCTGATCCGGATCCCGAACACTGGTTTTACCTGTGTGCTTCCTCAATCCGGATCAGGACTTGCAATCCGGATCCCGAACATTGATGTTCTGGTAAAACTGTATGAACGATCCGGATCGGACTTTGCGATCCGGATCCCGAACCCTTGTTTTTCTGGGATCGTCTTTCAAGCTTCGCGATCCGGATCGCAGCAATTCCAATCCGGATCGCCGCCCGTAAAATTCCAGAAATGGCAGGTTTTTGATCCTTATCTTCTTCCATTGGTTTCTAACCTATAAATAGGCCCTGTATTCATTTCTAGGGTTTATGGTTTTTTAATCGGCCATCATAGAAAAATTAGCCGAAAAGAAAAATCCACATATATAGAGAAGAAAGGAAATCAATAGATCTATTCTATGTTTCTTCATCTATATTGATTGATTTGATTCTAGGTTTTCCATACTCATATCTTGAGTAGAATCAAATCAATGAATACTTAGATGGTATTTCCGATCTATCTTTGATCTAAGTATTCGGCGGATCATCACCACCAAAAAACAACGATTTACACCAAATCGGCGCGTGGACTCGCGTGGCCTTGTGGATTCAAGGTGCTACCGCTCTCGTGGATTCGGAGCGAGGTACGTTCGTGGATTCGAAGCGTACTACTAGGTGAAGACCGTGGATTCGGTTGGACGTCGTGGATTCGACGTTGGACGCTGTGGATTCAGCGTTGGGGCGCAGATCGTGGATTCGAGAAGCGTCGTGGAGCGAGCGGGAAGATCTACTAGGAGCGTATGAAAAAGGTTGAGTCGTCTGTGAGTACGTTATATCACCTTGTACGTGTGTTAATTCTAGTGGATTTCGCCGTGTTATCGGTCCCGTGGTTTTTTACTCCGGTTTGGAGTTTTTCCACGTAAAAATCTTGCGTGTTCATTTACATTTTCCGCATTGGGTTTTATAGCGCAAAGATTTTTGAGTGTTTATTGTTTACACCTATTCACCCCCCTCTAGGTGTTTTTTCCCCTATTTAGATCCATATAGTTATAACCCAACATAGACCATCCTAATTCAATTGATTGCCACACCCGTTCGTCGATGGAAATTAAAAAGGCTTTCATCCGTACTTTCCAGTACGCATAATTTGTTCCATCAAAGAAAGGGGGTCTGTTGATGTTTCCACCTTCAACCATTGTTTACAACCCTATTCCCTCTCTGATACCACTTGTTGGGTTATGTATAATAGGATCTAAATAGGGGAAAAAATACCTAGAGGGGGGTGAATAGGTGTAAACAGTAAACACTCAAAAATTGTTGCGCAATAAAACCCAATGCGGAAATAAAAAATAACACGCAAGATTTTTACGTGGAAAAACTCCAAACCGGAGTAAAAAATCACGGGACCGATCACACGGCGAAATCCACTAGAATTAAACACGTACAAGGTGATTTACCGTACACACTTACGACTCAACCTTTTCCATACGCTCCTAGTAGATCTTTTCCGCTCGCTCCGCAACGCTTGTCGAATCCACGATCAGCGCCCAACGCCGAATCCACGGCGTCCAACGTCGAGTCCACGACGTCCGACCGAATCCACGGTCTTCACCCAGTAGCACGCTTCGAATCCACGAACATACCTCGCTCCGAATCCACGAGAGCGGTTGCACCTTGAATCCACAAGGCCACGCGAGTCCACGCGCCGATTTTGGAAAAATCGTTGTTTTTGGGTGGTGATGATCCGCCGAATACTTAGATTAGAAATAGATCGGAAATACCATCTAAGTATTCATTAATTTGATTCTACTCAAAATCTGAGTTTGGAAAACCTAGAATCAAATTAATCAATATAGATGAAGAAACATAGAATTAATTCTATTGATTTCCTTTCTTCTCTATATGTGGATTTTTCTATTTCGGTCGTATCGGATCTACCCTAGAAAAAGAATCATAGGGTCTATTTATAGGTTAGAAACTGTTGGAAGAGGATAAGAATCAAAAACTAACCTTTTCTGGAATTTTACAGGACGACGATCCGGATCGGATTTACGACGATCCGGACTGTCGTAACGAAACAGTCAATTTCCAGAAAAACAGAGGTTCGGGATCCGGATTGAAATACCTGATCCGGACTGTTCATATATTTTAGTAAAAACCAATGTTCGGGATCCGGATTGAAAAATGGTTTGGATCCGGACTGGATTTGCGTATGAACCAACACCCTTCGGGATCCGGACTGAAGTGCCTGATCCGGATCCTGAACATGTCCCATGTCCAGTTTTTGATTTTTATACAATTAAAAAATTCATCCAAGTGTTTCTACACTATAAGAAGTATTCGGATCAACAAAATTAATTAGTTAAACATACCTGATCCTTTTGAATTCTTCTTTCTTGAGATTGACTTATATGATCCAAACTTCTTCATCTTCAATCTTCAAGACTTAATACTTTCACGAAATTCGCCAAAACAAAATCCTTAACAACTGTTGGTGTTGTGCATGTGGAGGAGGCTTCTGGATCATGTCCAGGGCAATTGAGACCGCGAGTTATACCGGCAGACTATTTGGTATTTGTGGCAGTTCGGTGTTTTAACCCTGTGCTTGAGATTGGTTGGCACAGTGCCACAGGATGTTTGACTGCGGAGAGAGGACTATAACCTTCGGCGAGGCAGACAAGAGGAGACTTGTTTGTAGAGACAGTTAGAGCACAAAGGCTACAGCGACAGTGTGAGAGGTGCCTATAACGGCACCGGGACTCAAGGATATCCGTGTTGCCCGTAAGATCCCGGGGGTGATTGTAGTGTCGTTGACTTTTTCTGTGTTGACTTTGACTTTTTTGAATAACATAAATTTTAGGAGTTTATTTTTATCGACTTTTGGGAATTTCGAGTCGGTACTTGCGGGTATTCTTCGGTAATAGAGTACGAAAAATAGGGAACGGCAGAGCGAGCGGATCTGAAATCTGACTTACGGATCTCCCGGAATGGGGTCGGGAAGGGCTCGGTACTAGTCGTTTGCACCGTAATCCGTGTTAATCGGGGCTTGCACGCTTTTCGAGAAAATTAGGTTTTATGGCCCTATATAAATACCCGGTTTTAGGGTTCTCTTAGTACGTACAAAGTTTTATTTCCTCTCCTCCTCTTTCAAGAAACCCTAGCCGAAAGAAAAGAGAGAAAAGGGTGGCGGAACCCGATCTCCAACGATCAACGTGCCAGAAGCCGAAGAACGAGAACGGATTGTCTCTCCGTAGATCAAGGTAAGCGGCATTTAATTTTGGGTCTTTTTCCGTTGATTCACGGTTGGGTTCTTTTTAGGGTTTTTAGGTTCTGTTTGTGGACAGTGCTAGGATGCCCTAGCCGTCGCCATCGCCGCCGCCGCCATTGCCGTTGCCGCTGCCGCGCGCCCAGGGCGCGCTACCCGCAGCACAGCGGCGCCGCGCGTGCCCGCTCGGGACTCGTGCCCGCATGGCCCACCTCGCCGCTGCCCCTACCGCGTGGCCGGGGCGCGCCACCCACGCCCGCAGCGCCGCAGCGCCACGCGTGCCCGCGCGGGACTTGTGCACGTGCGGGGCACCTCGCTGCCGCCGCGCCGCCCGCACGGGGTGCCTGCCGTTGTCGCGCCACCTGCGCGGGGCCCGTGCCCGCGCGGGATGCCTGCCGCTGCCGCGCCACCCGCGCGGGGCTCGTGCCCCCGCGGGGTGCCTGCCGCTGTCGCGCCACCCGCGCGGGGCCCGTGCCCGCGCGGGATGAGTGCCGCTGCCGCATCGCCCACGCAGGGCGCTTGCTGCCGCCGCGTCACCGCACGGGGCTTGAGCCTCGCGGGGATCTTGCATGAGTGCATCGCGTCGCGCCACGTCGTTCCTGCACTGCGTTGCTCTTGCGTCGCATTTGGACGAGTTTTGGGGTTCTTTGCCTTTCCAGGATAGAGTTTGGGGGTTACGAGTTTCGCAGGGTACAATTTTAGCTTATTGATGTTTCTCTTGGGGACTTTCTAGGTCCGGGTGCTGATCAAGGGTGCGGGTCGATTTCGGGAGTTCCGGTCAAACGCATTTGAGGTGGGTACCTTGCGGTGTTTTCTTTAAAAGAATGTTATTATGTAATATCCAAGAGTAAAGTAGAGGTGTTAAAATATCTTTTTGCCTAACTCCATTGCATGAGTATTCCACTTTTTACTAATATCTGTGGCGACTAAATGTCGCGGTGCTTTTTATCACACGCCGATCTTTCGGCCTTCATGCTCATGGTTGCTTACACGTACACCAGCGGTTTGGCCACCGCATCAGTGTACTTTTCCGAAAAAGTGGTACGTTGACCCGTGTACCCCACGAGGTGCCGTAGTCGGGGCCCCTCCCGGTTACTTAAGGTGCCGCACAAGTGCCGGGGAGGGGTTAATAGCACCAAGGTGCGAGCAAGGTGTTACTTTTCGCTGGGGGTCTCTAGACCTACTAGCAGGTGCTGCTTTTACTTAAACAGGGAAATCTGTGGACTCATGAGGGGGATTGAGGGGTGCTCGGTGGTATCGGTTTGCTTTCTTTCAGTAATTCTAGTAACATGCAATCTTTTAAACTACCTCTTACTCTTTCAGTCACTGACTTCCCACACTGTGACAGGTTCGGTCAAGGATGGGGTTCGGGGCGACGGTGAGGCTACGAAATAGAGAGTTAGCCTCGTTTTGGGGGCTGGTGATCTTTCTTTATTTATGATAAGTATTAGTGGTTAGTGAGTTTTATGTGTGCGTTACTTCGTTGTGGATATTGGATTGGAACTGTGTTGTGGCGTGGATGGTTATTGTTCTTTATTAGTTATTGTTTCGGCCACCCTTTTTCAACTCAAGTGAAAGTTTGCGAAAACGTTTGATCAAACCTTGGGGTGTCGTGTGGGTACCATTCTTTGACAACCTGTGGATTTATCCTTTCAAAACGTCGGTGGCCATTTTATTTAGTCAGTGATTCAGTTTATCTCTCTTCTCTACTTGCTTGCACGACTTAGTGTGGTTAAAGTGTATGTTTGAAATCGTGACGCTGTGCACATACAAAGGAGACCCTATCAGTTTAAGGGGTCGAATTTGTATGTGTGGCGGGTCTGGCACGGACCGGGGAGTGCTGCGCTTTGCAAAGAAAAAAGGAAAAAATATACACGTTTTTAGCTCGTTGAAAAACCCCCGGGGCGTGACAGATTTTATGGTATCAGAGCAAAACGACTTTAACCATGGTAGTCGATGTCCAACATCCACAGAGTGAAATGCCACTAGCAACTAACCAAAGAGATAATTGAGTAATAGGTGCGTAGAGCGCGAGTGTCTCGGGGGCGGGTTGATAGTGTATTTGGTTGGTCGTAGGTCTTGGTGCTAGACTAGTTAAGTCTAGGATTGACTTGGTTTCTTTGTATACACGGATGATGGCCCGGACTTGGTCTTCAATCAACAGCGCCGGAATGGAAGTGACGGCTCCGACAGTTGCGGAGGATCGGCTACTTCGACAACAGTTGCATGATATGGTCGGGCAACTGTTAACGCTCACAGAACGCATGGAATACCAACGGCAGGTTGGCCCGCCTCCAGAGAAGCAATCGATAGGGCCACTTCGGTAGAGCGGGAATTGGCCGTTGCGCCCGACCAGTAGGAGGACCATGAGCCCAACCGGGGCCAGAAACGACCCATGTATTATCCCAAGAATGGCTTTTCCCAACGGGAGCCGACCACCCAAGTATCCGAAGACGCAGCAAGGAATAAGGAGCACGTCGACGAGAGAACCGGAGCCGCGGGGGGGGGGGGGCGGACCGGTCATGCAACATCTGCGGAGGAGCACACTGGGTGATCGTTTGTTCCTGGAAGCACGATCATCGCTTCCGTTGTGGCAAGCCGGGGCATTTCCGCTCTAACCGCCCCTGAACCCGGGAATATCCCCTTCAGCGTCACGACACGAGCAGAAGGTCTCACGCGACGGCACGACAAAGGACGCACTGCCTCGGAGAAAGTAGTAGCAGGGATACTCTACCCTTAGATCTTCATTTTCGAATAAGACCTTGTTTTGATATTAGGAGCATTCCACTTCTTCACTCCTTGCTTTATCACTACTACACATAGTTAGTTAGGATAGACCCCTTCGTAGTATGATGTCCGTCCAGACCCCTGGACGGCCCCTAAAAACCGATAGTTATTGTCACGCCCCGGGGTCGAAACTGCGACCCGGGCTCGCCAACAGATCCGCCATCTGTACGGAAACTGCCGCACAGACGAAGCGTCTACCCTGCAAGTCAAATCTAAAACTAAAAACATGTATCAGAGCTGAAACTAAAACTAGAAGCTACACAGAAAACTGAAATAATTAAATCTCCAATAATACAAAAATCCTCAATACAGGTCTCTCAAAAGAAAAATAAATAAAATACATGCCTCACCCACTCAGTACAAAAGTGGAACATAAAAACTAACAGGGTACATCTACCTCTGACTCAAATGCTGGTAAGGAACTACTCGGCCACGTCCTCACCTCGATCAGCTGTCTCCGTGCGAGCTAAGCCGGAACAGCAGCCTCAGAAAACCTGTCACCGCAGCGGGTGTGAGATCTACTGCAGAAGGTAGATCCCAGTGGGTACCGTCACCAATATCCACGGTATGCCCACTAAGTCTACTGGAGGCACAACAGATAGGTATGCAGATAGATAGATAGATAGAAGCTGAAGGAACTAAAGCTATCATGTCTCAATAAACTCTACTAATGAAGAAATGTGCATACACTCGCTACTGCTAACATGCCTCAAGTATCATGCCCAAAGGAAACTCATCTATGAACATGCTATGAAACTCACTCACACATATCACCCAATCGCAATGACTGTCCCACTTTTTGGACCAGTCAAGCCTGCGCTCATCTACTGCCACTACGCCCAAACAGGACTTGGTCTTACGTAGGGTGTCCCTCAAGGACTATCTCAGTAATCACATCGCAGCCTCGTCAGGCTCGGTATCATCATCGCATTCGGAGCGTAGCTCGCGGGGAGCGACCCCGCGAACTCAAGTATCTCAAGTATCTCATAACTGGCATAAAATGCCAGGCTCAGCAGGCTATAATCCTCGATCAAACAGATCGGTATCACAAGCTCAAAAGCACAACTCAGTCGGTGAAAGACCCCTCGACTCGATCAGGAAAGCCCACACGATCTCAAAGCTATGTCGGAGAAACCTCGACGACTCAATCTGATAATGCACGACCCATGGCTGAGTCGAGAAACCTCCACGACTCGATCTGCCAGAACCCCCAAAACTCTCAAAGCTAAGTGGGAGAACCATCTCCACCACTAAATCAGATCACGACCCATGAACTAGAGTAAACCAATCAGGGAAATAAATTCTCAATCTCTCACACGGGAGGCCTGGAAATTTTGAACGACTGCCACCTACAACCCTATCAAACAAGAACAAGCTGCAGGCGTAGCCGCCCATAGCTTCCGCCCCCGAACTGGAAAAAATGCTAAAACTCTCTCATGACACTAGAAAGTCATCTTACAATGCTCTAAAAAATCTACTCGGCCCCCTGGCACGAGTATACATGCATCTCGAACTACTTGGACCATTCATAATGCTCTCAATATTTAAAAACCCTTAAAAATCTGAGTTTCACTTAAAACTGGTTATAAAAATATTATGAAGGTCCAGATAGATCCCGAATCACAAGAAAATATGCAATCTAGTGTCAAATCATCTCTAGATCATGCTAAAAATATTTGGGGCTCAGGAAAGTATTTCTACAATTTTCTAGGCAACTATCAGATTTATAAAGCATAAAACAGATAAACTAAACATGATCAACATGCTTACAGAAATTTTAGAGGGCATTCCATACATTTCGGAGAAATTCCAACCCACCTGAAACGCATTCCGTAGGCAACGCAGAAGTTGGTGTAGTGCCGAAACCTCGAACTGACGAAACCTTGAAAATCGTGCCGCAAATCCCGGAAAAATCCTCGGAAGCTCCAATAAATTTTCTCGAGTCCATACAAAAATTCCGGCGCGCAACGGCTCACTCCACACCTCCACAGCACACAAGTACACATAAACTAAGTCCATCAGCTGCTACAAGGTGATCACAATCCATTTTACCTCCACCTCAATCCAACAGCCAACAATAAACACATAACCCACAACTCAATCTCCATGCTCACAGCACACTAAAAGTCCCACAACACATACCCTTATGCTCCTTGCACAATTAAAATACATAACCACTTAAACCCAGATAGTTAATCCCAAGTCCATCCATATACTCAAAAGAATTACATGCTCACATAATACCATTTACCAAAATTCCACAATCCACTCTCTATAAGCTCCAATTAACAAGTTCCCCCAACATCTGCTCACTAACAATCAAATGCACACATAACAAGGTACTCACAATCCCACATACCACACGAACTACCAGCTCACTAACACCATTAAAAACACCAAGTCCACAGTACACATACACCTCACACATGCATCCTCTATTACAATCACAAAAGAAAAATCCACAACACACTTAAAAGCTCCATTTGTACACACCCACAAGTCCACAACATCAAACCAATCCACCAAAAAAATCTGCATACTAATAATTAGATGCCCACAAACACACAAATTACCTAAATCACCCACACTTCACAGCATCATTAGCACACACATACAACTCCTCTCAAACTGCCCAGGTGGAAAGGCAAACACGTGCCGCGCACTCGAACCAGCCTCAGCACGGCACCACGGCGAAAATCGCGCCACTCAGCGTCATCCTGTGAGAGCAAAAAAGAAAAGAGAAAAGGGAAAAAAAAACTGATCAAGTACAGCCACACCGCAAGAAAACCCCACCCGCTCGCTCGCAGCAGCCGGACGCGACGCCGCTGCTGGCCGCGCGGCGCCCGCGCGCTGCTGCCAGCCACTGCTCGCTGCGCGGCGCCGCAACAGCAGCCGCACGGAGATGCCGCAGTAGCTGCGCGGCCCCCCGGGCCCGCTGCGCGGCGCTTGGGCCCGCCGCGCGGCGGCCCAGCCCGCTGTGCGCGGCCCCCGCGCCCAAGCTGTGCGCCCGCGCGCTGCCTGTGCAGCGCCCGCGCGCGGCCTGCGCAGTGCCCGCGCGCGCAGCTGCGTGCCCGCGCGCTGCCTGCGCAGCGCCCGCTCGCCAGCTGCGCCCACCGCAAGCCGCATACTGCCCTGTCGCTTGCTTCTCCAAATGTGGACAGCAAGCCCATCCTCACCATCACCAAGACCTCCAAAACAACCAATTCCAAACAGGAAGACCAAAACAAAATTCTGATCCAAGCTCTCTCCAAAAAACTGCAACCTACCTCGCCGAGCTCGACGCGCTCGTGCTCCGCTCGCTCCACGGGGCTTCTAACAGAGAGTTCCCACAAAAAAAAACTCATCCATGTCCTCATTTTCTTCACTTTCCTCATCTCTTTTCTTCTTCTTCTTCTCTTTCTTTTCTCCCTTTCTCCCTTTCTTTCTTTTCCTCTGTTATTTACTAACTCCTCTGTTTCCATTTGAAGGAGAAGATGAGGTGGCTAGCTCATTAATTAAGGTGGCAGTTTAATTTAATGCGGGTGGGTGAGGCAGCAAGGCAAGGGAGAGAAAAAGACTAAAATGCCCTCCTTCGAGCAAAATATCCCATTTCACAAATCTTCATCCATTTCCTTTCTCATATCCCTCACAACTACCAGATTACAAATTAATTAAATTAATTAATTAATCTTCTTTAAGGCCAACTCCAAGTCACTTTTTGCCTTCGGGGTCTCCGCACCGGCCCAAAACCTCCCGAACTCCGCTGTAATTAGAAAATACACATGTTCAAAGCTTTTTCTCCTCAAAAAGCTCAACCGTGGAGTCGGTGTGCTCAAACCAAAAACTGGCTCCAAAACTGTCAGTTCCAACTCACTTTTTGCCCTCGGGTCCTCCGCGTCAGTCCGGAACCTCCCGAACTCATCTGAAGACATATATGGGACATGCTCGAGGCGTTTCTCCGCGTCACGCCATCCTGCGAGGTCGGTGCGCTATCCGAATTCCCGGTATTCTACAGTTATGAACCTTCCTACCCGATAAGGTTGGGAAGACTGTCATGTCCTTGGGACTTAGTAGTAATCCCGCTGAGGGATTTCGATGTAGTGTTAGGGAGGGTTTGTCTTACTAAACACCAGGCGGCGAATGACTGCGAGAAGCGCCAAGTGCGGCTACAGGAACCTGGCCTTCCGGTTCATGTATACTTGGCGTGTAAAAAAAAAAAAAAAAAAAAAAAGGTACATTCTTCTCGACTTTTTCTGCATCGCGAGCTAGAAGACTGATGGAGGGTGGATGGGCAGCCTAGACGGCTTCGGTGGATTTAACAACTCGACCCCCGACACCACTTTCGGATATCCCTATCATAAGGGATCTTTCATACGTCGTTCCATTTGAACCGTCCGGGATGCCCCCGGGCGAGAAAATAGGACACCCTATCAAGCTCTTTTCGGACACGCAACGCGTTACAAAGATACCGTACCGAATGGCATTTGCTGAATTAAAGGAACTCAAGGCACAAACGGAAGATCTTATGGAGAAGGGCCCCATCGGGCCGAATGTGTCGGGCGAAAGAGGGATAGTAGTTTATGTTTTTGCAACGACTACCTGGAAGATAAAATGAAGTCACGGTGAAAAATAGGAATCATTTGCCTCGGAGTGATGACCTGTCCGACCTGTTGCAAGAAGCAGCGGTGTTCTCAAGGATTGATCTGCAACCGGCTATCATCAACTTAGGGTTCGGGGTGAGGATGTACCGAAGACGGCCTTCCGAACTCTGTACGAGCAGTTATGAGATTATGGCTATGCCATTGGGCTTACGAATACTCTAGCAGCATTCTGGAATATAATGAAAGGGTTCTTCAGACCACACTTGGATCAAATCATGGTGGTCTTCCTTGACGATGTTCTGAATTACTCTCGTACGGACTAGGAGCATGAGGAGCATTTACGAGTGATTTTTTCCAGACTCTCAGGGACCAGGGAGTGTAGGCCAAACTCAAGAAGTGTGAGTCCTGGCTACGAGAGGTGGACTTTCTGGGACAGATAGTTTCGGCGATCGGAATTGCGGTGGATCCTAAGAAGGTGGAATCAGTAACGCACTGGCCTCGACCGACTACTGTAACGGAAGTCCGAAGCTTCTTAGGATTAGCAGGGTATTATAGGCGCTTTGTAGAGGGTTTCTCAAAAATTGCCACACCCCCCCCCCCCCTAAATCACTTACTCGCACCACGCGTCAGCGCCTGCGCGTGCCACGCGACGCAACGCGGATGGAGGGTTTGGCTGTCCGCTGTTCTGGGGCGACGTGGCGCACTGTGGAAGATCCGGGCGCTGGATGAACGGCGGTTGATGGAGCACTATAGGCGCCCGAAAACTTTCGGGCGCCCGAAACATGGGCTCGAAACTGGTGTTTTCCTCTTTGGATTCAGCCTATAAATAGGCTTTGGGTTGGGCCTGTGGTGTCCCGGAATCCCCGTGCGACCTGACGGTGTGTTTGGCGGCGAGGAAACACCTATTTTTTTGGTGTATCGAGTCCGTTGTGCGTCGAATGGATGCCGAAAACGGACTGAGCGCTCGAAAGCAGTTGAAGTGGAGTCTCGGTGGTGTTTGTGCGCAATTTGGACACAAGTGATGGACTTCGGGCTTAAAAAGGGATCACGTGGGAATTGGAGGACCCGTTGAGTGTTTAGAGGTGGTTTCGCGCGACACAGATGTCAAAATTGGACTTAGAGCGAAGTTTGGATAAAAGATCACCTCTCCGGATGCCTTCGGCAATTTTTAGAGTTGGAATTTGGCCAATCGGACATCGGATTTGGAATCAGCGCGCGAAAACGATGAATTTGGACTATTTACTTGCTTTTTTTGGAGCCCGGATGACGCGCGCGTTTTTCGAGGTGCATGCGCGAATCTCGAGACGGCGCGCGGATCCCGAGGTGCGGCGCGGGGCGTACTGCACGAGGGGCGCAGCTGGCGCGTTGGGAAAACGCGCCAGCCTGCGCGGGGCGGCGCGGGGGCCGCCACGTGGCAGGCCCCCATTTGCGCCCGCGTGGGCGCGGGGGACGCGCGCCCGTGTGGCGCGCGGGGTGTCCCGCGCCTGTGTGTGGCGCGGTGTAACGCGCCAGTGTGGCGCGCGGTCTGCGGTGCCCGCGTGGCGCGCAGGGACGCGCGCCGCGTGGCGCTGGGGCGCGCGCCTGAGCCTGGTGCACGCGCCCGTGTGGTGGACCGCCAGGTGGCGGGCCCCCATTGGGGGGCTCCGTGGGGTGGGTCCAATGGACCACCCCTCCCCTCCATCTTCCTTTCTTCTTCTTTCTTCTCCACCCGCACACCCATCTCCTCTCTTTTTCCTTTTCTTCTCTAACCGAGCACAAGGGGAGAGAGTGGGAGGAGGTTTCGTGGGGTGGAGCGGCTCGTTGGCGATCTCGTGGAGCGCGCAAGGCGTTCCATTTAGCCAGATGGGCGGCGCGACGCTGTCGAGGTAGGTCCCGCGTGTTGATTTTTGCGGTGTTTTTAGCAGTTTTGAGGCATCCTTTTGGACTTTGGATTTGACCCTGTGCCTTCTTGCGTGTTAGGGACCGTGTTTTACTATGCCGTTTTACTGCGCGGACTGTTGCTGGCATTTTGGATGCGCCTCGTTTTGCGTGCAACCTTAAGGGAACATGCTCCATTTTGCGTGCAGATTCGAGGTACGTGCATCGTTTCGCGTGCAGGTCGTGTTGGCGCGCACCGTTTTGCGTGCGGGTTTTTAATGGCGCGCACCGTTTTGCTTGCAGGTTTGGTGGCCGCGCATCGTTTTGCGCGCGGACTCATGAGTGTGCACCGTTTTGCGCGCAACTTGGTGTACGAGACTCGGATTGAGGCGTGCCTTTACACTTTTTGCATCTACCCGTCGCAAGGATTACCGTCGTATTTTCGGAGAATTTTTTGAGATTCACCCGAAGGTATACTTCTTTCCCCTTTACTGTGCGGAGTATTACAGTTGTGTTTGTTGTGGACTTTCGCGCTCACCGCGTTGTGGAATTTGTAACTCGGCCTCCTGGACTCGGATTTTGACGTGCAGGTACTCGTTTCGAAGGGCTCGACGCGACGATCGCGTTCGTATTTTTGGTGGATTTTTCAGAGTCCGTTATGCAGGTGAAAATTGCACATCGTCGGGACTGGTTTCAGCAGATGGTGTATACTTGGATATTTTAGCATAAAGTGTAACTTTGGACCTTTTGTTGTACCCAGGAGGGTTCGCGAGTGTTTTGGAACACTGCTAGGAGCCGAGGTTTGCGCGACATGTACCATGGATACGGGTTCAGCAGATATGGTTAGCAAGTGGCCACGCTCTTCGCCGACCCCAGATTTGCCTCGGATTGAGCACTTCAGGTGGGTAAGCTTAATATTGATAAGGTTTTATATTCTGGTGAATGTAAGTGTACTTGTGGGGATGTCGCCCCTCTATGACTGATAGCAGGCATAATTGATGTATAACCGATATGAGCGAGAGGTAAGTAAGGAATGGCCTACTTTGGTGAGATTGGTATACCATAGTAGGAATACTTTAGCATGCTTTGCTAATATATGTTACACCCACTTTTATCATTTCCGAGGACAAAAGCATGCTTGTTTGGACATATAGCTAGGCCATCTTTTACTGCTGCACTACATATTGGAACTTGACTTAGGAGAAACCATGCTTTTCCTTTTTCCTTCTTTGTTAGTCAAGTGGTCAGTGTTGCTCGGGTTCGAGCAGGGGTTCTGGGTAGTGTAGGCGGGAGTTGGTGTCTGGGACAAGTTGGATTAGTTGTGGGGCTTTGCGGCAACCGCGGATATTGGGCGGTTGACCGGATATTTATTTATGCACCAGATTGGGTATCTGATTTTTCTAGTGGACAGAGTTTTCCACTTTGATCAGAGTCATGATCCAGTCCTGCTTTTGTTACTTATCACACCGGCGCGGATATTGCCCGGTGATACTTTACTCGTGTGGGTCGCTCCCCTCGAGTGCCACTCCGGAGTGTGCGATCGGACGGTTAGAGTGGCCGATCTGTTACTTACTTTTGTTTGCGATCGGACGGTAATAGTTGCCGATCTGTTACTTACTTTGAGTCCTTGAGACTCTTATCCCTTATCGGTGTTATGCATTGGCCAGCATACCCGATTCGTCAGGCACCTTTGGGTCCTTGAGACTCCTATCCCCTATCGGTGTTATGCGTTGGCCCGCATACCCGATTTGGCAGGCATAGCAGGCATGGCAGGCATGGCAGGCATGGCAGGCATAGCAGGCATGACAGGCATGGCAGGCATGGCAGGCATGGCAGGCATAGCAGGCATGGCAGGCATAGCAGGCATGGCAGGCATAGCAGGCATAGCAGGCAGTGCCAGTGATTACTGGTCTATCGTTTGGGTCGACTGTGCACTTCATGTGCTAGTGGTTGCATACCATTCTTTGGTTCTCCCCTTTTAGCATTTAGATAGAGGCTTGGTAGCTGTTGAGAGTCTCCAGCTTCCTTATTTCGGTCTTTACGGCTTTGGTTAATTTTTGTCTCTTGAGGACTTAGTGGGCAGACCGTCGAGTCTGGCGGTGGTACCCACTGAGAACTCCCTTTTTGGTGTAGTTCTCACACCCTCTGGGGGTTTTCCCCCTCCTTTTTTCTTCCTCTCCTTTGTTTTGCAGAGTCTTAGCGGGTGTTGCTGATTCTGCGGTTGTTGATCGAGGCGAGGGAGTCGCGAGCTAGATCCCTACCCATGTTTGGAGAGTAGCGGTACCCCTTCAGAGAAGAGCTTCAGTAGATTAGTTGTTTTATTTCCTCTTTTGAGAGACTGATGTAGTGAGGATATGATATGTGTAGTGAACCGAAACTTGGTATATAAACAAAATATAAATAAAAATGGTATGAAATACTATTTTTATTGAGTTAGAAAAGTACAGGATGACCTGGAAGTGAATTGGGCTCAAATCGGGATTAAAATAAGATATCTAGAATCTTATGTGAGAAAGTGGGCCCAGATTGTAAGTGAAAAATTCACAGTCTCGGAAAATTCCGAGAAAATTACGGGAGCTCCGTAAATGTGTTTTAAGGCCACAGTAAAAGTTTCGCGTTGATCGGACACCCGGATAGTGAGAACGGGCTCCTCCAGCGAATTCAAATACAGTGGGACTTTGGGTGACCCAGAAGTGGTCCAAACTGAAAAGTTAAAGTACCATGAGGTAAATTAAGTTAAACTGTGGTTGCCCATCAAATTTGAGCGTAAACGGGCGAGAAACGGGCAAGAACGGACGAAAACGGGCGAAACTGGGCTTGGGCCCAAGTTTCGGGCGCCCGAAAGTGGGAACCGGGCGCCCGGAAAGTACTGTAGCATACCCGGTTTTCGGGCTGCAGCGAACCGGGTCCGGGCACTGTAGCGAACCGGTTACTGTAGCAGCCCGGTCCAGAATGGGTGCGCCCGAATGTTACTGTAGCGGCCCGAATCCCGAGGCAGTGGCACGGATCCCGAGGCAGTTGGCACGGATCCCGAGGCAGTGGCCGAATCCCGAGGCAGTTGGCACGGATCCCGAGGCGGCGGGCGGGAATCCCGAGGCGGCGGGCAAGGCTCGCGCGAGCGAGCGCTGTGGCGCGCGGCCCGAGGCCGCGTGGTAGGTGGGGAGATGCCACGTGGCGTCTCCTCATTGGACGCAGCAGACGAGGCGGCAGGCGTGCGCGGGGAAGCCGCGGCGGGCCTGTCGCGGTGTCAGCCGGGGAGGCCACGTGTCGGCCTCCCATTTGTCGGTCAGCGCGATGCGACGCGCTGACGCGACGCAACGCTGCGACCGGGCGTCAGAGCAGGCGTGGGTGCGGTCCACGTGGCGGCCTCCCATTGGCCGCCGCTGTTCATTGGTCGCGGTGCACGGGTCCAGGGACACGTGTCATTCCACGATTGGCCGAGCATGGTGACGTGGCGCTGAGCTGGCGCGGCGAGGACGCGTGGACCGCGGCGGGGGCTTTTACTGTAGCCGCCCGAAAGATTTCGGGCGCCCGAAAAGTGCGCCCGAAAGTCCGGAAATGGCCTATTTAGGCCCGAAACTGCCCTATTTTCCTCCTTTCTCCCCTTTTGGCTTCACCCGAGCGCACGGGGAGGGGAACCGGGCGATTTTCGCCGGGGTTTTCGAGGGCGCACGAGCGCGCCGTGGACTCCGTGGAGCGCGCAAGATGCTCCAAAGAGCCTAGTGGACGCGTTGGACGACGCGACGATGTTGAGGTAGGTCCCGTATACCATTTTGCGGTATTTTTGGTACAGTGTTAAGGTTTCCTTTTGGATTTTGGATTTGACCCCTTTGCCCACGTGCATGTTAGGGACCCAACTTTTCTGTGCCGTTTTACTGCGCGAGTTTCGCGGGCGTCTTGGACGCGCCTCGTTTTGCATGCAAACTCGCAAAGGACATGCACCGTTTTGCGTGCGAACTCGACGAACGTGCACGGTTTTGGACGCGAACTCGAAAAACGTGCATCGTTTTGCGTGCAATGTTGAAAACGGAACGTGCACCGTTTTGCGTGCCCAACCGAGGTATGTGCTCCGTTTTGCGTGTAGGTTGGACTAACGGGCACCGTTTTTCGTGCAGACTCTAACAATACGTCTCGTTTTACGTGCAGGGTCAGAAAAGTATGCATCATTTTGCGTGCAACCCTACAATGGAGCGTGCACCGTTTTGCGTGCCAATACGAGTACGTGCTCCGTTTTGCGTGCGGGTTGGACCAATGCGCGCCGTTTTGCGTGTAGAATCTAATAGGTTGCATCGTTTTTCGTGCAGGCTAGGAAAAAGATGTGCACCGTTTTGCGTGCAACCCTACAGTCGGACGTGCACCGTTTTGCGTGCAGATTTGAGGTACGTGCACCGTTTCGCGTGCAGTTCGTGTTGCCGTGCATCGTTTTGCGTGCCGGCTGAAGTGGCGCACACCATTTCACGTATGGGTTTTAATGACGCGCACCGTGTTGCGTGCAGGTTTAGAGGACGTTCATCGTTTTGCGTGCAAGCTCGAGGAAACAAGTGGAATTGCGCGGAGACCAATTGCAAGTGTCTACAAGCAATTGGGGACACTACAAGGTGGGGAATTCTGCCGAAATTGGGTGATCTCTCCCCTTGCTCCTTTGCTTTTCAATTCGAAGCATGATAGTAGCCGGTTAGAGGCGTTAGGTAATTATGATTATGATTGCCTGTGTAGATGGATTCAGATGAAAAAGTGCAACTGTTGGTTGCCAGAGATAGATGATAAATGTGCATGTGTAAAAGGACACAGATGAAAAGTGCAATTGTTGGTTGCCAAAGATAGAGGATAGATTTGCATGCCTAGAGGATAAATATTATTTTTATGATGGATATGAAAATAATTGCATGCATGAATGTGATTAGCCTTTATGATTGTGATCATGTTAGGGTATAACCCTAGGAATCATGTGACATAAGGAAAGGGAACATGTTGGTAGTAAGACTAGGAGAAAACCTAGTTTCAGGGTTCACTGAGTGACATCAAAACTTAGGAGTTATCCTAGGATTGGACGAGTGGCATTATCTTAGGTGATAACCTAAGGACACTGGATAGAGTGATCAATATAGAGTCAAGGAACTCTAGGATGAGTACGACATGGAACTTAGGTAAAGATAACCTAAGGTGAACCAGTGATCAACATAGAGTCAAGGACTCTAGGATGAGTATGACATTGAACTTAGGTAAAGAGAACCTAAGGTGAACTAGAGGAGTTTAAACTCACAGACAAGAAATTAGAGTCAGTGCAACTCTAAGTTAAAGTGGAACAGAAAAATAGAGTTAAGTTAACTCTAGGATTCAGTGAGGAATCAGGAAAGTGGGATAAGATCCCAAGGTTAAAGAATTAAACAAATATAACCCTAAAGAGTCATAGGGTGTCTGGGCAAATGGACAATAACTTTAACTTCAATTTGAGTTAAACAAAGAAAGTGAAATGTGTAAGAGTCCAAGAGACTCTCTGGTTACCCGTGTGGCAAGACCTAGGGTAAGGGATGAAAAAGTGGTTAATAAGCAAGACAAGCAAATTGCTTAAGATAAAGAAAATGAAAAGAGAATGTAAATGGCGCCTTCAAATTTGAGACTCGTCAAGTGGAGCAGGACTCCCTGGGCAGTGACCCGTCGGACGAGGTACTTTCGAAAGGCTTAAAGTTAAAAGCAAGCTAAAAGTGGCTAAAAGCATAAAGAGAATGTAAATGGCGCCTTCGAATTTGAGACTCGTCAAGTGGAGCAGGACTCCCTGGGCAGTGACCCGTCGGACGAGGTACTTTCGGAAGGCTTAATGTAGAGTCCTGGCATTCCCTTGCCCTTGTATACCTCCCGTTTATTTTGACGGGACTGGTAGGAAAACTTTCCACCGTTTTCTGCATTGGACTGACCGGGGCCGCTAGTATTTTTCTGCGATTGAGCTCGAAGATCGGAGGGCGGCAAAGCGAACGGATTCGGATTCCGACTTACGGATCTCCCGAAATGGGGGTCAAAGCGTTTGCCTTTGAGTGGTGCATTGGAATCCGTGCTAAGGGGCCGGCACGCTTTTCGAGGTGTTCGGACGGGATCCTGCTGTGATCAGACTTTTCATCTTTTTATGTCAGTGGGTTATTTTATTTATTTGGTAGTATCTCGACCTTTCAGTTTTCTGTTTTGGGTCCTAATTATTTTTTCTTCAGTTGTTAGAAGGGGAGTTGAAATTCGAGAATTTTTGGGCTGATCGTCGGGGTTTGCGGGTATTTTTAGGTGGTAGAGCTCGCAAAACGGTGAACGGTGGCGCGATCGGATTTGAATTCCGACCCCGGAATCTCCCAGAAATAATTTTTGAAGTTTTACCATCAGTGTGGGCGCATCGAAATGCGTGCAGGTGATCGGCACGTTTTTCGGGGTAATCTGGACCCCTCGTTGCATCCCGATTGATTTTAGTTGTGTTTTGGGGATTTAGGTTTTTCCCGTTTTTTTTATTTGGGCGTTAAGTGTGGTGACCCGGATCTTTGCAGAGCTTCTACAGTGTGACCAGCAGCTTCCAGAAGCCCACGCGGCATGTCGGCGGTGTTCGTGCGCCAATTTGGACTCTAGTGATGAACTCCGGACATAAAATGGATCACGTGGATAATCGGGGGACCCCGTCGGATGTTTAGAAGTGCTTTCGCGCAAATCGGATATCAAATTTGGACTCGGCGCGAAATTCGGATTGAAAATACCCTTTCGAGAGCCTCCGGCAAATTATCGGGTCGGATTTTGGCAAAACGGACGGCGAATTTGGATTCAGCGCGCGAAAACGGTCAAAACGGACTACCCACTTGTATTTTTGGTGCTCGGGTACTGTTCACTGCCGGAACAGTACTTTTCGGCGATCGCCGGCGGGCGGCGGCGGCGGCGGGCAGCGCCGGCGGGCGGCGGCGCGGCCTCGGGCAGGCGGCACAGCGGCGGCGCGCGGCGCGGGCAGGGCGCGGGCGCGCGGGCAGGCGGCCGGTCCACGAGGCCCGAGCGTGCACCGTGGCGGTGCCACGTGGCGGATGGTGGTTAGGCGGCTCACAGCGCGCGGTCCACGGAGTTCTTCGGGTGCACGGTGGACCGGTCAGTGGACACGTGGCGTTACGTGATTGGTGCGGTGTTGTGCTCCCGGTCCACGCAAGGGGTGGAGCAGGTGCCGTACGCGACGTGCGGGCAGGTGCGACGTGCGCGGTCCACGGCGCGGTGCACGGTGGGTGTGGCCACGTGGCGCGCCTCCATTGGCGGGCGCACGTGCACCGGGCGCAGTGAAATTTTTTTGAGGACACGTTGGGTATTTTCTGAAAAGATTTTCTGGTTTTTCCTTTAAGTGCAATCCGAGGGCTCTTCAAGGGGGATTTTGGACCCCTTCGAGCTCTCAGCTCGAAGGGTGGTGAGAAGAAGAATTCTTCTCCATGAAGAGGAGATTGCACCTACCAAGTTTCAGATTTTTGGGTGGCACGGATTTCGAGATTTCGATTTTACGGCGCGGCGCGACGTTGCATTTCATGTGTTCTTCTTCGGCGCAGCTGCGGTGTTTTAGCTCCCCTGGTCTACCCCGAGCTCCTTCTTCTGTGATTCTTGCGCCGACATACTCCTAACAGGTAGAGCTTCAACTTTGATTTTGATCGCGCAATCTCATTTTAACTCCTTGGCACGGATCTCGAGGCATTAATGGTCCCCCTTTTTCTGTGAGGATTGTGAGGACAGCATCGGAGTATTTTGGCCATATCTTCGCGCACGAGCATCAGACGGAGACGAGCTTGTACAACTTTTTCATCTACAGATCGCAAGGAACGCGCTCGTATTTTTATTGGAATTTTATGAGATTTATTTCGAGGTGAAAATCACTGTTTTCTCAGTGTACTGTGTGCAGTCTTTTTCCGCAGTTTGTTGTTTGGATTACCACCTTGCCGAATTTATAACTTGTCTTACCGAACTCAGATTTGGACGTGCAAGCTACCGTTGCGAAGCTATCGACACGAGGATCGCTGTGGTATTTTTCTGGGAATTTTCTGGGCACTTTCTGCAGGTGGAAATTTAGCAGTTTTGGGACAGATATTGTATGTGATTATAAGAGCATTATTTGGGAGCCTAAGTGTATTTAGTGGATTTTGTATTGTACCAGGAGTGTTGCGGGTGTGCTGAACTTGTTGGAGCAAGGGTTTGGAGTTTCTGGTATTTTCAGCTGTACGGGACCGGACAGTTCGCACTTCAGGTGGGTGGTTGCTTTACTCCTCTTTTCTGATATACCCACTAGGAATATTAGAGTGATCCCCTTTATTGGACATGTTGAATGGTCACCTAATGAACATGCATGCTTAACTAAATAATTGTGAGCCTATCTTATGGAAAATATGTTATATTGAGAACTTGATATGTTGGAACTTATACATGCTTTATGGACATCGTTTTAGCATTTAACCTTGCATAAAGGGGGGGGAAATGTACTTTCATATGGTGATACTGTGAGGTGTCTTGCGGAAGGGTACCACTTGAGGATATTTTTTTGGACAGGCATAGGGGATGGTTTATATGAGGATGATTAGCAGATTATGGACAGGTGTGGTCGGATTATGATTTTAGCATGATGATTATACCCAGGTGAAGCTATTAATTGATACTCTGGTCGAAACACTATTTGTCACTTTTTCTCCTTTCTCTCCTGAGGACATAGGCTGGCTTACTTGGACATTTTGTAGGGCCATTTCTTATCGCTACACTTTATGTTGGGATTTGATTTAGAAGAAACCCTATTTGCTTCTTCTCCCCCTATTCTTTAGTCAGGTGACTATGTGTTGCTCGAGTTTGAGCAGGGGATTGGCATTGTGTAGCCGGGGCCTAGATTTTAGCTTCTGGGGTATTATGGCTGCCGCGGATAGTAGGCGGTGGACCAGATATCATTGTGGGACATGTTTGTGATCATGGGTGTTGTTGTGAACCCCTACTTTTGATTACCCTCTAGGCATTGGAGTAGCTTCTATGATTAGAAGGCTGATTAATAAATTGTGGGCTTTGGGCATGCATTTTAGACAGGCTATCTTTTATTTACTACTCTCATACTTTTATCAGCATGCTTTAGTAAGGTAAAAACATATCGATATCTGCTTTATTTTATGTTTATCGTCTTAAGACATTTGCATGCTTGTATGGTCACCTAGATAGGCCACCTTTTTCTGCTACACTATCATGCTGGAATTGACATAGGAGAAACCCTTTTTGTTATTCTTTTCTCCTTTCATTTGAGGCTCAGGGTATTTGCAGCTCGTGCGCGAGCAGGTGGATAGGATAGTGTAGTCAGGTTCTCGGTTTTGGGACAGGCAGGGTATTGCGGCAACCGCGGACATTGGGCGGTTGACCGGAGGTTTCTTATGCATCAGATTGGGTATCAGGTCTCTTGTGGATGGATTTCCCACGGTTTGTCTATCTTGCATCGGGTTGAGATCGGGTCTTTCTTTGGTGGATGGGTTTTCCCACTTTGATCAGAGTCATGATCTAGTCCTGCTGATTTATGATACTTGGGTTACTGAGATACTTTTCCTCGTGTGGGTCGCTCCCCACGAGTGCCACTCCGGAGTAGGCTTTCCACGGTGCAGAGCGCCGGGCACCATGTTGGGTTTTGAGTCCTGGGGACTCCTTTGCTTCGGTGTTATGCGTAGGCTGGCATACCCGTCGCGGCAGAGCAGGCAGTACCAGTGTTTACTAGTGGTCAGATTGGGTTATTCTGGCAGACATTTATTTTCTGATGCATACATTTAGCTATTCTATTAGCTTGGCATTTTTAGAGGCATTCGAGTGGTAGCTTTTCATCAGGAGTCTTATTCTTTTTTTTAGCATACCACCTTTATTTTCTTTTGCCTCTAGTAGACCTAGTGGGCTTGTCAGAGTTGAGGTTTTACCCACTAGGGGAGGCTACTGGTTTACT
Source organism: Tillandsia fasciculata (assembly GCA_029168755.2). Classification (NCBI taxonomy): domain Eukaryota; kingdom Viridiplantae; phylum Streptophyta; class Magnoliopsida; order Poales; family Bromeliaceae; genus Tillandsia; species Tillandsia fasciculata. The sequence continues at coordinate 12,019,368 of CM054932.1, read as the reverse complement.
AGTAGTTCTCACCCCCCATTCTTCTTTCCTCTTTTTCTTGTCCCTTATTTTGCAGTGTCTTCTGCGGGTGCTACTGGGCTTCCAGTGGCGGGTCGAGGAGAGAGGACGGCTGAGTAGATAGATCTCGAGGCAGGATGAGCGTGCTAGCTGGACTGTTGGTGTACCCATGTCTTCCTCAGACGGTTGTACTTTCACTGCCGTAGCGCCCTCCAACCGGGCGGTACAGACTCATCCGCTCGATGTAGGTGGTCGTCGCTCAGTCTGCCTCTGCTCACACTGGGGTGACCAACACGGTCCTCCGTAGATAACCAATCCATGCTACAGCCGCGCCAACCTGATGTAGGTGCTGAAGCTGCCATCGGGGTCCACCCGATCTCTGGCATCTCAAAAATCCGCTACCCAAGAAAAGAAAATCAGCTCTGTCTCTGCCGACCGATCTACCCAACATCACCCGGCGCGAAGCACCAAAATCTAGAACTCGCTTCTGGCGGCAGATCCCTATCCAAAGGAACTGCAACGCCACGCTCCATACACCAAGCCTACTCCATCGAAGCGTCAATAATCCTTAATGGAGGGACCGACTAGACTGGAAGGTATCCTGGCGCAACCCATTCCCAATCAAACATATCCTATGCGCCTCGTCCCTCGAAACCTGGAGCGTGCAGTTCAACAACTGTATAAACTCCCTGGCACAGGGAGGCCCTCAGATAGTCTCTCCATCACCACCAATCCCAATTCTGCCTACAAAGGCTCCAACTCAACCCTATGAATCGGGATGGTTCAGACTGCCGGGACTGGCTCCGACGACCAATGATGTCCCAAAGCTCATCTACTATCCACTAACCACCCTGCCTCGGTGCCTCGGCACTACACGTCGGCACGGAGGGGGTTGCTCGCTCAATCGGTGCCACTAATATAGCTGAATATGCCACTGCATAGGAAGAAAGTGCTAGAGGACTCTCAAGCGGTACTGCAACTAGCTATGCTCTCTGCTCCGACAAACGCCTCAAACGTTCCATGGCTTCCTCCTGGCATCGGACAGCCTCCGACATCGGTGCCATCTGGGTCCATAACCCTGGGTCTCGCTCTGCTCTGATAGCTCTGCCTCCCGCTGCTCGGGTACCCATCAGATGCGGGGTGTGTCCTCTTCATAACACGACGTCTCAGGGGCATCGTAGTCCACTGCACAATAACAAACATCAGGACACAACAACCATACGACCCAATCCAGCGAAAGTCTAAGACATGTCACCCATTCCATAGCATTATGTTGTCTGCAGCCAACATAATCACTTAGGAGAATAAACATGCCAATCACTCATCCCGTCTCTTGGGAGAGGTATGAAACTCAATCAGGACTCTCGCTATAAGTCACGACTCTCACGTAGTCATCCTAATGTCCAACCACAAGCCTAGGGTTTCTAAGTCCCCACGACCTACAACCTAGGCTCTGATACCACCTAATCTGTCACGCCCCGGCGTCGAAACTGCGACCCGGGCTCGCCAACAGATCCGCCGCCCATACGGGAAACCCCGTATAGACGAAGCGACTAACCTGCAAAAGATCAACTATACTATACAGATATCAGAGCTGAAAGTAAAACTGCTAGAAATAAAAACTAAGTGAACAACTACAACTCTCAAGTACAATCCAACCTCACCAAAAAAAAACAAAAACTCTCGAGCAGTAAAATAAATACAACTCTATACCTCACTACAAAGTTCTCTCAACTTGAACTCTCAAAAGTAACAAGGGTACATCTACTCTCAGGACGACGACTGGTAGGGATCTAGCTCGCGACTCCCTTACCTCGATCAGAAGAAGCAGCAACATGAGCAACCGGAACAGGAGTAGAAGTCCCTGTGGGAAAAATACACCACGACGGGTGTGAGAACTACGTCCCAAGTAGTTCTCAGTGGGTGCCGCCAACAAGCCCGACGGTCTGCCCACTAAGTCTACTAGAGGCATAAAGTAACAATAATAATACTGAAATGAAAGGGCTGAAAAAGTAACTCTACAGCTACTATGCCTCTATCTAGATGCTCAAGAAAATGGAACAGATGGAAACATGATGCATCTACTAACACACACAATATACTCACCAAATCTATACTGACTGCCGCAAAGGGTCCAGTCAAACCTGCGCCCACCTACTGCCGCACATCCTCAACAGGACGGGTCTACCGTAGGGTGTCCGTGACAACTGGCCCAGCCAGAGGGACGGCGTCGACAAGTCGCGATAGCAAGTAACAGGCCCAACTCCGGAGTGGCTCTCGAGGGGAGCGACCCCACCGAGGAAAGTATCCGCGTATCTCTGTCGAGCTCAATATGGCTCATGCAGGCTAAAGTCCAACCCACGATCAACAAGATCGACAACGACACCAACGCTCACACACAGGCGGGAAAACCACACAGCCGGGGGCCACCGTCCACCAGACGGCTCCCACAACAGAACACTAAACTCACAGAAAGGACCGACACCATAAGGGTTCGGAAACCCGATAGGCCGGTGCTAAGAACCCTATCAAACAAGAACAGACTCTAGGCTCCGACTATCGAAGTTCCCGATCCCTTATAGTTCGGGAAAGCAATAATCACAGTGCAACTCGCAGAAGACACCAACAGGGCCCGAAAGTCCCGGGAGACCTACACCTACAACCCTATCAAACAAGAACAGGTTCCAGGCTCGGCCCCCGTGGCTTTCGTCCCGACAGAGGAACGGCCCCTAGAACCCAGACCACTCGAATCATTTCGAGTGGGGAGATTTACAGGAAAAAGGTGACATTTATTATTGAAAACATTTTGATCTGGAAGAAATCCATATTTAATGATTTTAGTTCTTTTTAGAAAAACAGTTAGAAAACAAGTATTTTACCCAAACCCCGAAGGGCTGATGCCTTTGTCCAATCAAACAAGAACAGACTCCAGCGGCCCTTCGATGCTTGGAAGAAAACATTGGTAGACTAAAATCATGTGTATGTCGAAAAGGGTTCTGGGTTCTAGGTCCGGCTAACACTAGTAAACTACTACCACTAACACAGTGGCGACAACCCCAAACAGGGGAAAACAAGACCTCCCGGGATCACCGTTTACCCCAAACGGTTCCCGGTACAGACAAGCAATCCGCTACATCTACCAGACTCCACTCTGCTCCCAAGCACGAGTGCAAATGCATCCCACACTAAAAAGAAGTCCCGACCGCTCGGCCCACTACCCGGGCGAGGAGAACACTAAGTCCAGGAATGAAACATAAAGTGTGGATGTCTAAACATAAATAACCCTAGCCCAAGTGAGGGTTTTCTACTAGTCTGGTTACACATGCAACATATGACAGGGGTGCTAGGTCAGGTTCCAAGAGAACAAATATTTAACATGATAGAAGGAAGTAAAAGATCACAAGATCAACAGATAATACTAGGAGCAACAATTCCTACTTCTAGCATGCTACCCAAGTCCAATCCCTATCATGCATGATTCTATAACGATAGAATTAGAGCACAGTCCATAGATCTTGAAAGCAAAGCCACCCACCTGATGCGCAGATCTGTCCAAGTCCTACAGCTGATAATACCAAAATGACAGCAACTCACTGTCCAGTATGTCCAATACAGTCCAAAATCCCACCTGGGTACAACATAGGCTACAGTTATATACAAATCCCCGAAATCTGTCCAAAAAAATCACATGCTGAATTTCAGCTGTACAGATGCCAAAATATCACCTGCTGAAAGTGCTCAATAAATTCCAATAAAAATATCCTGGCGTTCTTCGCGTCGATAGCTTCGAAACAAGTACCTGCACGCCCAAAACGGAGCTTCCTACGCTGAGATAAAAATCCGGCAAGGGGAACACCCCAATACAATCTGAACAGAATTTCTGTAACAAAGAACCACAGAAAAAGGAGGTTCTCACCTTCGTGAAAAATCCATAAAAATCTGAGAAAAATCCAGGAGATTCCTTGCGAGAAGTAGATGAATTTTGCCTCTTGAATCACCTCGATCCGAGATCTGTGCGCGAAGATATCCTCAAAGGAAGCTGCTGTCCTCACCAAAAGCTCACAGCAAAAGGGGTCCCAATGAGCACGAGAAAACACCTCGAAAAACGCGAAATCTGGAAATGTCCGTGAAACCCAAAATCGTAGCCTCACCTGTCACGAATCCAGCGGCGAAGAAATCGCTCAAAAAGATGGTCGGAGTAGGCCGGGAGAGCTCGCGCACCGAAACGCGACGAAGGGGAACCCAAAAGGACGAGCGTCGCGCCGCGCCGTAAAAATGGAAACCTCGATAAGCGTGCCACCAAAAATCTCAAAACTTTGCAGATGGATGCAGCATAACTCGGGGACCAACTTTGCTGAAGACGCCATGGCGAGAGGAGGCTCCGAAATGCAGAAAAAAGGAAGAAGAAGCCGCTCGGATTGCTTAAATAGGCCCAGAAAACAATTCCGAAAATGACGGATTTGTCCCGGTTTCCGGGCGCAAGGGGGAATTCGGGCGCGCACTGTAGCAGCCCGAATCCCGCCTGGGCCTCCACGTCGCCCGCCAAACAGGCGACAGCCAAACCGGCCACCCGCCTGACGACACGTGGCCTCCGCGGACGCCGACGCGTGGAGCGCACTCGCGCGGGAAACGGGGTCAACGCGCGCCTGTGCCGCCGCCTGCGCCTCTGCCAGGCACGCGTCCCGAGGTCGGTGCAGTGGTTCCGTGGACCGAGCGCACAACACCGCGCCAACCACACGCTGCCACGTGTCACAACCGGTCCACCGTACACCCGCGACCTTTTCCGTGGACCGCGCCTGCTGCGCCGGCCAACCGGGAGCCGCCACGTGTCCCGTCCCGGGTGCACGCCTCCGCGGTGGACCGCGCACCTGCCTGCGGCCGCGCCGCCGCGCCCCGCCGCCGCCGCCGCCGCCCGCCGCCGGCCGGAACAGTACCATTTACCTCGAAAAACGTGCGCGTCATCCGGGCTCCGAAAAATACAAGTGAATAGTCCATTTTCATCGTTTTCGCGCGCTGAATCCAAATCCGATGTCCGTTTCTCCAAATTCTCATCCGAAATTTTGCCGAAGGCCCCCGGAAAGCCCACTTGATCCGATTTTCGCGCCGGGTCCATTTCTAAAATCCGTTTTGCCAAAATCCATCTCTAAAAATTCCCGAAGGCATCCGGAGAGGTGATCCTTTATCCAAACTTCGCCCTGAGTCCGAAGTCCACCACTTGTGTCCAAATTGCGCACAAACACTTCCAACACACCACACAAGCCTTCGAAAGCTGCCGAACAACCAGAAAACTCCCCCGCGGGGAACCAGGTCCTCACACTCTCCCCCACTAAAAGAAAGTTTCGTCCTCGAAACTAACACAGCTCAAAAGGGGAGTTCCAAAGCCAAAGGTAAGCATCCATCAATACCGTCTCCCGCTCCCCAGTCGCTACGCACACTCCGCGAAGCGAAACCACACGACAAGGAGTCCAAAAGCTGGAAAAAAAACTTCAAGAATTCCAAAGGACAGAGGACAAGGAAGAACGACCAACTCTACTCGTCCGAAACTACACGAATTACGCCAACACAACCTACAAGAAAGGTAAAGGCCCCACCAGCAGGAAGGCCGTCAACCCCAACTCTCAATTTAGAAAACGGCTGAAATTAACGAAAAGTCCGAAAATTCCGAAAGGACCAGTGCCTTCGCCCCAATCAAACAAGAACAGGTTCGGGCACCGTCTCCATTTCTGGAGCAGTCTTTCGAAGTTTTCGTCCTGTTCGAAAATTTCAGCATAAAGGCGAGAAAAGGGAGAGAAGTGTTGAAGTCGTTCCTGCCGTGGCTACAAAACGGAAGCTACGATCTAACCGTGACCCCTAAGGACACAACCTCACGTCCTAATCGTCACCTACGCTCAAAGAGTAGCACCTAACCCAAAACCGTCGAAGCCACAGCTGCAGGAAGGATACCCCGGTAATCTGAGAAAATGAACTCCTCCAGTCCAACTCGCGGAAGGGTGACTGATCTCAATCCACTATCAGCAGTTGCACGATACCGCACCAACTGGTCCATCCTGTGTGCTCAATCCGAGTCGTGGAGCTGTCACAGAACCGTAACACCTGCCGGTAATAATTCCAAGTCTCAACTGTACTGGACATGATCCACAAGGCTCCCCCACATGCACAACACCAACAGGAACCTGTACCTTTAGTGCACGTGGTAACAACTCCACCTCCAGTCCAGTCAGGAAAACCAAAAACACTCAACTCAGACTGCTGAAGAGAAATCATGCCCGCGACAACCTGGTCCACTGCCGTAGCGCCCTCCAACCGGGCGGTACAGACTCATCCGCTCGATGTAGGTGGTCGTCGCTCAGTCTGCCTCTGCTCACACTGGGGTGACCAACACGGTCCTCCGTAGATAACCAATCCATGCTACAGCCGCGCCAACCTGATGTAGGTGCTGAAGCTGCCATCGGGGTCCACCCGATCTCTGGCATCTCAAAAATCCGCTACCCAAGAAAAGAAAATCAGCTCTGTCTCTGCCGACCGATCTACCCAACATCACCCGGCGCGAAGCACCAAAATCTAGAACTCGCTTCTGGCGGCAGATCCCTATCCAAAGGAACTGCAACGCCACGCTCCATACACCAAGCCTACTCCATCGAAGCGTCAATAATCCTTAATGGAGGGACCGACTAGACTGGAAGGTATCCTGGCGCAACCCATTCCCAATCAAACATATCCTATGCGCCTCGTCCCTCGAAACCTGGAGCGTGCAGTTCAACAACTGTATAAACTCCCTGGCACAGGGAGGCCCTCAGATAGTCTCTCCATCACCACCAATCCCAATTCTGCCTACAAAGGCTCCAACTCAACCCTATGAATCGGGATGGTTCAGACTGCCGGGACTGGCTCCGACGACCAATGATGTCCCAAAGCTCATCTACTATCCACTAACCACCCTGCCTCGGTGCCTCGGCACTACACGTCGGCACGGAGGGGGTTGCTCGCTCAATCGGTGCCACTAATATAGCTGAATATGCCACTGCATAGGAAGAAAGTGCTAGAGGACTCTCAAGCGGTACTGCAACTAGCTATGCTCTCTGCTCCGACAAACGCCTCAAACGTTCCATGGCTTCCTCCTGGCATCGGACAGCCTCCGACATCGGTGCCATCTGGGTCCATAACCCTGGGTCTCGCTCTGCTCTGATAGCTCTGCCTCCCGCTGCTCGGGTACCCATCAGATGCGGGGTGTGTCCTCTTCATAACACGACGTCTCAGGGGCATCGTAGTCCACTGCACAATAACAAACATCAGGACACAACAACCATACGACCCAATCCAGCGAAAGTCTAAGACATGTCACCCATTCCATAGCATTATGTTGTCTGCAGCCAACATAATCACTTAGGAGAATAAACATGCCAATCACTCATCCCGTCTCTTGGGAGAGGTATGAAACTCAATCAGGACTCTCGCTATAAGTCACGACTCTCACGTAGTCATCCTAATGTCCAACCACAAGCCTAGGGTTTCTAAGTCCCCCACGACCTACAACCTAGGCTCTGATACCACCTAATCTGTCACGCCCCGGCGTCGAAACTGCGACCCGGGCTCGCCAACAGATCCGCCGCCCATACGGGAAACCCCGTATAGACGAAGCGACTAACCTGCAAAAGATCAACTATACTATACAGATATCAGAGCTGAAAGTAAAACTGCTAGAAATAAAAACTAAGTGAACAACTACAACTCTCAAGTACAATCCAACCTCACCAAAAAAAAACAAAAACCTCTCGAGCAGTAAAATAAATACAACTCTATACCTCACTACAAAGTTCTCTCAACTTGAACTCTCAAAAGTAACAAGGGTACATCTACTCTCAGGACGACGACTGGTAGGGATCTAGCTCGCGACTCCCTTACCTCGATCAGAAGAAGCAGCAACATGAGCAACCGGAACAGGAGTAGAAGTCCCTGTGGGAAAAATACACCACGACGGGTGTGAGAACTACGTCCCAAGTAGTTCTCAGTGGGTGCCGCCAACAAGCCCGACGGTCTGCCCACTAAGTCTACTAGAGGCATAAAGTAACAATAATAATACTGAAAGGAAAGGGCTGAAAAAGTAACTCTACAGCTACTATGCCTCTATCTAGATGCTCAAGAAAATGGAACAGATGGAAACATGATGCATCTACTAACACACACAATATACTCACCAAATCTATACTGACTGCCGCAAAGGGTCCAGTCAAACCTGCGCCCACCTACTGCCGCACATCCTCAACAGGACGGGTCTACCGTAGGGTGTCCGTGACAACTGGCCCAGCCAGAGGGACGGCGTCGACAAGTCGCGATAGCAAGTAACAGGCCCAACTCCGGAGTGGCTCTCGAGGGGAGCGACCCCACCGAGGAAAGTATCCGCGTATCTCTGTCGAGCTCAATATGGCTCATGCAGGCTAAAGTCCAACCCACGATCAACAAGATCGACAACGACACCAACGCTCACACACAGGCGGGAAAACCACACAGCCGGGGGCCACCGTCCACCAGACGGCTCCCACAACATAACACTAAACTCACAGAAAGGACCGACACCATAAGGGTTCGGAAACCCGATAGGCCGGTGCTAAGAACCCTATCAAACAAGAACAGACTCTAGGCTCCGACTATCGAAGTTCCCGATCCCTTATAGTTCGGGAAAGCAATAATCACAGTGCAACTCGCAGAAGACACCAACAGGGCCCGAAAGTCCCGGGAGACCTACACCTACAACCCTATCAAACAAGAACAAGTTCCAGGCTCGGCCCCCGTGGCTTTCGTCCCGACAGAGGAACGGCCCCTAGAACCCAGACCACTCGAATCATTTCGAGTGGGGAGATTTACAGGAAAAAGGTGACATTTATTATTGAAAACATTTTGATCTGAAAGAAATCCATATTTAATGATTTTAGTTCTTTTTAGAAAAACAGTTAGAAAACAAGTATTTTACCCAAACCCCGAAGGGCTGATGCCTTTGTCCAATCAAACAAGAACAGACTCCAGCGGCCCTTCGATGCTTGGAAGAAAACATTGGTAGACTAAAATCATGTGTATGTCGAAAAGGGTTCTGGGTTCTAGGTCCGGCTAACACTAGTAAACTACTACCACTAACACAGTGGCGACAACCCCAAACAGGGGAAAACAAGACCTCCCGGGATCACCGTTTACCCCAAACGGTTCCCGGTACAGACAAGCAATCCGCTACATCTACCAGACTCCACTCTGCTCCCAAGCACGAGTGCAAATGCATCCCACACTAAAAAGAAGTCCCGACCGCTCGGCCCACTACCCGGGCGAGGAGAACACTAAGTCCAGGAATGAAACATAAAGTGTGGATGTCTAAACATAAATAACCCTAGCCCAAGTGAGGGTTTTCTACTAGTCTGGTTACACATGCAACATATGACAGGGGTGCTAGGTCAGGTTCCAAGAGAACAAATATTTAACATGATAGAAGGAAGTAAAAGATCACAAGATCAACAGATAATACTAGGAGCAACAATTCCTACTTCTAGCATGCTACCCAAGTCCAATCCCTATCATGCATGATTCTATAACGATAGAATTAGAGCACAGTCCATAGATCTTGAAAGCAAAGCCACCCACCTGATGCGCAGATCTGTCCAAGTCCTACAGCTGATAATACCAAAATGACAGCAACTCACTGTCCAGTATGTCCAATACAGTCCAAAATCCCACCTGGGTACAACATAGGCTACAGTTATATACAAATCCCCGAAATCTGTCCAAAAAAATCACATGCTGAATTTCAGCTGTACAGATGCCAAAATATCACCTGCTGAAAGTGCTCAATAAATTCCAATAAAAATATCCTGGCGTTCTTCGCGTCGATAGCTTCGAAACAAGTACCTGCACGCCCAAAACGGAGCTTCCTACGCTGAGATAAAAATCCGGCAAGGGGAACACCCCAATACAATCTGAACAGAATTTCTGTAACAAAGAACCACAGAAAAAGGAGGTTCTCACCTTCGTGAAAAATCCATAAAGATCTGAGAAAAATCCAGGAGATTCCTTGCGAGAAGTAGATGAATTTTGCCTCTTGAATCACCTCGATCCGAGATCTGTGCGCGAAGATATCCTCAAAGGAAGCTGCTGTCCTCACCAAAAGCTCACAGCAAAAGGGGTCCCAATGAGCACGAGAAAACACCTCGAAAAACGCGAAATCTGGAAATGTCCGTGAAACCCAAAATCGTAGCCTCACTTGTCACGAATCCAGCGGCGAAGAAATCGCTCAAAAAGATGGTCGGAGTAGGCCGGGAGAGCTCGCGCACCGAAACGCGACGAAGGGGAACCCAAAAGGACGAGCGTCGCGCCGCGCCGTAAAAATGGAAACCTCGATAAGCGTGCCACCAAAAATCTCAAAACTTTGCAGATGGATGCAGCATAACTCGGGGACCAACTTTGCTGAAGACGCCATGGCGAGAGGAGGCTCCGAAATGCAGAAAAAAGGAAGAAGAAGCCGCTCGGATTGCTTAAATAGGCCCAGAAAACAATTCCGAAAATGACGGATTTGTCCCGGTTTCCGGGCGCAAGGGGGAATTCGGGCGCGCACTGTAGCAGCCCGAATCCCGCCTGGGCCTCCACGTCGCCCGCCAAACAGGCGACAGCCAAACCGGCCACCCGCCTGACGACACGTGGCCTCCGCGGACGCCGACGCGTGGAGCGCACTCGCGCGGGAAACGGGGTCAACGCGCGCCTGTGCCGCCGCCTGCGCCTCTGCCAGGCACGCGTCCCGAGGTCGGTGCAGTGGTTCCGTGGACCGAGCGCACAACACCGCGCCAACCACACGCTGCCACGTGTCACAACCGGTCCACCGTACACCCGCGACCTTTTCCGTGGACCGCGCCTGCTGCGCCGGCCAACCGGGAGCCGCCACGTGTCCCGTCCCGGGTGCACGCCTCCGCGGTGGACCGCGCACCTGCCTGCGGCCGCGCCGCCGCGCCCCGCCGCCGCCGCCGCCGCCCGCCGCCGGCCGGAACAGTACCATTTACCTCGAAAAACGTGCGCGTCATCCGGGCTCCGAAAAATACAAGTGAATAGTCCATTTTCATCGTTTTCGCGCGCTGAATCCAAATCCGATGTCCGTTTCTCCAAATTCTCATCCGAAATTTTGCCGAAGGCCCCCGGAAAGCCCACTTGATCCGATTTTCGCGCCGGGTCCATTTCTAAAATCCGTTTTGCCAAAATCCATCTCTAAAAATTCCCGAAGGCATCCGGAGAGGTGATCCTTTATCCAAACTTCGCCCTGAGTCCGAAGTCCACCACTTGTGTCCAAATTGCGCACAAACACTTCCAACACACCACACAAGCCTTCGAAAGCTGCCGAACAACCAGAAAACTCCCCCGCGGGGAACCAGGTCCTCACAACGACGATGTTATTAACGATACTTCTATTGTAGTTCTTTTCGGGCACAAGGTGGGAGCGTTTAAACTGAAGTTTCCGCACACCTTCTTCGCGTTTCAGGTGGGTACATCTTTAGAACCCCTTTATGTACAATCTCGTTACTGTCATGATTATCATGTGGTGTGTACTCGGTTCATTATTGTTGGTCTCATTCTGGGTACTTGGTTCATTATGGTGGGTTTTATTTTGGTACTTAGCAACGAATTCCGGCGGTCGCTTTTATTCTTAATTTTACATCACGTTGCTAACATGATAGTGGGTACACCCTTAGAATCCTTTTATGCGCAATATCGTCATATTCATGTTTATCATGTGGTGGGTTTTCTTCGGGGTGCTTAGCGTCGGTTTCTGGCGGTCGTTTTCCTTTCGATAGTACATGCTAGCGGGTTACCTTCGAGTACACGTATTATTGCTTTACTTTTGATTATACATGTTAGCGGGTTACTTTCGATCACACATGTTGCGGTTTTACTTTCGATTATATATGTTGCCGTTTTACTCTTGTTATATATTTTGAGGCTAACATGATGGTGGTTATGGTTACTTGGCTCGAGGCTGCAGCACGCGCACCCGCGGTTTGGCCACCGCAAAGGGTGCGCTTTTCCGGAAAAGTGGTCTATGACCCGTGTATACCCACGAGGTGACGTAGTGGGGCCCCTTATTAGTTGTGGGGTTGAGGCGCCGAGGTGCGAGCGGTGCGACCCGTCGGTTTAGTTGCCCGACGTGGTCGGATTTTTGCAGGAACGGTACGACCCGTCGGTTTAGTTGCCCGACGTGGTCGGATTTTGCAGGTACGGTACGCCCGTCGGTTTAGTTGTCCGACGGGGCCGGGTATAGCAGGATACAGGTGTACAGGTTACCGTTCCCCCCCTTGAGAGGGTGGTTGCTCCGGTTGTCTTCACGGTTTGTTTTATCATTTTCTCCTGCTCTGCTATTATTAGTCACTGACTTCCCACTTCGTGACAGGGTTCAGGCGAGAGGAGAGGTAGGCGGCGGTGAGGACGGGGCGGAAGCAGCTGGGTCGTTGGGGACCTTGGATTGTATTTCCTCTTTCCTTCTGGCATTTCATTTACATTGTAGTTAGGTGTGAGGTTCTCGATACCCTCGTGGGGTCGACATGGATGTCGGTATTTTGTTATCCTCTTATGCATTACTTTTCCTTTTATTTCTGTTGGCCATTTGAAAAAGAAAAAGGCAAAACCGAAGAAAAGATTGCGAAAAGCGTTTTTAAAATCTAAGTGTCGTGTGGGCACTGGTTTCAAAACCCTGTGGATTTATGGATTGCGAAACGAATTTCAAAACTGGGGTGTCGTGTGGGCACCGTTTTCAAAACCTTGTGGATTTATGCTGATTTTGAAAACTAGTCTTCAAAACGTAAGTGCCGGGTGGGCGCTCTTTTAAAACTGTGGATTTATCCTTTCCAAACTGATCGGCCATGTACCTTAATGAATTAGAATGCTGGTTGTATGTTAACAATTGTTGTGATTGAATGGTTGTATATGTTTGGGTTATGTACTGAATGCTACGCCGTGCACATACAGGGGGGGGCTCTGTCCGTTTACAGAGAGATCCTGTATGTGCGGCGGGTCTGGGCACGCGCCGGGGAAGAGGGGTTTCCTTACTTTCAAAAAAAAAAAAAAAAAAAATCTTTCGTCGAACGTACGACTTTTGCAAACCGTTTCCGCTAAAACAAACCCCCGGGGCGTGACAGATTAAGATGGTATCAGAGCAGTTCTTTCAATCACAACAGTTAGTGCCGACATCCGTGGGGATACCTCACTTGCCTACAGGTGAATGAAATGGGTAGGGCATAGGAAGGTAGAACGCGAGTGATCGAGGGGGGGAAGAGTCCGAGTCCTTTTCTCTCGCTAGGTGGTTCGTTGTTTTATAAGGGAAGTCTAGAGCTGACTCTTGTTGTGTGTGTACAGATATGGCCCGTACCAGACCATCGGCCGGGGACGCGGAGGCAGATACGACGACGTCGACGGCCGCGAGAAAACTAGCTCCTGCGGCAACAGATGCGAGAGTACGGGGACTATTGAGTTTCTCTTCCCGATATGGCTCAGGTGGTAGCACAACCCACTGGGGGTTGTTGGTTTGTCAGCCGTCTGTCGGTCATGAGTAACTGGATAGCCGTTTGTCCAAACATGTACCTTCTGGGTTTTTTGGTGTTAAGTTACAGCGGGTAGTCGGTCGATTCCTTTTGCACCATGGGCAAGGTACGGGAGGGAGTGAGGATTCTTCCCCTATAATTGCTACCCATAGTTCGGCCTTTCACCGTAGACACTGCGACGATTGCAGAGATCGTCGTGATGGGTTCACGGGTGGCTCCTTTTGGTGGGGTTGTGGTGGTAAAGCTCTGGGTTGGGTTTCCGTTTTCTGCACAAGTGCGTCGGTTCGGTTGTCCTGCGGGTGGGTTGGCGTGTGATCCCTCGAGTGCGTTTAGTGAACCTAGGCAACTCTTGACACGATTCTTCTCGCTGTTTTCGTTGTTTGCCTTCTTCCGACCCTTTAGATTTCAGATAGATAGTCTTCAGTACCTGGGGGTCTTTGCTGAACGGACCTAGAGCTTAGATTTTCTTTTAGTTGGGAGTGTCGCTGTCGGTCTGGAAGTTTACCGCTCGATTAGATGCCCGGTGCTTGGTGGGGCAACGGTTTGGGACCGAGAGTTAGTGGCAAATTAGAGCGTCGCACCCCGTCGGTGCCAGGATGGAAGTAGGACCTTACCTTGTGGGTTTTGTCGCCAGCTTCCCATGACTAAGGCATAGCCTTGAGGCTTGGCTGGGAGCGTTGTGGACTATGATCTTTTGGGGCTGGTGTGAGTCAAGGGGGGGATCTGGCGACTACTCGGAGTTCTGGTACTGGTCACCTTCGACTAGGAGGCCCTGTACGCAGCCCTTTCGGTTGGGTAGACCTTGTGGTAGGTCTTAGAGCTGAAACCTAACGTTAGTCTTGACCGTCGCCTCGATAGGATGGTTAGTCGGAGCGGGTGGTCCGGGTTGGTGGTTATGCTCCGAGCTTGTGGCCGTGTTGGTGACGGGGGAAAGTGTCCCGTGTTGGGGACGGAGGGGAGCGGTCCGTGTCGGTGACAGGTGAGTTCATGGTTTTCAGGGGAGAAGTTATGGTAGTTAGTAACCCAGCCTGTTTTGTTGGCACCTCTCGGAGCCTTGTGAGGGCGTTGTGTGGGTTGTTTTCCTCGTCGTCGGGTTGGATGTTTTGGACTTTTAAAGAATCATTGGTAAGGGTTTCTTCTGTCATCCCCCTGATTGAATTGCCGGGAATACCCCCGGGCGAGAGGCCATCCTATCTTTCGAGTTCTACCAGACACGCAATCTATCACTTAGGCGCCTTGCGGAATGACTTTCGCGGAACTGAGGGAATTTAAGGCACAAGGAGTTTTTCTGAATAGAGGGTTCATCAGACCGAGTGTGTCACCTTGGGGTGCACCCGTGCGCTTCGTGCGAAAGAAGAACGGAAGCCTACGCCTACGCATCGACTGTAGGGAGATAAGCAAAGTTACAGCGAAGAACATGTCCGGGATTGACGACCTCTCTAATCGACGGCGAGGAGCACTTACGGATTTTTCTCCGGAATCTCAGGGACCAGAAGCTGTTTGCTAAATTTAAGAATGTGAGTTCTGACTTCGCGAAGTGGACTCTCTGGGGCACATTGTGTCAGCAACGGGAATCGCAGAGAATATGAACGGAACTACCCGACACACGATCAGGAACGGGCAGCAGTCGCCTTCGTTTTAAAGCTTTGGGAGACATCACCTTTCCTTGGAGTTCATCGTAATGTATTTTCGGATCGCCAGAGTCATAAGTTTTGTTCAGATAGAAGGATTTGATTTTTGCGGCAGAGGCATTGGTTGGAGTTGCTGAAGGACTCGGCTTGTCCACTCAGTATCACCCCGGGAAAGGCAAGTGTAGTAGCGGATGTTTAGAGCCGGAAAGGTCAAATCGGGGGGGGGGGGGGGGGGGGGGAATCGCTGAGCGCGAGTACTTAGCGGGACCGATATGGTCGCGCGACCTGTTGTACCTTGTTGGTCAAGCCAACCCTATTAGAGAAATCCTGGAGGGTCAGAAAACAGGTGCACAGACTCAGCTTATTCGAGACAAGACCCCCGGACCATACGGGCGACGCAATACGTTTCCAGGGCGGAATTGCGTGCCCGAGCTGCCAGAGTTGAAGAAAGAGATACTGTCCGAGGCGCACTACGCTCCCTATGTGGCGCATCCAGGTGACACGAAGATGTACAAGGACCTCAAAGCAGAATTGTTGGTGGACTAAACCAAAGGGGGATGAAATGCAGTTCACATGGTTAACACGTAAAGTTCGAACATCAACGCTCAGCGGGGAAAACTACAATCTCTACCGGTACCAGAGTGGAAATGGGAGCGAATCAGCATGGAATTCATCACGGGTTTTCTGCATCGCATCAAGAGCATGATGCCGTATGAGTCACAATGGATCGACAGACGAAATCGACTCTTTTTCCACCCACCCGTATGATGTGGACTAGAGACACTCGGCTAGTGTCAAACCTTTGGCAAGGATTACAACAGGCCCTAGAGACTAAACCACACTTCTGCATGGCGTTTCACCTCCAGACCGACGGACAGTCCGAGCAAGTGAACCAGATTCACGAAGAGGTGCTCTGAACCTGCCTACTTGATTTTGGGTGACGAATGGTCACTGCCTTGAGCTTAGAGAGGACCTGAGCTTCGACGGGAACACCGGTGCGGACCGTAGCACGAGAGGACAAAAGGGATTGCGCAACCGGACGATCCCCTATGGGAAGGTGCTGTGGAGCAACCAGGAGGAACGTGAAGCGACTTAGGAACGGGAGTCAAAGATGGAGGAGTGCTAATCAGTTTTATTCGCTGCGGACCAGGATTGAGTTTCGAGGACGAAACTTTTTTTTTGTGGTGAGTGATGTAGAGTCCTGGCATTCCCTTGCCCTTGTATACCTCCCGTTTATTTTGACGGGACTGGTAGGAAAACTTTCCACCGTTTTCTGCATTGGACTGACCGGGGCCGCTAGTATTTTTCTGCGATTGAGCTCGAAGATCGGAGGGCGGCAAAGCGAACGGATTCGGATTCCGACTTACGGATCTCCCGAAATGGGGGTCAAAGCGTTTGCCTTTGAGTGGTGCATTGGAATCCGTGCTAAGGGGCCGGCACGCTTTTCGAGGTGTTCGGACGGGATCCTGCTGTGATCAGACTTTTCATCTTTTTATGTCAGTGGGTTATTTTATTTATTTGGTAGTATCTCGACCTTTCAGTTTTCTGTTTTGGGTCCTAATTATTTTTTCTTCAGTTGTTAGAAGGGGAGTTGAAATTCGAGAATTTTTGGGCTGATCGTCGGGGTTGCGGGTATTTTTAGGTGGTAGAGCTCGCAAAACGGTGAACGGTGGCGCGATCGGATTTGAATTCCGACCCCGGAATCTCCCAGAAATAATTTTTGAAGTTTTACCATCAGTGTGGGCGCATCGAAATGCGTGCAGGTGATCGGCACGTTTTTCGGGGTAATCTGGACCCCTCGTTGCATCCCGATTGATTTTAGTTGTGTTTTGGGGATTTAGGTTTTTCCCGTTTTTTTTATTTGGGCGTTAAGTGTGGTGACCCGGATCTTTGCAGAGCTTCTACAGTGTGACCAGCAGCTTCCAGAAGCCCACGCGGCATGTCGGCGGTGTTCGTGCGCCAATTTGGACTCTAGTGATGAACTCCGGACATAAAATGGATCACGTGGATAATCGGGGGACCCCGTCGGATGTTTAGAAGTGCTTTCGCGCAAATCGGATATCAAATTTGGACTCGGCGCGAAATTCGGATTGAAAATACCCTTTCGAGAGCCTCCGGCAAATTATCGGGTCGGATTTTGGCAAAACGGACGGCGAATTTGGATTCAGCGCGCGAAAACGGTCAAAACGGACTACCCACTTGTATTTTTGGTGCTCGGGTACTGTTCACTGCCGGAACAGTACTTTTCGGCGATCGCCGGCGGCGGCGGCGGCGGCGGGCAGCGCGGCGGCGGCGGCGGCGGCGGCGGGCAGCGCCGGCGGGCGGCGCGCGGCCTCGGGCAGGCGGCACAGCGGCGGCGCGCGGCGCGGGCAGGGCGCGGGCGCGCGGGCAGGCGGCCGGTCCACGAGGCCCGAGCGTGCACCGTGGCGGTGCCACGTGGCGGATGGTGGTTAGGCGGCTCACAGCGCGCGGTCCACGGAGTTCTTCGGGTGCACGGTGGACCGGTCAGTGGACACGTGGCGTTACGTGATTGGTGCGGTGTTGTGCTCCCGGTCCACGCAAGGGGTGGAGCAGGTGCCGTACGCGACGTGCGGGCAGGTGCGACGTGCGCGGTCCACGGCGCGGTGCACGGTGGGTGTGGCCACGTGGCGCGCCTCCATTGGCGGGCGCACGTGCACCGGGCGCAGTGAAATTTTTTTGAGGACACGTTGGGTATTTTCTGAAAAGATTTTCTGGTTTTTCCTTTAAGTGCAATCCGAGGGCTCTTCAAGGGGGATTTTGGACCCCTTCGAGCTCTCAGCTCGAAGGGTGGTGAGAAGAAGAATTCTTCTCCATGAAGAGGAGATTGCACCTACCAAGTTTCAGATTTTTGGGTGGCACGGATTTCGAGATTTCGATTTTACGGCGCGGCGCGACGTTGCATTTCATGTGTTCTTCTTCGGCGCAGCTGCGGTGTTTTAGCTCCCCTGGTCTACCCCGAGCTCCTTCTTCTGTGATTCTTGCGCCGACATACTCCTAACAGGTAGAGCTTCAACTTTGATTTTGATCGCGCAATCTCATTTTAACTCCTTGGCACGGATCTCGAGGCATTAATGGTCCCCCTTTTTCTGTGAGGATTGTGAGGACAGCATCGGAGTATTTTGGCCATATCTTCGCGCACGAGCATCAGACGGAGACGAGCTTATACAACTTTTTCATCTACAGATCGCAAGGAACGCGCTCGTATTTTTATTGGAATTTTATGAGATTTATTTCGAGGTGAAAATCACTGTTTTCTCAGTGTACTGTGTGCAGTCTTTTTCCGCAGTTTGTTGTTTGGATTACCACCTTGCCGAATTTATAACTTGTCTTACCGAACTCAGATTTGGACGTGCAAGCTACCGTTGCGAAGCTATCGACGCGAGGATCGCTGTGGTATTTTTCTGGGAATTTTCTGGGCACTTTCTGCAGGTGGAAATTTAGCAGTTTTGGGACAGATATTGTATGTGATTATAAGAGCATTATTTGGGAGCCTAAGTGTATTTAGTGGATTTTGTATTGTACCAGGAGTGTTGCGGGTGTGCTGAACTTGTTGGAGCAAGGGTTTGGAGTTTCTGGTATTTTCAGCTGTACGGGACCGGACAGTTCGCACTTCAGGTGGGTGGTTGCTTTACTCCTCTTTTCTGATATACCCACTAGGAATATTAGAGTGATCCCCTTTATTGGACATGTTGAATGGTCACCTAATGAACATGCATGCTTAACTAAATAATTGTGAGCCTATCTTATGGAAAATATGTTATATTGAGAACTTGATATGTTGGAACTTATACATGCTTTATGGACATCGTTTTAGCATTTAACCTTGCATAAAGGGGGGGGAAATGTACTTTCATATGGTGATACTGTGAGGTGTCTTGCGGAAGGGTACCACTTGAGGATATTTTTTTGGACAGGCATAGGGGATGGTTTATATGAGGATGATTAGCAGATTATGGACAGGTGTGGTCGGATTATGATTTTAGCATGATGATTATACCCAGGTGAAGCTATTAATTGATACTCTGGTCGAACCACTATTTGTCACTTTTTCTCCTTTCTCTCCTGAGGACATAGGCTGGCTTACTTGGACATTTTGTAGGGCCATTTCTTATCGCTACACTTTATGTTGGGATTTGATTTAGAAGAAACCCTATTTGCTTCTTCTCCCCCTATTCTTTAGTCAGGTGACTATGTGTTGCTCGGGTTTGAGCAGGGGATTGGCATTGTGTAGCCGGGGCCTAGATTTTAGCTTCTGGGGTATTATGGCTGCCGCGGATAGTAGGCGATGGACCAGATATCATTGTGGGACATGTTTGTGATCATGGGTGTTGTTGTGAACCCCTACTTTGATTACCCTCTAGGCATTGGAGTAGCTCCTATGATTAGAAGGCTGATTAATAAATTGTGGGCTTTGGGCATGCATTTTAGACAGGCTATCTTTTATTTGCTACTCTCATACTTTTATCAGCATGCTTTAGCAAGGTAAAAACATATCAATATCTGCTTTATTTTATGTTTATCATCTTGGGACATTTGCATGCTTTTATGGTCACCTAGATAGGCCACCTTTTTCTGCTACACTATCATGCTGGAATTGACATAGGAGAAACCCTTTTTGTTATTCTTTTCTCCTTTCATTTGAGGCTCAAGGTATTTGCAGCTCGTGCGCGAGCAGTTGGATAGGATAGTGTAGTCAGGTTCTCGGTTTTTGGGACAGGCAGGGTATTGCGGCAACCGCGGACATCGGGCGGTTGACCGGAGGTTTCTTATGCATCAGATTGGGTATCAGGTCTCTTGTGGATGGATTTCCCACGGTTTGTCTATCTTGCATCGGGTTGAGATCGGGTCTTTCTTTGGTGGATGGGTTTTCCCACTTTGATCAGAGTCATGATCCAGTCCTGCTGATTTATGATACTTGGGTTACTGAGATACTTTTCCTCGTGTGGGTCGCTCCCCACGAGTGCCACTCCGGAGTAGGCTTTCCACGGTGCAGAGCGCCGGGCACCATGTTGGGTTTTGAGTCCTTGGGACTCCTTTGCTTCGGTGTTATGCGTAGGCTGGCATACCCGTCGCGGCAGAGCAGGCAGTACCAGTGTTTACTGGTGGTCAGATTGGGTTATTCTGGCAGACATTTATTTTCTGATGCATACATTTAGCTATTCTATTAGCTTGGCATTTTAGAGGCATTCTAGTGGTAGCTTTTCATCAGGAGTCTTATTCTTTTTAGCATACCACCTTTATTTTCTTTTGCCTCTGGTAGACCTAGTGGGCGTGTCAGAGTTTGAGGTTTTACCCACTAGGGGAGGCTACTGGTTTACTAGTAGTTCTCACCCCCATTCTTCTTTCCTCTTTTTCTTCTCCCTTGTTTTGCAGAGTCTTCTGCGGGTGCTACTGGGCTTTCAGTGGCGGGTCGAGGAGAGAGGACGGCTGAGTAGATAGATCTCGAGGCAGGATGAGCGTGTTAGCTGGACTGTTGGTGTACCCATGTTTTCCTCAGACGGTTGTACTTTCACTTTTGGGACTGGCTTTTGCCAGCAGGTTGTATTTATTATTTGTGAGCTGGGAGAGACTGATGTATCATTTATACAGATGTATTGTATTTTATTTCCAGCTTCAGTCTGAGATGTATTAGTTTTAGTTCAGCTCTATTTTTATTGCTCTTTTATTATATCTTTTATATCTGAGCAGGTTGTTGACGCTTCGTGTACACGGGAAATACCGTGTGCACGGCGGATCTGTAGACGGGCCCGGGTTCTGGTTTACACCCGGGGCGTGACAGATTAAGTTGGTATCAGAGCTTAGGGATAGGTCAGTTGGGACTTAGGAAACCCTAGGCTTACGGCGGGCCCTAGGATGTTAGGGTGTGAGAGACGCGACATTTTGCGAAAGTCGGTGATTTGGTTTTGACTCTTCCTGTGAGTGAAGAGGGATCGACATACCCTATTTTTGTGGGACAGTTATGTTGGCTGCAGACAACATAAAGTTACAAAAATAGGGGGATGTCTTTGACTTTCGCTAGATTGGGTCGAGTGTTTGGGATGTGCTGATTTGCGGTTTGTCGTGGCGAGCGGTGTCTCCCCGACGTTGGGCCCTGACCCGGGTGCACTTTGGTGCAGCAGTTGGGTCTGAGCTAGTTGTTTCGGGCCGGATACCAGATTGGAGTCAGAGAGCTCCGGACCCAGATGACAGGATTGTCAGAGGCTTTTCAGCGGCAGAGTGAGCGAGCATCTGGTTTTGTGACACTGTTATCGGAACAGCGGGCAGCTCGACAGTGCTTCCTTCTGAGACCACCCGATTGCAGCATCCTCAAGGGCGGGGATTTCTGCAGAACTGATGGAGCAAGTAGCCCCTTCGTGCCAATGGTTAGTGCTGAGGCGCCGAGGCAGGGTGGATAGTTGACAGCTGATGAGCTATGGGACACCAATGATCAGTTGAGCCAGTTTCGGCAGATAAACCACCCCGGTTCATAGGATTAAGTTCGGAGCCTCTTGGGGTAGGATCGTGGTTGGTGGTGATGGAGAGACTGCTTGAGAGCCTCTTGGTGTCAAAAGGGTTTACGCAGTTGTCAAACTGCGCGCTCTATGATTTGGGGGACATGGTGCATAGGATATGCGTGACTGTGAGTGGACTGCGTCAGGATACCTTTCAGGTTGTTTGATTTCCCCGTTTTGGATTTTGGATGCCTCGATGGAGTAGGCATTGTGTATGGAGCGTAGTGTTGCAGTTCCTTTGGATAGGGGTCTGCCGCCAGAGGCGAGTCTTGGATAGAGGCGCTTGGCGCTAGGTGTTGGAGGATAGATCGGCCGGCGGAGACATTTTCGTTTTCCCTTTCTGGATGGTGGTTATCCTCGTGGATGGATTATGTAAAGCTTGCCCCAGGGCGATGTTACCTTGTGTGTTTGATAACTGGCATGTTTGGGGTGCATTATATGTGTTTGAGGGGTGAGCTTAGTAAGGATAATTGTATAAGGAATTGTATGAATCAATTGTGCTTGGTCGTATGACGATGATATCCTGGTGGATTTCTGAGACGTCAGAGGTTGGGTGGACCCCGATGACAGCAACAGCCCTTTGATCAGAAGGGCGCAGCGGCAGCGTGGAGTGGCTGTCAGCGAGAGACCACTTTCGGCACCTCAGTGTGAGCATGGACAGAGGTCGTGCTCCCTTTCTGATTGGTCTAGATATTTTGGCAGGCTTAGCGACGACCACTTGCATCGAGCGGATGAATCCGTGCCGCCGGTTGGAGGACGCCACGGTAGTGGTTTGAGTTGTCGCAGGTGTGATTTCATCACAGCAGTCGGAGTTAGGACATGTTGTATTCCTGCATGGACTAGAGGTAGAGTCGTTACCACATGCACTTGAGGTGCAGGTTACTGTTGGCATTGTGCAAGTGGGGGGGGGCTTGTGGATCATGTCCAGTGTAGTAGAGGCCGTGAGTTATGCCGGCAGACATATTGGTATTTGTGGCAGCTTGGTGTTTGACCCAGTGCTTGGGATTGGTTGGCGTAGTGCCACAGGATGTGTGACTGCTGAGATAAAGGACTTTGATTTTCTGCAAGGCAGATAATGGAAGGCATTTTGTTTGTTGAGACTGTTAGAGCACACAGATTGCAGCGACAGTGTGAGAGGTGCCTACGGCGGCAGTGGGACTTAAGGATATCCCTATTGCCCGTGAGATTCCGGGTGTGAGTCCACCTGAGCCGATGATTATGCTGCCTGATAGGGAGATTAAGATTGCGTTGAACCTGGTTTTGGAAACCGCGCCAACTTCATAGCACCTCGTTGGATATCGCCTATAGAGCTGCGAGAGTTGATGGCATAGGTGCGAGGATCTGATGGATCGAGGGTCTGTTTGACCTAGTGCTACGTCGTTGATACACGACGGTAAGAGTCCTTTGTGATTGGAGCCCAGTCTGGTCCAGGTATTATTTAGGGCCTTTTGATGAAGTTCTGCCCCGGCAGTTGATCGATTTTGATGCCTGCACCAGTTGGATTTACAGCTGAATATTTCGCCAAGATGGCGTTCAAGAGACGCTAGGGGCATTATGAGTACAGTAAGGCCAATGGAGTGACTAATGCCTTGTTGCCTTTAAGATTGAGGAATTTTGTGTTCCAGATGGGCTGGAACGGATTGATAGCGGCATTTTTCAGGGATATCTTGGCCTTTACCCCTCCCTGAGTGATCTAGAGTTTGTGGAGCAATTGTAGATGCTGTGGCAAGGTCTGTGAGGAAGAAGCTTTATGCCAAGTCGTTGTGGTACAAGTTTTAGCTGCGAGAGCATATCTTCCTGGATTACCTATTCTGGCCTTAGGGGCGGCTGTGGAAATCCGGCCAAAATGGATGTTATTTAAGACTGGCCGAGATCGACGGTTATTGTTGGGGTGAGGAGCCTTTGGACCGGATAGTGCTAGCAGAGCTTGACGAGCAGAGGATGAGATTGGTACCAGCGCCGATTTTAACCTAGTCAGTGGTGGGAGATGGATTTGTGAGTTATAGTGATACCTCCCATAGTGGCTGTAGAGCTATCATTGGATTTTGGCGAGCATCCAGTATCACCCCGACAGGGCCGCTGTGGTGGCGGATACCTGGAGCAGAAGAGCTTTGGGTATGAGTTTGTTGATTCTATAATTGGCGCTGTGTGGGGCCATCTTGGTGTACAGGGTTTGAGTTTGTGTCCTAGAGGATCTCTTTTGATTAGAGGCCGCGGCTGAGCAATCCACTTGGGTGGTTGAGTTTTGAGGGCGACCGAGTGTGAACCCCTGCTTATTGGGGCCCCTTTTCTGTGCAGGTGTTGTGTGATTGTGTTTCGGGTCGCTTTGGTTGAGTTGGCTCTTGGGAGTGATTCTTGAGCATGTTGCTCGGGCTGTTCGTTCCTTTCCCTAGTCTTTTGTTGGAGTTCTTGAGGTTTTTCTGCGTCTCAGCTCAGGAGTTTTATGCTTTGGACCCCTCGCCCGTGATTGACTCGCTTCTTTTGAGCCCTATGAGAGTTTGGTGTACGAGGGACGCCCGTTGCGAATTCCGGCTCGTGAGGTGAGGGAATTGCGCAATCGGGCTTTGCCGTTCTGGTTGTTGCTGTTGTGGTTGTTGTGGAGTAATCACGGGGAGTGATAGGTGACTTGGGAGCTGGAGACGGCGGTATTGAGTATGGACCCCTGGTTTTTGAGACTCCTTGGGAGTTGCTTTAGTTTCGAGGACGAAACTTTCTTTTAGTGGGGGAGGATGTGGTGACCCGGATCTTTGCAGAGCTTCTACAGTGTGACCAGCAGCTTCCAGAAGCCTACGCGGCATGTCGGCGGTGTTCGTGCGCCAATTTGGACTCAAGTGATGGACTCGGGGCATAAAATGGATCACGTGGATAATCGGGGGACCCCGTCGGATGTTTAGAAGTGCTTTCGCGCAAATCGGATATCAAATTTGGACTCGGCGCGAAATTCGGATTGAAAATACCTTTCGGGAGCCTCCGGCAAATTATAGGATTGGAATTTGGCAAAACGGACGCCGAATTTGGATTCAGCGCGCGAAAACGGTCAAAACGGACTACCCACTTGTATTTTTGGTGCTCGGGTACTGTTCACGGCCGGAACAGTACTTTCCGGCGATCGCCGGCGGCGGCGGCGGCGGCGGGCAGCGCCGGCGGGCGGCGGCGCGGCCTCGGGCAGGCGGCACAGCGGCGGCGCGCGGCGCGGGCAGGGCGCGGGCGCGCGGGCAGGCGGCGCGGTCCACGCGGCCCGGCGTGCACCGTGGCGGTGCCACGTGGCGGATGGTGGTTGGGCGGCTCACAGCGCGCGGTCCACGGAGTTCTTCGGGTGCACGGTGGACCGACAGTGGACACGTGGCAGTTATTTGATTGGTCGGTGTTGTGCTCCCGGTCCACGCAAGGGGTGGAGCAGGTGCCGTACGCGACGTGCGGGCAGGTGCGACGTGCGCGGTCCACGGCGCGGTGCACGGTGGGTGGGCCACGTGGCGCGCCTCCATTGGCGGGCGCACGTGCACCGGGCGCAGTGAAATTTTTTTGAGGACACGTTGGGTATTTTCTGAAAAGATTTTCTGGTTTTTCCTTTAAGTGCAATCCGAGGGCTCTTCAAGGGGGATTTCGACCCCTTCGAGCTCTCAGCTCGAAGGGTGGTGAGAAGAAGAATTCTTCTCCATGAAGAGGAGATTGCACCTACCAAGTTTCAGATTTTTGGGTGGCACGGATTTCGAGATTTCGATTTTACGGCGCGGCGCGACGTTGCATTTCCTGTGTTCTTCTTCGGCGCAGCTGCGGTGTTTTAGCTCCCCTGGTCTACCCCGAGCTCCTTCTTCTGTGATTCTTGCGCCGACATACTCCTAACAGGTAGGGCTTCAACTTTGATTTTGATCGCGCATTCTCATTTTAACTCCTTGGCACGGATCCCGAGGCATTAATGGTCCCCCTTTTTCTGTGAGGATTGTGAGGACAGCATCGGAGTATTTTGGCCATATCTTCGCGCTCGAGCGTCAGACGGAGACGAGCCTATACAACTTTTTCATCTACAGATCGCAAGGAACGCGCTCGTATTTTTATTGGAATTTTATGAGATTTATTTCGAGGTGAAAATCACTGTTTTCTCAGTGTACTGTGTGCAGTCTTTTTCCGCAGTTTGTTGTTTGGATTACCACCTTGCCGAATTTATAACTTGTCTTACCGAACTCAGATTTGGACGTGCAAGCTACCGTTGCGAAGCTATCGACGCGAGGATCGCTGTGGTATTTTTCTGGGAATTTTCTGGGCACTTTCTGCAGGTGGAAATTTAGCAGTTTTGGGACAGATATTGTATGTGATTATAAGAGCATTATTTGGGAGCCTAAGTGTATTTAGTGGATTTTGTATCGTACCAGGAGTGTTGCGGGTGTGCTGAACTTGTTGGAGCAAGGGTTTGGAGTTTCTGGTATTTTCAGCTGTACGGGACCGGACAGTTCGCACTTCAGGTGGGTGGTTGCTTTACTCCTCTTTTCTGATATACCCACTAGGAATATTAGAGTGATCCCCTTTATTGGACATGTTGAATGGTCACCTAATGAACATGCATGCTTAACTAAATAATTGTGAGCCTATCTTATGGAAAATATGTTATATTGAGAACTTGATATGTTGGAACTTATACATGCTTTATGGACATCGTTTTAGCATTTAACCTTGCATAAAGGGGGGGGGAAATGTACTTTCATATGGTGATACTGTGAGGTGTCTTGCGGAAGGGTACCACTTGAGGATATTTTTTGGACAGGCATAGGGGATGGTTTATATGAGGATAATTAGCAGATTATGGACAGGTGTGGTCGGATTATGATTTTAGCATGATGATTATACCCAGGTGAAGCTATTAATTGATACTCTGGTCGAACCACTATTTGTCACTTTTTCTCCTTTCTCTCCTGAGGACATAGGCTGGCTTACTTGGACATTTTGTAGGGCCGTTTCTTATCGCTACACTTTATGTTGGGATTTGATTTAGAAGAAACCCTATTTGCTTCTCCTCCCCCTATTCTTTAGTCAGGTGACTATGTGTTGCTCGAGTTTGAGCAGGGGATTGGCATTGTGTAGCCGGGGCCTAGATTTTAGCTTCTGGGGTATTATGGCTGCCGCGGATAGTAGGCGGTGGACCAGATATCATTGTGGGACATGTTTGTGATCATGGTTGTTGTTGTGAACCCCTACTTTTGATTACCCTCTAGGCATTGGAGTAGCTTCTATGATTAGAAGGCTGATTAATAAATTGTGGGCTTTGGGCATGCATTTTAGACAGGCTATCTTTTATTTACTACTCTCATACTTTTATCAGCATGCTTTAGTAAGGTAAAAACATATCGATATCTGCTTTATTTTATGTTTATCATCTTAGGACATTTGCATGCTTGTATGGTCACCTAGATAGGCCACCTTTTTCTGCTACACTATCATGCTGGAATTGACATAGGAGAAACCCTTTTTGTTATTCTTTTCTCCTTTCATTTGAGGCTCAGGGTATTTGCAGCTCGTGCGCGAGCAGGTGGATAGGATAGTGTAGTCAGGTTCTCGGTTTTGGGATAGGCAGGGTATTGCGGCAACCGCGGACATTGGGCGGTTGACCGGAGGTTTCTTATGCATCAGATTGGGTATCAGGTCTCTTGTGGATGGATTTCCCACGGTTTGTCTATCTTGCATCGGGTTGAGATCGGGTCTTTCTTTGGTGGATGGGTTTTCCCACTTTGATCAGAGTCATGATCTAGTCCTGCTGATTTATGATACTTGGGTTACTGAGATACTTTTCCTCGTGTGGGTCGCTCCCCACGAGTGCCACTCCGGAGTAGGCTTTCCACGGTGCAGAGCGCCGGGCACCATGTTGGGTTTTGAGTCCTTGGGACTCCTTTGCTTCGGTGTTATGCGTAGGCTGGCATACCCGTCGCGGCAGAGCAGGCAGTACCAGTGTTTACTGGTGGTCAGATTGGGTTATTCTGGCAGACATTTATTTTCTGATGCATACATTTAGCTATTCTATTAGCTTGGCATTTTTAGAGGCATTCGAGTGGTAGCTTTTCATCAGGAGTCTTCTTTTTTTTAGCATACCACCTTTGTTTTCTTTTGCCTCTGGTAGACCTAGTGGGCTTGTCAGAGTTGAGGTTTTACCCACTAGGGGAGGCTACTGGTTTACTAGTAGTTCTCACCCCCATTCTTCTTTCCTCTTTTTCTTGTCCCTTGTTTTGCAGTGTCTTCTGCGGGTGCTACTGGGCTTCCAGTGGCGGGTCGAGGAGAGAGGACGGCTGAGTAGATAGATCTCGAGGCAGGATGAGCGTGCTAGCTGGACTGTTGGTGTACCCATGTCTTCCTCAGACGGTTGTACTTTCACTTTTGGGGCTGGCTTATGCCAGCAAGTTGTATTTATTATTTGTGAGCTGGGAGAGACTGATGTATCATTTATACAGTTGTATTGTATTTTATTTCCAGCTTCAGTCTGAGATGTATTAGTTTTAGTTCAGCTCTGTTTTATTGCTCTTTTATTAGATCTTTTATATCTGAGCAGGTTGTTGACGCTTCGTGTACACGGGAAATACCGTGTGCACGGCGGATCTGTAGACGGGCCCGGGTTCTGGTTTACACCCGGGGCGTGACAGATTAAGTTTATTTGGGTGCGTGCGGGGGGGAAAACCCAATTCCTTTTTCCCTCTTCTCAAGAAATCGACGGAGGGAACCAAAACCGAGAAAGGAAAAATCGCCCATCCTCTGCGGGATCGATCGGGCGTGGAAAGGACGATCCTCCTTCTTCCTCCTCCTCCGGCGGAATCAAGGTGAGCGGTTCAAGTTTTTCCTTTTTCCTTTTTGCAATTTCTGTGGGGTCGAGGATTTGGGTGTCGGTTGCTCGGGGGTTGTGGGTGATGCGTGTTGTTAAACGGGAGGCCGCCGCCGCCGTTGTTAAACGGGAGGCCGCTGCCGCCGTTATCGTGTCAACGGGGTCGTCGCCGCAGTCGCCGGGGACGCGTGGTCGCAACCGGAGCCGAAAAAGACGAAGAAAAACGTAAAATAAAGCAAAATCCGTCGCGCGGTCCACGGGACCAGCGTGCACCCGGTGCAGGAAATGGCGACCCAATGTCATGAACCCGGTGCGCTTCAGCCATGCACCAGCCCGGCCCGGTAGCGCGGTGCACGCACTGGCGTGCACCCGGTGCGCGCCGCAGCGCCCTGCAGCCGTGAGCCCGGTGCGCGCCCCGCCCGTGCACCGGCCCGGCCCAACTCCCCTGGTGCACGCTTCCTGGGTGAGCGGGTCTGCGCCGCCGCCTCCACTGCGCTGTGAACCCGGTCCACGCCTGGACCCGTGCACCAGCCTTCAGCCTATGAGTACATAAACTCCGTTTTTGGCCCGTTTTGCTCCGTTTTTGAGTGTTTTTGACCACGACTATGTTATTAACGATACTTCTATTGTAGTTCTTTTCGGGCACAAGGTGGGAGCGTTTTAACTGAAGTTTCCGCACACCTTCTTCGCGTTTCAGGTGGGTACATCTTTAGAACCCCTTTATGTACAATCTCGTTACTGTCATGATTATCATGTGGTGTGTACTCGGTTCATTATTGTTGGTCTCATTCTGGGTACTTGGTTCATTATGGTGGGTTTTATTTTGGTACTTAGCAACGAATTCCGGCGGTCGCTTTTATTCTTAATTTAACATCACGTTGCTAACATGATAGTGGGTACACCCTTAGAATCCTTTTATGCGCAATATCGTCATATTCATGTTTATCATGTGGTGGGTTTTCTTCGGGGTGCTTAGCGTCGGTTTTTGGCGGTCGTTTTCCTTTCGATAGTACATGCTAGCGGGTTACCTTCGAGTACACGTATTATTGCTTTACTTTTGATTATACATGTTAGCGGGTTACTTTCGATCACACATGTTGCGGTTTTACTTTCGATTATATATGTTGCCGTTTTACTCTTGTTATATATTTTGAGGCTAACATGATGGTGGTTATGGTTACTTGGCTCGAGGCTGCAGCACGCGCACCCGCGGTTTGGCCACCGCAAAGGGTGCGCTTTTCCGGAAAAGTGGTCTATGACCCGTGTATACCCACGAGGTGACGTAGTGGGGCCCCTTATTAGTTGTGGGGTTGAGGCGCCGAGGTGTGAGCGGTGCGACCCGTCGGTTTAGTTGCCCGACGTGGTCGGATTTTTGCAGGAACGGTACGACCCATCGGTTTAGTTGCCCGACGTGGTCGGATTTTGCAGGTACGGTACGGCCGTCGGTTTAGTTGTCCGACGGGGCCGGGTATAGCAGGACACAGGTGTACAGGTTACCGTTCCCCCCCTTGAGAGGGTGGTTGCTCCGGTTGTCTTCACGGTTTGTTTTATCATTTTCTCCTGCTCTGCTATTATTAGTCACTGACTTTCCACTTCGTGACAGGGTTCAGGCGAGAGGAGAGGTAGGCGGCGGTGAGGACGGGGCGGAAGCAGCTGGGTCGTTGGGGACCTTGGATTGTATTTCCTCTTTCCTTCTGGCATTTCATTTACATTGTAGTTAGGTGTGAGGTTCTCGATACCCTCGTGGGGTCGACATGGATGTCGGTATTTTGTTATCCTCTTATGCATTACTTTTCCTTTTATTTCTGTTGGCCATTTGAAAAAGAAAAAGGCAAAACCGAAGAAAAGATTGCGAAAACCGTTTTTAAAATCTAAGTGTCGTGTGGGCACTGGTTTCAAAACCCTGTGGATTTATGGATTGCGAAACGAATTTCAAAACTGGGGTGTCGTGTGGGCACCGTTTTCAAAACCTTGTGGATTTATGCTGATTTTGAAAACTAGTCTTCAAAACGTAAGTGCCGGGTGGGCGCTCTTTTAAAACTGTGGATTTATCCTTTCCAAACTGATCGGCCATGTACCTTAATAAATTAGAATGCTGGTTGTATGTTAACAATTGTTGTGATTGAATGGTTGTATATGTTTGGGTTATGTACTGAATGCTACGCCGTGCACATACAGGGGGGGCTCTGTCCGTTTACAGAGAGATCCTGTATGTGCGGCGGGTCTGGGCACGCGCCGGGGAAGAGGGGTTTCCTTACTTTCAAAAAAAAAAAAAAAAAAAAAAATCTTTCGTCGAACGTACGACTTTTGAAAATCGTTTCCGCTAAAACAAACCCCCGGGGCGTGACACTTAAAGTGAAAGCAAAGAGCTAAATGCTCAAAGGAAAGTGTGATAGTAATTGCCAGTGGCAATGTGAGCTGAAGGCTCAAGTGAGAAAGAAAAGAAAAGCAAGTGCTTAAGAGTAAAGATAAAGACAAATGCATAAAGTGCAGAAAAGGGCTGAGTGCCCAGAGGAAAGGAAATGAAAGATAAGAAAAGATAATAAAACGGGCGTGCCTTCGAAGGTTGAAATGTGGTTCTGCGGGACGTAAAGGGCTTGCCCTCTCCCCGGGCGCACCAGGATCGGACGTAAAGGGCAGCCCCCTCTCCGATAGCAGGTGGCCCGAAGAACACATTTACTTCGTGGGACGGGGTAACACTTGCGGGTGTTATCGGCAACCTTGGAAATCTTATCTTATGGTAGCAGGACTACCGGGCTTGGGCCCGTTGGATAAGAATTTCTGAGGGTTTACTTGAACTAAAGCACCAGAATTTAAAGAATAAAGAGAAAATAGAGTGGCCAAGATGGCCGGGTTAGTTGAACCCTATATGCAGCGGCATAGTGGCCGAGTTGGTGCTTAGTAGCCTAGTATGACTAGACAGAGTAGTGCTGGGTCGATGTGTATATACAGACGGTGATATATTATTTTGCATAGCTGCATTTTGATTTCGAGGACTTTAGTTTCCTAGCACTATTATTATTGCTTCCATTGGACCAAGTGGTGTAGGACACTTTTTCTCGGTGGTTGAACCCACTGGGAACTCTGTCGGAGTTCTCACACCCCTTGGGTGACCTCCCCCCACAGGTTCGGGAATGGATGCAGCGGTTGAGACGGATCAGATGCAGACGACAGCGAGGCATACGACAGGGGCAAGGGCCCAGCAGCATAGTGACCTAGAGGGTCTAGCAGAGGTATTCCATTTATGTATTTCTTGAGTGAACCTTGTATAGTGAGGAATTTATGTAAAGGAAATGTAATAATTTTATTTGCAAGTTCAGAAATGTAAAGTGTAATAAAGTTAATTCGTGGTTCACTCTCGTATGCTTTCATTTCCGCTTAAACTGGTTGTTTATTAAATGAAAGTTTAAATTTATAGTGATTTTTAGTACTCTGATATTGAGCTTCCGCATACACTTGTTGTGTTATTATGGATGTTACCGTTCTTTCGGGTAGAAAAAGGTCTTACCCGATTGGCGGGTCTGTTGGCGTGCCCGAACCGTACAAATTGGCGGACTCGGGGCGTGACAATATGTATTGAGAGTCTGTACACTGATGTATTTATTAGAGATATCTCCCTGTTGAGTCTCGACCCTTTTGTATATGAGGATATTGTATGATTATCATTTTGGGAGATGGACATTGTTGCATTATTTCCAGTTGTACAGTAGTTGATTTTAGTTACAGCAGATTTTCATTTATAGCTCTGATATCTGTTAGCTGTAGCACTTTTCTTGCAGGTAGGACGCTTCGCCTATGCGGGGTTTGGCATAGGTGGTGGATCTGTTGGCAAGCCCGGGTCGCAGTTTCGACCCCGGGGTGTGACAGGGCCTATGCGGGTTTTTCGGATTTTCTGGGAGCTCCCCTTTGTACAGAGCCTTCTTCACTGTGTCCTCTTTTTGGAGGCCGCGGCATCGGTGTTTTCTGCGACGCGGCGCACTTCGACGCTTCTTCGTTTTCGGCTTCTACTTTCGCTTTTTAGTCTGTGAGGCCCCCCGGACTACCCCGATGGAGTTTTGAGTCGATTTTCACGGCAGTGCGTTCACGAGAGGTACGCCTTTGATTTCCGTGTTGACCACATTTCTCCGTTTCGAGTTTTTGGTGGTGTTCCCGAGGTGTCTTGTGACCCTCTTGTACTGCTGTGAGGTACGGGACAGCGGTGGAGTTCTGTTGGGATTTCTCGGCCTATGGGCATTGGTTTGGGGCGTAAGAGGACTCGATCGACATCTACGCTTCAAGATGAACACGACCATATTTTTATTGGATTTTTCTGAGGACTCTTCGAAGGCGATATTTAAGCTTCTTTGGGGTTGTTTCCTGCAGTTTTACATGTTGTGGATATGCCGGCATACCGCATTGCTTGATTTGTTTCTTGGCCTACAGGTGTCGGAACGAGATGTATAAGTACTCGATTTGGGGCTACTCGTCGCCCAGGGTTTCAAAACGTACCCCTCGGTGAGCACCTTTGTACCTCCGGGGTGCCAAAGGGGTGGATGCCTCGTGGGTTATATAGAGTAGGGGTTGGACACTTGTGAAGTGGCCCCGACTCCCCCGTTGGCCTATAGGACATAGGCCATCCCTTGGCGAGCGGAGTCGCCAAGCCTAAGTTCGTGTAAGCGGTATTCGATGGTCGAAGAGCGCACGGGCTTAGGGTAATGCCAAAGACACGAGGTCGACGGCATTACGGAGTGGGGTAAGCCCAGAGGCTTTGCCTCTAGGTTCGCTTGCACTACCTTATGCCGTTTCGGATCTCTGTAGTGGAGCGAACGAGCGGATGAGGGACAGTCTTGCGAAAGGTTGGTCCGCCTCAATGGACAAGGCTTGCGAAGGCATGTGGGTGCCTAGCGGGGATTCATGAGGCGCGAGGCCTACGAAGTTCGCGAGGCGAAGGAATGGTCGGTCCGCCGTAATGGACAAGGCTCGCAAAGGCAGCTGTGCCGAGCGGGGATTCGTGCGGCGCGGCCCACGAAGTAAGAGGAGACA
The DNA here is from genome assembly GCA_029168755.2 of Tillandsia fasciculata. NCBI lineage: Eukaryota > Viridiplantae > Streptophyta > Magnoliopsida > Poales > Bromeliaceae > Tillandsia > Tillandsia fasciculata. The sequence continues at coordinate 11,985,851 of CM054932.1, read as the reverse complement.
ATCGATGCTGGTTTTCGTAAAGTGAGCCATGGAGAGGACCGAGGGTGTTGGAGGCCAGGCATGGCCGGCCAATGGAGGTGCCGAATAGCTAGCGAAGCGGAGCGAGGCTGATTCGATTGTGGGCGACATCCGTCAAGCAAACCTTGGATGCTGGGCCGAGTGTGTTGGCGGCCGAGTGTGGTCGTGCAATGGAGGTGCCAGGGGGTTGGCGACGCGGGAGGAATGTCGCTAGGTTGGCAAACCCTTGCGAAGGGTATACACGCGGGAACAAGGAGTGTGGGGTATTCGGGAAGCGGACCTTGGACCGAATCGGGAGCGATGACGGAACTAGGTGGCCGGCGGAACGGGACATGCCCGACTCGATTATGGATCCCGTCGTGGGAATTGCGGGGCGCGCGGCGCCTTGGCAAAGGCAATGGGCATGGCGGACGGGCGAGACGCGTGGGACGGGTCGCTCGGTTAAGCAGACGAGCGGAACGCGCAAGGGCAGCTCGCTCGGGCCCATTCAATTGGACTAAGTTGTGAGAACTTGTATTGTCCTGGATGCTTGCTTCGGAGGCAAAGGGGCATTCGGTTAAGCAGCGCTCTCGAGGAGAGTTTGTCCGGCTAGGCGGAATATACTTGGCTTGAAGGCCAACCTCGGTGGCGGGGTTGTTTGTTCAGAACTCGCGGAGTTCGACAAGGGTTTCGACGTAAGGCGCGGTGCCGGGCAGTCAGGCTCGTGGAGGAGCATGCTTGGTTAATGCTTGAGTTGTGATCCCACTGTTTAAGTTCGAGGGCGTGTCCGTGGCAAGGGACTCGGGAAGGCTGGCTCGGGTGTGCAACACTTGGGCGCCGCACGGGGCAATTTTAAGGTGGAAAAGCTGGCTCCGTGACAAGTGGTATCAGAGCTAAGTTGAGCTCATGGGTTGAAAATTTGGCCGGAAGGTGCGACCTTGGCGGCGAAGTTGGCGTGAGTGGAGTCACTCCAACGATGGTACTAGGCGTCGGTGAGGCACTGTGGCGGGATTACGCTTGTGGGAGATGCGGAGTCAGAGTGCGGCGGACTCTAGTACAATACTGGTGAAAATGGTTAGGTCCTAAGTCGCGTGGCAGGCGGCGAGGCAATGATTGGGAGAATCATTATGTGGTCCGTGGTCGCGGTTACCATGGAGTGGAATTAGGCGGGTGCCTAAGGAACCTGAGCTCGTGAAGTGGTGTTCGCGGCTTGGGAAAAGAGAGGAACACATTGTGCGACGATGTGCTTCCGGGATTGTGGTCTTGCAGCGAATGAGTCTCTAGAAGGGAAGGATTGGGATGCAGCACACGCGGCAGAAGGGTTACTTCGTTGTGACTGAGTTTAAGTATTTCAGTACAAGAAGATCGATGGGGAGGTCGATTACTCTTCGAGTGTGTACCCATGAATTGGATAGAGTTATCTCGGTGCGAGAAAAAGATCACAATTGGACCTTTACTCTTCGGGTAAGGAGAAGAGTCTGTATCTGGACAGGGCGGTGACAGCGTTTATTGTTTAGTGCAGCATCCACGTGTACAATGGACGGATGACGTGGATCCCGCTGATGGGTGCGGTTAAGGTTGTGGTAGAACCGAAACTCACGCAGCGGAAGTGGGCATTGCGAATGCCTGGATTTGGTCTGAGTGCGACTCAGGGTGGGGGAGCACATTTGAGCAGAATGTGTCCCGATGTTTGGTGACTCGATAAAGGGATCTTGTCTAAGGAATGTGGCGGATAAAACACACATGACAGAAGAGTTCACTTCGTGGAGCACAAGTTGGGAACCAAGACTGATCGGGTCCGTGGCAGTAACAGCTAAGCTTTGGGCTAGGTTGTGAAGTGGGCCAAGGGTTGCTGGATGGTTTGGTGTTTCTCACTTATGGCGAGAAGGCCGATGGGAAGATCGGTTGCTCTTGGTGGTGTGGCCACAGGTTGGACGAATGGGACTCTCTATTCGAGCGGATCAAACGATGAGATTGGACTTTGTTCAGAGGAACAAGGTAAGGAGCTATGTTCGGGAAAAGCAGTGGCAGTGCTAAGGTCTCGAGATAGCGGGCACGCATCCGTGCGACGGATCGTGTGGACTCTGCTGGCAGATTGCAAAGGTTGTGTGAGGGCTTGAGCTTTTAGAGCAGAGAGATTTGGACTCGAGTGTAGACGAAGAGACAGGTCAGGACACTCGGGTGGACCTTGGTCCAGGATCTCCTAGTGATAGGTTGTTGGGAGGGGAAAAATCCAGTTGTCAACTCAAAGGGTCGAGGTATCACAATTTGTGAGGGGGTGGACGTTGGATGGCGACATCACCGTTATCAGCAGTTGTGAGAAAGACTAGCAGATGGGTTAATCTTGGGTTCCGTTCAGCGGCTATCGCGAAGGTGATTGCTGGAGGTATGGAGGACGGCAAGTTCGAGCAATGGAAACGAGGTGTCGTTAGTCTCGAACTTGGCCGAGGACTTTGGTGGGGAACCGAAGTCGGGTTTAGCGAAAGCCTAGAGGGAGTGGGCTTGAGCGACCGGGAGTACAGAAGCCAAAGGTGCTAAGCAGCAATGAGTAGCGAAAGTGCGGAGCAGTCAGGAGGCATAACAAGAGCTCATGGCGGAGCAAGTAGATGTGCGAAGTAGCCGAGGACAGGCGTGTCTCGGCAAAAGACTCGAAAACTCATGGAGACCATGGTGAAGGCTTGACGTTATGTGATTGCGGGGGCATTTGTGAGGCAAAAGTTGTGTGCGGGAATGGCACGAGATGGGCAGAAGTACTCATGGATATTGGAAGGGGTTGGATGTGATCTGGCCCGACTGCAGTTTGTGTTTAGGGAGTTCCAGGGTGGGGAACCCTAGATTATTACTGTGACATTTCGAGGTGGAGAGGCGAAGCCGAGCTGCAAGCTGATTCGTGTTGGACGCTCCAAGACGTTGGGACGTTTGGAGTTTGACCTCGGAGGGAGCGAGGGAGGGCCACTCTACTGATTTTTGAAGGAACCCGTGCACGCTTTGGAAAGGTGTATTCGCGGAGTATACCGAGTGCACTGGTTGGTCCGGTAGCGTTCTGGGAAGAGATCGCTAGCTGGAAAGGGATTTCCCTGCGAGGGAGGCACAAGGTTGGCTACTAGCTGTAGAAGACTTGGGTTAAGTAGGGGCGAAAGGGACAGAAGGGCCGAGTAGCGCCTCAAGAAGGACCGAGTTGCAGAGGAGTGCCAGTGCCATCGGGGTCGTCGTGAGCAGACGACAAGGTTAACATTCTAGTTCCGTGGAGGAGTTTTGTGGTGCGGGGGAGGCATCCGAAGCAGGGGAGCTTCAACTCAAGGGGGACAGAATGGTTTTTTTATAGTGTTTTGGGTCAGTGTGGCATGCGATGCCAAGGCCGAGAGCGGCTCTGATCTGGTTTGGTCGAGAGGACCAAGGAGCTTCAGCAACGCGTTGGGTAGCAGACATACTCAAGGGTAGGTCAGTGTGGCATGCGATGCCAAGGCCGAGGGCGGCTCTGATCTGGAGTAGGGGTTGGCAGCTATCAACCAAGCTGGAAGTGCGGATGTACATCGACGAGGGCGTCGATAACTTGGGTGGGGGAGTCTGTCACGTGTCGATCGTGTTGGTTCGACCGTGACATCCTTGGGGGCCACTTTTGGAGGACTTTTGGTAGGCATTTGGGTTGACAGAGTTACGGGGTTGCGAAGTTGGGACAATCCGTCAGGGTTGAGCCGCGGGCGAACCAACGGAAGCAATTCCCTAGCAATGGCCCATGCCATGACCATGGAAATGGAGCCGCATGCGGGGTTTCAAAACGTACCCCTCGGTGAGCACCTTTGTACCCCCGGGGTGCCAAAGGGGTGGATGCCTCGTGGGTTATATAGAGAAGGGGTTGGACACTTGCGAAGTGGCCCCGACTCCCCCGTTGGCCTATAGGACATAGGCCATCCCTTGGCGAGTGGAGTCGCCAAGCCAAAGTTTGTGTGAGCGGTATTAGATGGTCGAAGAGCGCACGGGCTTAGGGTAATGCCAAAGACACGAGGTCGACGGCATTACGGAGCGGGGTAAGCCCAGAGGCTTTGCCTCTAGGTTCGCTTGCACTACCTTATGCCGTTTCGGATCTCTGTAGTGGAGCGAACGAGCGGATGAGGGACAGTCTTGCGAAAGGTTGGTCCGCCTCAATGGACAAGGCTTGCGAAGGCATGTGGGTGCCTAGCGGGGATTCGTGAGGCGCGAGGCCTACGAAGTTCGCGAGGCGAAGGAATGGTCGGTCCGCCGTAATGGACAAGGCTCGCAAAGGCAGCTGTGCCGAACGGGGATTCGTGCGGCGCGGCCCACGAAGTAAGAGGAGACAATCGATGCTGGTTTTCGTGAAGTGAGCCATGGAGAGGACCGAGGGTGTTGGGGGCCAGGCATGGCCGGCCAATGGAGGTGCCGAATGGCTAGCGAAGCGGAGCGAGGCTGATTCGATTGTGGGCGACATCCGTCAAGCAAACCTTGGATGCTGGGCCGAGTGTGTTGGCGGCCGAGTGTGGTCGTGCAATGGAGGTGCCAGGGGGTTGGCGACGCGGGAGGAATGTCGCTAGGTTGGCAAACCCTTGCGAAGGGTATACACGCGGGAACAAGGAGTGTGGGGTATTCGGGAAGCGGACCTTGGACCGAATCGGGAGCGATGACGGAACTAGGTGGCCGGCGGAACGGGACATGCCCGACTCGATTATGGATCCCGTCGTGGGAATTGCGGGGCGCGCGGCGCCTTGGCAAAGGCAATGGGCATGGCGGACGGGCGAGACGCGTGGGACGGGTCGCTCGGTTAAGCAGACGAGCGGAACGCGCAAGGGCAGCTCGCTCGGGCCCATTCAAATAGACTAAGTTGTAAGAACTTGTATTGTCCTGGATGCTTGCTTCGGTGGCAAAGGGGCATTCGGTTAAGCAGCGCTCTCAAGGAGAGTTTGTCCGGCTAGGCGGAATATACTCGGCTTGAAGGCCAACCTCGGTGGCGGGGTTGTTTGTTCAGAACTCGCGGAGTTCGACAAAGGGTTCGACGTAAGGCGCGGTGCCGGGCAGTCAGGCTCGTGGAGGAGCATGCTTGGTTAATGCTTGAGTTGTGATCCCGCTGTTTAAGTTCGAGGGCGTGTCCGTGGCAAGGGACTCGGGAAGGCTGGCTCGGGTGTGCGACACTTGGGCGCCGCACGGGGCAATTTTAAGGTGAAAAAGCTGGCTCCGTGACAGGTGGCTTGCGCGACCGAGTACCGAGGGTGCGGTTTCGACGGATTTTGGATAGCGTGTGACTTCGTACTTCACCGACTTCGGCTTTGCTTGCGGAAAGCGTTTCAGGTGGGATGCTCCCAGAATCGGTGGACGGTTCTCTAATTTTATATGTTAGAATGCATGCATGATTAAATGTACAATTAATAGAATTGAGATGTATGCATGGAAAATGGCCTTGATCATGTGATTGATGCTTACTTGTTTATTGTACATGCTTAAGGATTTGAGATCTAGCATATGGTAGATTGTGAGGAACCGAATCCCCACGACGAGATTACTGGTTGTCCAGCAGCTGCTGGAGGCCTATATGGCGTGTCGGTGGTGTTTATTGGACACTAGTATTGGACCCGAGGTGTTAAATGGAGCACGAGAGTAGTCAGATGACCCCGTCGAATGCTTAGAAGTGATTTTGCGCGCAATGGATATTAAAATTGGGCTCAGCGCGAAGTTTGGACAAAAAAACACCTTTCCGGATGCCTTCGACAATTTTTAGTGTTGGAATTTGGCAAAACGGACGTCGGATTTGGATTCAGCGCGCGAAAACGATGAAAATGGACCAGTCACTTGCATTTTTCGGAGCCCGGATGACACGCGCAATTTTCGAGGCATCTTGTACTGTTCCGGCCGGTGGCGGGCAGCGGCGGCGGCGGCGGCGGCGGGCAGCGCGCGGGCAGGCGCGTGGGCGCGCGGGCAGGTACGCGGTCCACGGCGCCGGCGTGCACCGGAGGCAGGCCATGTGGCATGACAGGATTGGTCGGCTCAGCAGTCGTGGCCCATGGAATTTATCGCTGGTGTACGGTGGACCGGTGGGTGACACGTGGCAGCGTGTGATTGGCGCGGTGTTGTGCGCTCGGTCCACGGAAATGCTGCACCGCCTCGGGGCGCGTGCGTGCAGGCGGCACAGGCGGCGCGCACATGCGCGCGCCAGGCGCGCGCTGACCAAACCGTGCGCCACGTGTCGCCCTCCGGACGGGCCACGTGTCGAGCCGTGAGCGGGTGGATTTGGTGTTTCGTGTTCGGCGGGCTACGTGGAGGCCCGTGGGGGATCCGGGCCTGCACAGTGTTGGGCCGGGCCCAACACTGTAGCAGCCCGGACTTTCCGGGCGCCCGATTCTGAGGACAGAATCGGTATTTTGAGATTTGTTTTTTTGGGGCTATTTAAGCAATCCGAGCTTTCCTCTTCTCCCTTTTTCCACCATTTCCGAGCTTCAAACCGACTTGAGGCCCTCAGCAAAGTTGATCCCCTCCCTGTGCTGCATCCATCTGTAGAGTTTGGAGATTTTTGGTGGCACGCTTATCGAGGTTTTCATTTTTACGGTGCGGCGCGACGTTCGTCCATTTGTGTTCCCCTTCGTCGCGTTTTGGTGCACGAGCTCCCCCGGCCTACTCCGACCTCCGTTTCAGGCGATTCTTTCGCTGTTGGATCCGCGACAGACAGAGCTACGATCTTGGTATTTTCTTCTTCCCCTGGTTTTGTACTTTTCGAGGAGTTTTTCCATGCTTACTGGGACCCCATTTTCTGATGGAATTTCTAGGCAGCGACACCTTGCCGGATTTTTATCTCCGTAACCGGGCATCGGATGGAGACGTGCCTATAAACTTTTTTCATCTACTCGACGCGAGGATTATCGCCGTATTTTTATTGGATTTTTCTGAGGCTTTTCCGGAGGTAGATTTTTCACCCTTTATCTGTGCATGGAAATACAGATGTATGGTTGTGTGGTTGTGAGCGCCCTGTGTTGTGGAATTTGTAACTCGGCCTACGGGGCTCGGAATTTGACGTGCAGGTACTCGTTTCGAAGGTATCGACGCGAGGAACACGAGAATATTTTTGTTGGATTTTTCTGAGTTCTTGCTGCAGGTGAAAAATCCACATCTTTGGGACTGTTCCAATAGAATTGTAGGTACTTGGATATTTTGGAATACAAGTGTGACGTTGAACCTTATTGTTGTACCCAGGGGTGTTTGCAAGTGTTACTGGACCCGTTGGATCTGAAGACTCTGATTTCGGGATACTTTCAACTGTTTGGAGCCGAGGCTTTCGCGACATGTACCGAGGCTGCAGTTTCGGCAGAATTTGGACTGTGAGCGTCTGCGCTCTTCGCCGACCCCAAGTTTGCCTTGGATTGAGCATTTCAGGTGGGTAAGCTTAATTTGGTAACTGTATAAGGTTCTTATATCATGGTGAATGTAAGTGCACATGTGGGGATATCACCCCTCTATAATTGATAACAGGCATATTGTTGTACAACCGACATGAGCGAGAGGTAAGCAAAGAATGACCTACTTGGGTGAGATTGGTATACCATAGTAGGAATATTTTAGCATGCTTTACTAATATATGTTTCACCCACTTTTATTGTTTCTGAGGACAAAGCATGCGTGCATGGACATGTAGTTAGGGCATCTTTTACTGCTGCACTACTTTTGGAACTTGACTTAGGAGAAACCATGTTATCCTTTTCTCCTTCTTTGTTAGTCAGGTGGTCTGTGTTGCTCGGGTTCAAGCAGGGGTTCTGGGTAGTGTAGTCGGGACTTGGTGTCTGGAACAAGTTGGATTAGTTGTGGGGATTTGCGGCAACCGCGGATATTGGGCGGTTGACCGGATATTTATTTTTGCACCAGATTGGGTATCTGATTTCTTTAGTGATTGAGCTTTCCCACTTTGATCAGAGTTGTGATCCAGTCCTGCTATTTTATGATACTGTTACAGTGATACTTTACTCGTGTGGGTCGCTCCCCTCGAGTGCCACTCCGGAGTGTGCGACCGTACCGGCCAGTAGTCGGTCTGTCACCTATTTTGGGATGCGACCGTACCGGTCAGTAGTCGGTCAGTATTCCCGCAGATGAGTTCGACAGCAAAGCAGGCAGTACCAGTATTTCTGGCGTCACTAGATTGGGTTTATTACAGATGTTTACTTTACTGTTACACTCGTGTCAGGGGGACCGAGTGGAGTCTAGTAGCCGTATTTAGACCAGTGCTAGTGTTGTTGGGAACCATTTGGGGATCGACGGTTGTCCCAAGGTCATTGTGAGTTGTTGACCATTGTACGAGACGCATGGCAGGCATAGCAGGCATGGCAGGCATAGCAGGCATGGCAGGCATAGCATGCATAGCAGGCATGGCAGGCATAGCAGGCATAGCAGGCATGGCAGGCATAGTAGGCATAGCAAGGATGGCAGGCATAGCAGGCATGGCAGGCATGGCAGGCATAGCAGGCATGGCAGGCATAGCAGGCATGGCAGGCATGGCAGGCATGGCAGGCATGGCAGGCATAGCAGGCATGGTAGGCATGGCAGGCATAGCAGGCATAGCAGGCATGGCAGGCATAGCAAGCGTGGCAGGCATAGCAGGCATGGCAGGCATGGTAGGCATAGCAGGCATAGTAGGCATGGCAGGCATAGCAGGCATAGTAGGCATGGCAGGCATAGCAGGCAGTGCCAGTGATTACTGGTCTATCGATTGGGTCGATTGTGCACTTCATGTGCTGGTGGTTGCATACCACCCTTTGGTTCTCCCCTTTTGGGTATTTAGATAGAAGCATGGTAGCTGTTGAGAGTCTCCAGCTTCCTTATTTCAGTCTTTACGGCTTTGGTTAGTTTTTGTCTCTTGAGGACTTGGTGGGCAGACCGTCGGGTCTGGCGGTGGTACCCACTGAGAACTCCCTTTTTGGTGTAGTTCTCACGCCCTTTGGGTGTTTTCCCCCTCCTTTTTCCTTCCTCTCCTTTGTTTTGCAGAGTCTTAGCAGGTGTTGCTGATTCTGCGGTCGTTGATCGATTCCGAGGGAGTCGCGAGATAGATCCCTACCCATCGTTGGAGAGTAGCGGTACCCCTTCAGAGGAGATCTACAGCAGATTAGTTGTTTTACTTTTTCCTCTTTTGAGAGACTGATGTAGTGAGGACATATTATGTACCGAGAGACTTACACTGTTGTATTTATTGGAGATACCTCCCGGTTGAGTCCAGAGCTTGTACATGAGGATATTGTATGATTATCATTTTTGGGAGACGGACTTTGTTGTATTATTTCCAGCTGTACAGTGATTGATTTTAGTTATACAGCAGACTTTTTATTTATAGCTCTGATATTATGTTTAGCTGTAGTACTTTTCTTGCAGGTAGGACGCTTCGCCTATGCAGGCTGGCATAGGTGGCGGATCTGTTGGCGAGCCCGGGTCGCGGTTTCGACCCCGGGGCTTGACAGATTAGAGGTATCAGAGCTTAGGGATAGGTCGGTTGGGACTTAGAAACCCTAGGCTTATGGTTTGACCCTTGGTTGACTTCGTGAGAGTCGTGACTTTTAGCGAGAGTCCTGATTGAGTTTTATACCTCTCCCAAGGGACGGGAGGAGTGATTGGCATGTTTATTCTCCTAAGTAATTATGTTGGCTGCAGACAACATAATGCGGTGGAATGGGTGACATGCTTTAGACTTTCGCTGGATTGGATCGAGCGTTGTTGTGTGCTGTTTTGCAGTTTCGTCGTGGCGAGCGGTGTCTCCCCGACGCTGGATTTTGACCCGTGTGCATCTTGTCTTAGTAATTGAGCTCGAGCGGTTGGTTTTGGGCCGGATACGTAGATTGAGGTCAGAGAACTCCGGACCCAGATGACAGGATTGTCTGAGGCATATCAGCGGTAGAGTGAGCAGCTGGTCTGGGTGACACAGTTGTCGGAGCACTGAGTAACCCCCCCTCCGTGCCAATGTTTAGTGTCGAGGCATCGAGGTAGGGTGGATAGTTGACAGCTGGTAAGCTGAGGGGACATGATCGATCTATTGAGCCAGATTCGGTAGATAAACCACCCCGACTCATAAGATTGAGTTTGGAGCCTTGGAGGCAGAGTCGTGGTTGGTGGTAATGGAGTGACTACTTGAGAGCCTCCCTGTGCTAGAGAGTTTATGCAGTTGTTGAACTGTGCGCTCCAGGTTTCGAGGGACGAGGCGCATAGGGTATGTGAGACTGGGAGTGGATTGCGCCAGGATACCTTTCAGTTTATTCGGTCCCTCCTGTGCAGATTTTGGATTATTGACGCCTGGTTGGAGTAGGCGTTGTGTTTGGAGCATGACGCTGCAGTTCCTTTGGATAGGGATCTGCCGCTAGAGGCGAGTTCAGGATATTGGCGCTTGGCGCCGGATGTTGGAGGACAGATCCGCCGGCAGAGGCACTTCTGATTTCTTTTCCAGGATAATGGGTTCCTGAGATGCCAGAGATCGGGTGGACCCCGATGGCAGCATCAGCATTTATATCAGAGTGGCGCAGCGGTAGCGTGGATTTGTTATCTACGGAGGACCTTATTCGTCGCCCCAGTGTGATCAGAGACAGAGGTCGTGCTCCCTTTGTGTTTGGTCTAGATTTTTTTCCTTGCAGATTGAGCGGATGAACCTGTGCCGCCCAGTTGGAGGGCGCCACAGTAGTGGATCGAGTGTTGCAAGTGTGATTTTATCACAGCAGCCGGAGTTAGAGCATGTTGCATTCCTTCATGGACTAGAAGCAGAATTGTTACCACGTGCACTAGAGGTATAGGTTCCTGTTGGTGTGGTGCATGTGGAGGAGGCTTTTGGATCATGTCTAGTGCAGCTGAGGTTGCGAGTCACCGGCAGATTTATTGGTAATTATGGCAGTTTGGTATCTTGACCATGTGCTTGAGATTGATTAGTACAATGCCACAGGATGTTTTGACTAAGAAGAGAAAGGACTTTGATCTTCGGCAAGGCAAACAAGAGAAGGCTTGCTTGTTGGGATTATTAGAGCACACAGGTATTAGCGACAGTGTGAGAGGTGCTTACGGCGGCACCGGGACTCAAGAATATCTCTGTTGCCCATGAGATCCCGGGTGTGATGTTACCAGAGCTGTTTGAAATGCCGCCAGTTATGGAGAAAGAGATTGTGTTTGACGTGGTTCGGGGGACCGCGCAACCCTCGACAGCACATCATTGGTTATCTCCTGTAGAGCTGACAGAGCGGATGGCGCAGTTGCAGGATCTGATGGATCGAGGGGTCTGTTTGACCTAGTGCCACGCCGTTGATATACGGTGGTGATGCCACGCCGTTGGTGTACGGTGGTGATGCCACGTCGTTGATACACGACTGTGAGGGTCCTTTATGGTTCGAGTGTAGACAGGTCCGGGTGGTATTCAGGACCTTTTGATGGGGTTATACTCCGGCAGTTGTTCGTTTGGAATAACTCTACCTATGTGGAATTGTACAGTTGTGTATTCTGCCATGATGGCATTTAGGATCCGGTAAGGGCATTATGAGCTCATAGTAAGGCCAAATGGAATGATTAATGCCCTGTTGTCTTCAAGATTTGTGTAATGGTGTGTTTCAGTTGTACTTGGACAAATTGGGAGCGGTGTTCCCCAAGGATATTATAATTTACTCCCTAAGTGACCAGGAACAGAAAGAGCACTTATGGATGTGCTATAATGCTTGGGTGGAAGAAGCTGTATGCCGTGTTATTGGAGTACAAGTTTTAGCTTCTGAGGCATACCTTCCTAGGTCACTTTGTGCTAGCCGCAGGGGCGGCGATGGAAATCCGGCCAATATGGATACCATTTGGGAATTGACCAAGGTCGACAATTATGGTCAAGGTAAGGGGCTTCTTGGACTGGATAGTGCCAGGAGAGCTTGGGAATCGGATGATGAGATTGATACCAGCGCCAATTCTAGTATTTCCAATGTTGGGAGAGAGATCTGCGAGTTTTAGTGATGCCTCCTGTAGTGACTGTGGAATTACCGTTGGGTTATTGTTGAGCATTCTGGATTGCCCCGACAGGGCCACTGTGATGGCGGATACCTGGAGCAGGAAAGCTGTCTGGGGTGGAGTTTGATGATTCCACAGCTGGCGTTGTGTGGACTGTTGAGGCAAACATGGCCTATGGTTGGGTCACTAAGGGTCCCTTTGGAGGATAGACCGCGACTGAGTAGTTCACTCGGATGGTCAGGATTCGGGAGTGACCGAGCGAGGACCCTAGTTTGTGAAGGCTTCTTTCCTTCTTGGATGATCGCGGGGATGTGCTTCGGATTGCCTTGGTTGAGTTGACACGTGATGTGGTTTGATGCGTGTTGCACTGGTGGTTATCTTGTTTCCCCCAACTTTTGATGGAACTCCTGTGTGTTTCATGTCTCAGCTCAGGAAGGTTATGTTTTTAGATCCCTCGCCCGTGATTGACTAGCCCATTCGAGATCTATGCTTGTTTAGAGTACGAGGGACGCCCGTTGCGAATTCTGGCTCGCGAGATGGGGGAATTGCTCAATCGGGCTATGCCGTAGTGGATATCGCTGTTGTTGTTGTTGGGGAGTAATCACGGGGAGTGAGTGATGACTTAGGAGCTGGAGATGATGTTGTTGAGTGCTTACCCTTGGTGTTTGTGACTCCCGGTGGAATTGAGCTGGTTTCGAGGACGAAACTTTCTTTAGTGAGGGAGGATGTGAGGAACCGAATCCCCACGACGAGATTACTGGTTGTCCAGCAGCTGCTGGAGGCTTATATGGCGCGTCGGTGGTGTTTGCGCACCAATTGGACACTAGTATTGGACCCGGGGTGTTAAATGGAGCACGAGAGTAGTCAGATGACCCCGTCGAATGCTTAGAAGTGGTTTTGCGCGCAATGGATATTAAAATTGGGCTCAGCGCGAAGTTTGGACAAAAGAACACCTTTCCGGATGCCTTCGACAATTTTTAGTGTTGGAATTTGGCAAAACGGACTTCGGATTTGGATTCAGCGCGCGAAAACGATGAAAATGGACTATTCACTTGTATTTTTCGGAGCCCGGATGACGCGCGCAATTTTCGAGGCATCTTGTACTGTTCCGGCCGGCTGCGGGCAGCGGCGGAGCGCGGCGGCGCGGACGCAGGCGCGGCGGAGGGCAGGCGCGGGCAGTGCGCGGCGCGCGGGCAGACGCGCGGGCAGGCGCGTGGGCGCGCGGGCAGGTGCGCGGTCCACGACGCCGGCGTGCACCGGAGGCAGGCCACGTGGCATGACAGGATTGGTCGGCTCAGCAGTCGTGGCCCATGGAATTTATCGCTGGTGTACGGTGGACCGGTGGGTGACACGTGGCAGCATGTGATTGGCGCGGTGTTGTGCGCTCGGTCCACGGGATTGCTGCAACGCCTCGGGGCGCGTGCATGCAGGCGGCACAGGCGGCGCGCACATGCGCGCGCCAGGCGCGCGCTGACCAAACCGTGCGCCACGTGTCACCTTCCGGACGGGCCACGTGTCGAGCCGTGAGCGGGTGGATTTGGTGTTTCGTGTTCGGCGGGCTACGTAGAGGCCCGTGGGGGATCCAGGCCTGCACAGTGTTGGGCCGGGCCCAACACTGTAGCAGCCCGGACTTTCAGGGCGCCCGATTCTGAGGACAGAATCGGTATTTTGAGATTTGTTTTTTGGGGCTATTTAAGCAATCCGAGCCTTCCTCTTCTCCCTTTTTCCACTATTTTCGAGCTTCAAACCGACTTGAGGCCTTCAGCAAAGTTGATCCCCTCCCTGTGCTGCATCTATCTGCAGATTTTGGAGATTTTTGGTGGCACGCTTATCGAGGTTTTCATTTTTACGGTGCGGCGCGACGTTCGTCCATTTGTGTTCCCCTTCGTCGCGTTTTGGTGCACGAGCTCCCCCGGCCTACTCCGACCTCCGTTTCAGGCGATTCTTTCGTCGTTGGATCTGCGACAGACAGAGCTACGATCTTGGTATTTTCTTCTTTCCCTAGTTTTGCGCTTTTCGAGGAATTTTTCCATGCTTACTGGGACCCTATTTTCTGATGAAATTTCTGGGCAGCGACACCTTGTCGAATTTTTATCTCCGCAACCGGGCATCGGATGGAGACGTGCCTTTCATCTACTCGACGCGAGGATTATCGCCGTATTTTTATTGGATTTTTCTGAGGCTTTCCCGGAGGTAGATTTTTCTCCCTTTATCTGTGCATGGAAATACTGATGTATGGTTGTGTGGTTGTGAGCGCCCTGTGTTGTGGAATTTGTAACTCGGCCTACGGGGCTCGGAATTTGACGTGCAGGTACTCGTTTCGAAGGTATCGACGCGAGGAACGCGACAGTATTTTTGTTGGATTTTTCTGAGTTCTTGCTGCAGGTGAAAATACACATCTTTGGGACTGTTCCAATAGAATTGTATGTATTTGGATATTTTGGAATACAAGTGTGACGTTGAACCTTATTGTTCTACCCAGGGGTGTTTGCAAGTGTTGCTGGACACGTTGTAGTGACCCGACCCTTTGGGGCATTTTCGAACTCACATGTAATCGCTTAGGCCTTAAGCGGAATAAAATTATTTAATTTTTGAAAGTCGGCCGGGCGAGGTGTGTGTATTTTTCTGCGATAGGGCGCGAAAAACGATGACCGACGGTGCGATCGGATTCGAAATCCGATATCGGGATCTCCCGGAACGGGGTCCTTAGCGATGCGGTTATTAGTCGCGCATCGGAAACCGTGCAAAATAACTTGCACCCGAAATAGATAAGGTGGGTCATCTCGTAAGGATAATTAATTAATTAATTAATTAATTATCCGGTGACGAAATTTAAATCCTCCTACGTACGAATTAATTGTAGGATTTAAATCGGTGGGACTTTTATCTCATGGATAAGAGAGGGATAAAAATCAGGATATTTAATTGAAAAGTATGGGATTTTATCTCATGGATTGGGAAGGGATAAAATCAGGATATTTTTAGTTAAGGGATTTGAATTAAGGGATTTTATCTCACGGATTGAATAAGAGATAAAATCCGGATATTTAAGTTGGGAGTTGGTTTTTTTCCCTTGATTATTTAATAAAGGTGGTTAAATAATCGGTGACCGGGAATCGGATATTTGAGATTTAAATATCCGGGTAATTGGAATCCAACTGGGAATTTGATTTCCCAAGATTAATTAATAAAGGTGATTAATTAATCGGTGGTCAGGATTTAAAGTTGAGAAATATCTCGTCAGTTGGATATTCTCTTGAGAAACAGAATCGGGGGATTATAGGTTCCTACATACGTAAATAAAGAAATTAACGATCAATTTGGGGAATTGACGGTGAGGATAATAATTAAACGATTAATTAAATAGGGTTATCGGTGGGGATTAATTAATTGGTAAATTAATTAATCGGATCGGTAGGGATTAATTAATTGGTAAATTAATTAATCGGATCGGTAGGGATTAATTAATTGGTAAATTAATTAATCGGGTCAAAATACCCGAAAGGGATTTTGACGGTGCGTATGCGGAAAGGGAATGCAAGGATAAATAAATAGGGTATTTATTTCCCCGCTTACCGAGCAAACCCTATTTTTATTTCTCCGCCTCCCCAAACCCTCCTCTTTCGTACGTACCGAGACCCCAAAGAAAGAAAAGAACCTTAACCGGAGAAAGGAAAAGGAAAAGGGAAGGAGCCGATCGCCCCAAACGTCGACTCGAAGGCAAGAACGAGACCGGGCGACCCTCCCAACAATCCTCGGTGAGCAAATAATTTTTAGAAAATTATTTGGGGCTTTTCCAACTATCTTTGTTGTTAGTTTTGCGGAGTAGATAAATAAAATAAAATAAAATAAAATTAATCGTGCACGGGGAAGGCGCACGGATCGCGCGACGCACGGGCGAACCCGCGCGCGGCGCCGCACGGGCGACCCGTGCGGGCGTCGCGCGGGGGGCGGCCCCGCCGCGCGGGGCGCCGCGTGGGCGACCCGCGCGGGCGCCGCGCGGGCTGTGCCCGCGCGGGCGCCCGCGGGGCGCCGCGCGGGCCCGCGCCCGCGCGGGCACCGCGCGGTGCGCCGCGCGGGGCCCCGCCCGCGCGGGCTACCGCGCGGGCACCGCGCGGTGCGCCGCGCGGGGCCCCGCCCGCGCGGGCCCCGCCCGCGCGGGCCCGCGTCCGCGCGGGGCTCCGCGCGGGGCCCCGCCCGCGCGGGCACCCGCGCGGGCCCGCATCCGCGCGGGCGCCGCGCGGGGCTCCACCCGCGCGGCGCCGCGCGGGCTTGCACCCGCGCGGGCGCCGCACGGGCGCCGCGCGGGCCCGCACCCGCGCGGGCGCCGCGCGGGGCTCCGCCCGCGCGGGGGCCGCGCGGGCGCCGCTCGGGCACCGCCCGCGGAGCCCGCCGCGCGGGTCCGAGCCGCGCGGGGCTCCGACGGGCGGCGACGGCGGTGCGGGCGAAAGTCCGGTTTTGCGACCGGACGGTGCCGGGTTCTTTTTCGTTAAAATGTAAGGTGTGGGGTTTTCCGTTTTCAAGGTGTTAGTATGTGTTTTGACCATAGTTTATCCGTGCGGACTTTTCTTAGGTCCGGGTACACAGCGGGAGAGCGCGAAGGATATTGGTGTTCCGATTTCTCTCCAATAAGGTGGGTACGGTTGCGATGAGTGCAACCGGTGCTGTAAGTGCATCTATCATCATTAAAAGTACTCCTTAAATTACCTAACAAAGTAGATGGATAGTTTAACCTTTCGATTGTTGTTAATTATCTAATAAATGTGCGGCTGCGGTCGCGGTGCCCAGTACACGCCAATCTTGGCAATCCGGTTTCGGATGCTGCACGTACACAGGCGGATTGGCCTCCGCATGGGTGTACTTTTCCGGAAAAGTGGTCTCTAATGACCCGTGTGCCCCGCAAAGGTAACGGTGCAAGCGGGGACCTCTTCGCGCCAGCTGAATCGTCACATCAGCACCGCGAGTGAGAGGTAAAAGCATCAAGTAGGTGTTTGTGCACGAGGGGGGACTTTAGTCTCCCCGACAGTCTGGGAAAGGTGCCCAGGGTAAACTAATTTGCAATTGTTTAACGAAAGGTTATGGTGTAGTCGGTGCATTTTGTATGATTCATTCCCCTTGATACTGTTACACATCTACTTTGTTTGTCACTGACTTTACCCACTCCGTGACAGGTATTTCTAGGTGCGTTAGCCGGGGTGGCGGTGGGACTGCGACGTGAGGATCGTAGTCGGAATCTTGGTTATCGTACTTATGACTCATTTCCTATTTATGATACTTTCAGTTTTGCTTGTGGATTACTTTATTTCAGGACATGTTTTAGTTAGCATTGTGGATGTGGTGACCCCTTATGTTTCATGTTACTAGTAGTGTTTTTCCTTATGCTTCATTCGCGGCATGTTTTTATGAGAAGATAAAGGTTTGCGAAAATGTTTTCTAAAAAGGGAAGTGCCGTGTGGGCACGGGTTTTACAACTCTGGGTTTTATCTTTTCCAAACACGGACGCCGCTTAAATAACATACTTTGGATTAAATGGTTAAACTCTGATTATGTTGAATGTCTACTGTATGGTTGTTGGTTGATGTGTGTTGTTTATGAATGATTTATAAGTTGTAAAGAGACGCCGTGCATACACGAAGGAGACTCTGTCCGTGGACGGAGTGAATTCGAGTATGTGGCGGTCTGGCACGCACCGGGGTGAAGTGTAAGCTACCTTATTAAAAGAAAAAAAAAAATAGACACGTTTTCCGCATCAAAAGACTCAAAAACCCCCGGGGGCGTGACAGATTAAATGGTATCAGAGAAAATACAACCACAACCATAGTAGACGAGGTTTACATCCACAGTGCTAGGTGCCACAAGCAAATGGGAAATGAGATAACCAAGGTGTAGGTGTAGTACGTGAGAGTACGGGAAAACGGGAACGTAATGTAGGTGTGTTCGTAAGTCTAGGTGCTAGGGTGATAACCTTAGGCCTAACGTGGTTTCTTTGTTACAAGCGGACGATGGCCCGAAATGGGTTATCAGCGGAGAACGCAGGGGCAAAGAGTATGGTGCGAACAGCGGCGGAGTATCAGCTTCTCCGACAACGACTACAAGAGATGGCCGGGCAGTCAGTAACCCTTATGGAACAGATGCCATAGTGGGTGCAATAGTCGACTGCACCAATGGAGGTCGCCCGGGCTTCTCTGCCCGGGCCAGCCGCGCCAGCAACTTTGGGACCTACGCCGGGAGCCGTCAATGGAGACCCCTTGAGGGAGATACGACCGACCCTTGGGTTGTAGGAAAATGGGTAGATAGCATGGAAAGGCTCTTCGAAGCTTTGCTAATGAGGAAAGGTGAACGGGTCCCTTTGGCAGTCCGTTTTCTTGAGGGAGACGCCCGCAAGTGGTGGAAGACGGTGCGCCCGGATCCTTCGGAGGGCACCGCCCTTCCATCTTGGACCACGTTCCAAGGAGAACTGTTGAGGGCATTTCTCTCCGACAGCATCAAACGGCGGATGGAAGGTGACGTGAAGTTCATCAAGCAAGGAAGTCGGACCGTTATGGGATATCAACGGGCATTTGTGAGGTTGATCAGATGTGTTCCCCTTTGATACAAGAGATGAATCTCACAAGGCCCGTCCTTTTGTGAATGGCTTATGGAGCGACATCTTAAAGGTGGCGCAAATGGCGGGTTTGCGCACCTTCCAGGAGGTGGACGATAGAGCCACCGCGGTGGAGCGCGGATTTACGATGTCTCAAGCCCGACGGGAGAGCTCAGGACACAGCAGGGATAAGAAACGAACCCGGCCAAACTTCGGAAGAGGGCATACCAAGAGGAGCACCTCGAGGGAAATGATTCATTCCGGAAGCACGACCTTTGCTTCTATCGTGACAAACTGGGACAGTTCCGTTTTTACTGCCCCGAACCCGGGAATGATTCTTTGGAGTCGCGACACGGATGAGGGGTCCTATGCGATGACACGACAAAGGACGCACTACCCGAGGGAAGTAGTAGCAGGAAAGACCCCTTACGAAGAGTAATGTGGGTCTTGACCCCAGGAGAACCCTTAGGAGCAAATAGTCTGTACTTTCCTGCCCAATAAGGATGCGAAGACTTAGTCGTCTTTGGTGTTGGCCCTTTATTATGGGTCAAATAGGTCGAACTTTCTGCCTTGAGACAATAGGCCCAAGGGACTAGTGAGTTGGGTTAGGTGAGCCTGAAAGGTTGAGTAGGCTGCGGTCCATAATAGACCTAACGGCAAGAGGCCCAACAATAGACCCAACATCCAGGTGGGTTGGGTCTGGTCGAGATCCGTGGTGCGGAGTATACCACTATAAGTGAATCGGATGCGCACCTCTGAAAGCTCAGGCTTTTGGGGTTAATGGTTAGTGCCGACGATTCGACATTTGAGGCTTAGTGGTAAGGAAATTGCCGGATGCGGCGGAGCTTTCCGGAATGCCGCCGGAACGAGAGGTTGACTTTCCAATTGAACTGCTCCCCGGCACCAAGCCTATCACTAAGGCACCGTACAGGATGGCCTTCGCGGAACTGAAGGAACTCAAGGCACAGTTGGAGGACCTTCTGGACAAGGGTTTCGTCAGACCAAGCGCGTCACCTTGGGGCGCGCCCGTCCTGTTTGTGAGGAAGAAGGACGGAAGTCTCCGGTTGTGTATCGATTACCGGGAGATAAATAAGGTGACGATCAAGAATAAGTACCCCCTTCCAAGGATCGATGACCTCTTTGACCAGTTACGGGGGGCGATGGTGTTCTCAAAGATCGACCTGCAGTCGGGTTATCATCAGGTCCGAGTCAAGGGGGAGGACATCCCCAAAACGGCTTTCCGTACTCGCTATGGCCATTACGAGTTTATGGTAATGCCATTCGGGCTCACTAATGCCCCGGCGGTGTTTATGGACATGATGAACAGGGTATTCAAACCCTTCTTGGACTTGTTCGTGGTGGTCTTCATTGACGATATCCTCATTTACTCCCGTACGGACGAGGAACACGAAGAACATCTGCGCACAGTCCTCCAGACCCTTAGGGAAAAGAAACTCTACGCCAAACTCAAAAAGTGTGAGTTTTGGCTCCGTGAGGTCGGTTTCTTGGGGCATGTGATCTCGGCGGCTGGAGTCGCGGTGGACCCAAAGAAGATAGATTCGGTGACGGACTGGCCCCAACCGACGACGGTGACGGAGATTCGGAGCTTCCTGGGATTAGCCGGGTACTACCGGCGCTTTGTGGAAGGTTTCTCCAAGATAGCCACCCCCTTAACCCGTTTGACGAAAAAGGGGGAGAAGTTTGTCTGGACGGACAAGTGTCAAAGAAGCTTCGAGGAGCTCAAGGACAGGTTGACGCGGGCTCCGATCCTCGCCCTGCCAGAACCTGGGGAGGATTACGAAGTGTACTGCGACGCGTCGAGAAATGGATTGGGTGGAGTACTCATGCAACGGGGGAAGGTAATCGCCTATGCATCAAGGCAGCTCAAGGACTACGAGCGGAACTACCCCGTGCATGATTTGGAACTCGCAGCGGTGGTGTTTGTGCTCAAGCTCTGGAGGCACTACCTGTACGGGGCACACTGTAATGTGTACTCAGATCATAAGAGCCTCAAGTACCTATTCACCCAAAGGGAACTAAATTTGCGACAAAGGCGGTGGCTTGAGCTGTTAAAGGATTACGATCTGACGATCCACTACCACCCGGGAAAGGCCAACGTGGTGGCCGACGCCCTGAGTCGCAAAGGACAGGCCGCGGAAGCGGATGTAAGCGCCATTACGCAGCAGGATAGTCTAATCGCGGAGTTCTCGCGATTGAGACTAGAGGTGGTACCTGCAGGGACGGTCGCCCAACTTCTGACGCTAGTGGTCAGACCTACTCTGCTGGACAGGATTCTCGAAGGCCAAACGACAGATAATCAACTCCAGCTGGTGCGAAGTAGAATAACTGCCGACAAGGAGGGCGACTTCGTGGTGAGCTCCGACGGTGCGATACGATTTCGCGGACGAATCTGCGTACCGGATCTGTCGGAACTCAAGGAAGAAATCCTACGGGAGGCGCATACTGCCCCGTATGCGGCGCATCCCGGAGGAACCAAGATGTACAAGGACGTCAAGCAAACCTTCTGGTGGCCCAAAATGAAGGAAGACGTGACCCGATTCGTGGCTCACTGCTTAGTGTGCCAACGGGTAAAGGCCGAACATCAACGGCCGGCGGGGAAATTGCAACCTTTACCGATTCCCGAGTGGAAATGGGACATGATTACCATGGATTTTGTGACCGGTTTCCCGAGATCGCCACAGGGACACGATGCGATATGGGTGATCGTGGACCGTTTGACGAAATCGGCCCACTTTTTGCCCATACACACGACATGGACCCGGGAACGACTGGCGCAAACGTACCTCGATGAGATAGTAAGGTTGCACGGTGTACCGACATCCATCACGTCGGACAGAGACACACGTTTTGTGTCGAACTTTTGGCGAAGTTTGCAACAAGCGATGGGGACCAAGTTGCACTTCAGCACAGCTTTTCATCCGCAAACCGATGGGCAATCGGAGCGGGTGATACAGATCGTGGAAGACATGCTTCGAGCATGCGTTCTGGACTTGGGCGAAGGGTGGGCACGGTGTCTGCCCCTGGTAGAATTTGCCTACAACAACAGTTACCAGGCCAGTATTCAGATGGCGCCGTACGAGGCCCTGTACGGGCGCCGCTGTCGGTCTCCGATATGCTGGGATGACTTAGGTGAGCGAAAGTTTCTGGGCCCAGATCTGGTGGAAGAGACCGAAGCAAAGGTGCGTTTGATTAAACAAAGGCTGCTGACCGCCCAAAGCAGACAGAAAAGCTATGCAGATAACAGACGCCGAGACTTAGAATTCATGGTGGGCGAGCACGTGCTGCTCAGGGTTTCACCCTCCAAGGGGAACCGACGCTTCGGCATAAAGGGGAAGTTGAGCCCCCGATACGTGGGACCGTTCGAAATCCTGGAGCGCGTAGGACCGGTGGCGTACCGGTTGGCCCTGCCCCCGAACCTCGAACGAGTCCACAACGTGTTCCACGTTTCGATGCTCCGAAAGTACCTGGCAGACCCCTCTCATGCCTTGGATGCCTCCACCATTGAGCTGCGGGAGGACTTGAGCGTCGAGGAGACGCCGGTGCGGATTTTGGCAAGAGAGGACAAGAAGCTACGCAACCGAACGATCCCCTATGTGAAAGTCCAGTGGAGCAACCACGAAGAGCGCGAGGCGACGTGGGAACTGGAATCAAAGATGAGGGAATGTTTTCCCGAGTTGTTTAAGTGAGGTTTGAGTTTAAGTTTCGGGACGAAACTTTTTATAAAGTGTGAGTGGTGTAGTGACCCGACCCTTTGGGGCATTTTCGAACTCACATGTAATCGCTTAGGCCTTAAGCGGAATAAAATTATTTAATTTTTGAAAGTCGGCCGGGCGAGGTGTGTGTATTTTTCTGCGATAGGGCGCGAAAAACGATGACCGACGGTGCGATCGGATTCGAAATCCGATATCGGGATCTCCCGGAACGGGGTCCTTAGCGATGCGGTTATTAGTCGCGCATCGGAAACCGTGCAAAATAACTTGCACCCGAAATAGATAAGGTGGGTCATCTCGTAAGGATAATTAATTAATTAATTAATTAATTATCCGGTGACGAAATTTAAATCCTCCTACGTACGAATTAATTGTAGGATTTAAATCGGTGGGACTTTTATCTCATGGATAAGAGAGGGATAAAAATCAGGATATTTAATTGAAAAGTATGGGATTTTATCTCATGGATTGGGAAGGGATAAAATCAGGATATTTTTAGTTAAGGGATTTGAATTAAGGGATTTTATCTCACGGATTGAATAAGAGATAAAATCCGGATATTTAAGTTGGGAGTTGGTTTTTTTTCCCTTGATTATTTAATAAAGGTGGTTAAATAATCGGTGACCGGGAATCGGATATTTGAGATTTAAATATCCGGGTAATTGGAATCCAACTGGGAATTTGATTTCCCAAGATTAATTAATAAAGGTGATTAATTAATCGGTGGTCAGGATTTAAAGTTGAGAAATATCTCGTCAGTTGGATATTCTCTTGAGAAACAGAATCGGGGGATTATAGGTTCCTACATACGTAAATAAAGAAATTAACGATCAATTTGGGGAATTGACGGTGAGGATAATAATTAAACGATTAATTAAATAGGGTTATCGGTGGGGATTAATTAATTGGTAAATTAATTAATCGGATCGGTAGGGATTAATTAATTGGTAAATTAATTAATCGGATCGGTAGGGATTAATTAATTGGTAAATTAATTAATCGGGTCAAAATACCCGAAAGGGATTTTGACGGTGCGTATGCGGAAAGGGAATGCAAGGATAAATAAATAGGGTATTTATTTCCCCGCTTACCGAGCAAACCCTATTTTTATTTCTCCGCCTCCCCAAACCCTCCTCTTTCGTACGTACCGAGACCCCAAAGAAAGAAAAGAACCTTAACCGGAGAAAGGAAAAGGAAAAGGGAAGGAGCCGATCGCCCCAAACGTCGACTCGAAGGCAAGAACGAGACCGGGCGACCCTCCCAACAATCCTCGGTGAGCAAATAATTTTTAGAAAATTATTTGGGGCTTTTCCAACTATCTTTGTTGTTAGTTTTGCGGAGTAGATAAATAAAATAAAATAAAATAAAATTAATCGTGCACGGGGAAGGCGCACGGATCGCGCGACGCACGGGCGAACCCGCGCGCGGCGCCGCACGGGCGACCCGTGCGGGCGTCGCGCGGGGGGCGGCCCCGCCGCGCGGGGCGCCGCGTGGGCGACCCGCGCGGGCGCCGCGCGGGCTGTGCCCGCGCGGGCGCCCGCGGGGCGCCGCGCGGGCCCGCGCCCGCGCGGGCACCGCGCGGTGCGCCGCGCGGGGCCCCGCCCGCGCGGGCCCGCGTCCGCGCGGGGCTCCGCGCGGGGCCCCGCCCGCGCGGGCACCCGCGCGGGCCCGCATCCGCGCGGGCGCCGCGCGGGGCTCCACCCGCGCGGCGCCGCGCGGGCTTGCACCCGCGCGGGCGCCGCACGGGCGCCGCGCGGGCCCGCACCCGCGCGGGCGCCGCGCGGGGCTCCGCCCGCGCGGGGGCCGCGCGGGCGCCGCTCGGGCACCGCCCGCGGAGCCCGCCGCGCGGGTCCGAGCCGCGCGGGGCTCCGACGGGCGGCGACGGCGGTGCGGGCGAAAGTCCGGTTTTGCGACCGGACGGTGCCGGGTTCTTTTTCGTTAAAATGTAAGGTGTGGGGTTTTCCGTTTTCAAGGTGTTAGTATGTGTTTTGACCATAGTTTATCCGTGCGGACTTTTCTTAGGTCCGGGTACACAGCGGGAGAGCGCGAAGGATATTGGTGTTCCGATTTCTCTCCAATAAGGTGGGTACGGTTGCGATGAGTGCAACCGGTGCTGTAAGTGCATCTATCATCATTAAAAGTACTCCTTAAATTACCTAACAAAGTAGATGGATAGTTTAACCTTTCGATTGTTGTTAATTATCTAATAAATGTGCGGCTGCGGTCGCGGTGCCCAGTACACGCCAATCTTGGCAATCCGGTTTCGGATGCTGCACGTACACAGGCGGATTGGCCTCCGCATGGGTGTACTTTTCCGGAAAAGTGGTCTCTAATGACCCGTGTGCCCCGCAAAGGTAACGGTGCAAGCGGGGACCTCTTCGCGCCAGCTGAATCGTCACATCAGCACCGCGAGTGAGAGGTAAAAGCATCAAGTAGGTGTTTGTGCACGAGGGGGGACTTT
Organism: Tillandsia fasciculata; assembly: GCA_029168755.2. Classification (NCBI taxonomy): domain Eukaryota; kingdom Viridiplantae; phylum Streptophyta; class Magnoliopsida; order Poales; family Bromeliaceae; genus Tillandsia; species Tillandsia fasciculata. The sequence continues at coordinate 11,961,142 of CM054932.1, read as the reverse complement.
AGTCTCCCCGACAGTCTGGGAAAGGTGCCCAGGGTAAACTAATTTGCAATTGTTTAACGAAAGGTTATGGTGTAGTCGGTGCATTTTGTATGATTCATTCCCCTTGATACTGTTACACATCTACTTTGTTTGTCACTGACTTTACCCACTCCGTGACAGGTATTTCTAGGTGCGTTAGCCGGGGTGGCGGTGGGACTGCGACGTGAGGATCGTAGTCGGAATCTTGGTTATCGTACTTATGACTCATTTCCTATTTATGATACTTTCAGTTTTGCTTGTGGATTACTTTATTTCAGGACATGTTTTAGTTAGCATTGTGGATGTGGTGACCCCTTATGTTTCATGTTACTAGTAGTGTTTTTCCTTATGCTTCATTCGCGGCATGTTTTTATGAGAAGATAAAGGTTTGCGAAAATGTTTTCTAAAAAGGGAAGTGCCGTGTGGGCACGGGTTTTACAACTCTGGGTTTTATCTTTTCCAAACACGGACGCCGCTTAAATAACATACTTTGGATTAAATGGTTAAACTCTGATTATGTTGAATGTCTACTGTATGGTTGTTGGTTGATGTGTGTTGTTTATGAATGATTTATAAGTTGTAAAGAGACGCCGTGCATACACGAAGGAGACTCTGTCCGTGGACGGAGTGAATTCGAGTATGTGGCGGTCTGGCACGCACCGGGGTGAAGTGTAAGCTACCTTGTTAAAAGAAAAAAAAAATAGACACGTTTTCCGCATCAAAAGACTCAAAAACCCCCGGGGGCGTGACACACGTTGGATCTAAAGTGTGGTGACCCTGATCCCCGTGTAGCTTCTCCCATGAACCGTGGTGTAGAACACCTAGTGTTGGTGTGTCTGGCCCATAGTGCATCAAAGGGATGTCACAGATGGACCCTGTGTGATATCCACAGCTGGTTTGGCCTTCGGCTGCATTTGCCAAATTTTTGAAGTGGTTTTGGGCCAAACGGAGGTTGGATTTGGATTTAACGCGGAAAAACGCTTGAAAACGGCTATTTGCTTGTTTGATTCTGAGTCCGGATGCCCAAAAACGGACTCCCGGAAGTTTTTGCTGAATTTCGGTGCATGGGAGGGGCCGTGGACCGCCGGCTGCCACGTGGCGGCCCGTGATTGGCCGGTCCGCAGCGCTCGGTCCACAGATTGCCGCGGCTGGGTGCACGGGCCCGGCGCATGACACGTGGCGCCGCCTGATTGGCGGGCTTGTGAGGCGCGGTCTACAGAATTTGCGCGGCGGTGCATGGACCGGGGCGGGGGACACGTGGCATCCCCCGGTTGGTCGGTGCACGCGGCGCGGTCCACGGAACCTGAATTAGGGTGCGTGGACCGGGTGCACGGGACACGTGTCGTCACGCCATTCGCGGGCTCACGAGGCGCGGCGCATGGGGTCGCGGACGGGCGCCTCGGGGCGCGTGCGTGGTAGGCGGCCAGGGCGGCGCCCTGCCCGCACGTGTGACCGCGACAGTGGCAGGGACGCGTGTCGCCCTGCCACTGGCGGGCGCCACCTACCCACTTTGACCGGGTAGGTGCCACGCGGCGACAGCTCGCGCGCCTCGCACAGCTGTTTGCTGTGCGGGACACGCGTCGGGCCCCGGGAGGGCCACGTGTGTGACGCCCCACTTCCCAGGGGGTCACCCATCCTAGAGCTGTGCGGGGCGCGCCGGGAGCGGCCACGTTGTGACACCCCCGGAATTTGGATTAGTCCTCTATATAAATGATATAATAGGACTAAAATCTCTAACCCGGCTATAGCATTTTGGATGGTAGCAAGATCCAAGAGGAACATGAGAGTTAAGCGTGCTAGAGCTAGAGTAGTTCTAGGATGGGTGACCCCCTGGGAAGTGGGGCGTCACAGTTGGTATCAGAGCCATTCACCAGCCGGAAATGTGAGATGAGTCTCGGCTGAGCCAGGGTTATATAGCGGGTAGAGCGAGGCTCCCCGGCTAATGACCGTTGTGAGTGGAGTGCAGCTCCTCACAAGGTCGGCTAAGGCTAGCGAGACGAGTCTCACATCGCCTGGTGCTTGTGAGTGTGCTTGAGCCTGACGTGGACGTCAGGGCTTAAAGGGGGGAAGAATGTGACACCCCCGGAATTTGGATTAGTCCTCTATATAAATGATATAATAGGACTAAATCTCTAACCCTGCTATAGCATTTTGGATGGTAGCAAGATCCAAGAGGAACATGAGAGTTAAGCGTGCTAGAGCTAGAGTAGTTCTAGGATGGGTGACCCCCCGGGAAGTGGGGCGTCACAGTAATGTGACACCCCCGGAATTTGGATTAGTCCTCTATATAAATGATATAATAGGACTAAAATCTCTAACCCGGCTATAGCATTTTGGATGGTAGCAAGATCCAAGAGGAACATGAGAGTTAAGCGTGCTAGAGCTAGAGTAGTTCTAGGATGGGTGACCCCCTGGGAAGTGGGGCGTCACATGCAGTTTCGGCAGAATTTGGACTGTGAGCGTCTACGCTCTTCGCCGACCCCAGGTTTGCCTTGGATTGAGCACTTCAGGTGGGTAAGCTTAATTTGGTAACTGTATAAGGTTCTTATATCATGGTGAATGTAAGTGCACATGTGGGGATATCACCCCTCTATGATTGATAACAGGCATATTGTTGTACAACCGACATGAGCGAGAGGTAAGGAAGGAATGACCTACTTGGGTGAGATTGGTATACCATAGTAGGAATATTTTAGCATGCTTTACTAATATATATTTCACCCACTTTTATTGTTTCTAAGGACAAAGCATGCGTGCATAGACATGTAGTTAGGCCATCTTTTACTGCTGCACTACTTTTGGAACTTGACTTAGGAGAAACCATGTTATCCTTTTCTCCTTCTTTGTTAGTCAGGTGGTCTGTGTTGCTCGGGTTCGAGCAGGGGTTCTGGGTAGTGTAGTCGGGACTTGGTGTCTGGGACAGGTTGGATTAGTTGTGGGGCTTTGCGGCAACCGCGGATATTGGGCGGTTGACCGGATATTTATTTTTGCACCAGATTGGGTATCTGATTTCTTTAGTGGTTGAGCTTTCCCACTTTGATCAGAGTTGTGATCCAGTCCTGCTATTTTATGATACTGTTACACTTATACTTTACTCGTGTGGGTCGTTCCCCTCGAGTGCCACTCCGGAGTGTGCGACCGTGCCGGTCAGGAGCCGGTCTATTACTTATTTTGGGTGCGACCGTACCGGCCAGTAGTTGGTCTGTTACCTATTTTGGGATGCGACCGTACCGGTTAGTAGTCGGTCAGTATTCCCGCAGATGAGTTCGACAGCAGAGCAGGCACTACCAATATTTCTGGCGTCACTAGATTGGGTTTATTACAGATGTTTACTTTACTGTTACACTCGTGTCAGAGGGACCGAGTGGAGTCTAGTAGCCGTGTTTAGACCAGTGCTAGTGTTGTTGGGAACCGTTTGGGGATCGACGGTTGTCCCAAGGTCATTGTGAGTTGTTGACCGTTGTACGAGACGCATGGCAGGCATAGCAGGCATGGCAGGCATAGTAGACATGGCAGGCATAGCAGGCATGGCAGGCATGGCAGGCATAGCAGGCATGGCAGGCATGGCAGGCATAGCAGGCATGGCAGGCATGGCAGGCATGGCAGGCATAGCAGGCATGGCAGGTATGGCAGGCAAAGCAGGCATGGCAGGCATGGCAGGCATAGCAGGCATGGCAGGCATGGCAGGCATGGCAGGCACAGCAGGCATAGCAGGCATGGCAGGCATAGCAGGCATGGCAGGCATGGCAGGCATAGCAGGCATGGCAGGCATGGCAGGCATAGCAGGCATAGCAGGCAGTGCCAGTGATTACTGGTCTATCGATTGGGTCGATTGTGCACTTCATGTGCTGGTGGTTGCATACCACCCTTTGGTTCTCCCCTTTTGGGCATTTAGATAGAAGCATGGTAGTTGTTGAGAGTCTCCAGCTTCCTTATTTCAGTCTTTACGGCTTTGATTAGTTTTTGTCTCTTGAGGACTTGGTGGGCAGACCGTCGGGTCTGGCGGTGGTACCCACTGAGAACTCCCTTTTTGGTATAGTTCTCACGCCCTTTGGGGGTTTTCCCCCTCCTTTTTCCTTCCTTTCCTTTGTTTTGCAGAGTCTTAGCAGGTGTTGCTGATTCTGCGGTCGTTGATCGATTCCGAGGGAGTCGCGAGATAGATCCCTACCCGTCGTTGGAGAGTAGCGGTACCCCTTCAGAGGAGATCTACAGCAGATTAGTTGTTTTACTTTTTCCTCTTTTGAGAGTCTGATGTAGTGAGGACATATTATGTACCGAGAGACTGTACACTGTTGTATTTATTGGAGATACCTCCCGGTTGAGTCCAGAGCTTGTACATGAGGATATTGTATGATTATCATTTTTGGGAGACGGACTTTGTTGTATTATTTCCAGCTGTACAATGATTGATTTTAGTTATACAGCAGGCTTTTTATTTATAGCTCTGATATTATGTTTAGCTGTAGTTCTTTTTTTGCAGGTACGACGCTTCGCCTATGCAGGCTGGCATAGGTGGCGGATCTGTTGGCGAGCCCGGGTCGCGGTTTCGACCCCAGGGCGTGACATAGATGGTTGTGTTTATTATATACTTGATGAGGTAGAGATCATGCTTGATTAATCATTGGCATCTTTATGCGGGATTGACTTATTATAGTAGCAAGTTACTAGCATGCCATGTTAGCACATAGACTTTCATGAGATTGGATTTACTCGATAGGGTAGGATGATTTATCTATGTGCGGGTATTACTCTGAGGAGTTTTTATGGATTGTGGACAGGTGTAGTTCATTTGTGATTTTGGCATGTGATTATACTTATGTAGAGCTACTAGTTGTTTTATGATCTTCTATCTTTCTTGAGGACAAATGCATGCTTGTATGGATATCTAGTTAGGCCATCTTTTACGGCTACACTTTCATGTTGGAACTTGACTTAGGAGAAACCATGCTTTTCTTTTCTCCTTCTTTGTTAGTCAGGCGGTTGCTCGGGTTTGAGCATGAGTTTGGAATAGTGTAGCCGGGACCTTGGTGTCAAGGACGGGTTGTTGTACCGGATTGTGGTTGGTAGGGTTTTGCGGTGACCGCGGACATTGGGCGGTAGACCGGAGGTCGGTTATGGGACTTGATTTTGGATGGCAGGGTATTACGGCGACCGCAGACATTGAGCGGTTGGCCGGAGGCTTCTTGTGCATCAGATTGGGTATCAGATTTTCTCTAGTGGACGGAGTTTCCCACTTATTGAATACTATTGCATCTGATTGAGGATCGGGATTTTCTTTAGTGGATGGGTTTTTCCACTTTGATCAGAGTCGTGATCCAGTCCTGCTGTATTATGATACTTATGATACTTATTACTGAGATACTTTACTCATGTGGGTCGCTCTCCTCGAGTGACACTCCGGAGTGTGCGATAGGCAGGCTTTGAGTCCTTGAGACTCCTTTTTCCTGTCGGTGCTATGCGTTGTCCAGCATACTCGATATGGCAGGCACAGCAGGGAGTACCGGTGTTTACTGGTGGTCGGATTGAGTTTATTCAGGCAGGTACCTTTATTGTTGCACTCGTGCCTGGGGGCTGAGTGGAGTCTAGTAGCTGTGTTTAGACCAGTGCTAGTGTTGTTGGGAACCGTTTGGGGTTTGACGGTGGTCCCGTGGTCGTTGTGGGTATTACGACCGTTGTGCGAGAGGTTTGGGGATCTTGAGTCTATCCGTTCTGAGAGAGAGCGTGGATTTCGACTATAGCCTGCAGGTGCCACTACTCGATAGCGAGTTAGTCCGATTGGACACCCTATGTTGATACACTAGGGAGGCGCAGGCTTGACTGGACCAGATGTGGCAGTCAGCTCGATTGGGTCGATTGAGCACCTCATGTGCGAGTGTTGCATATCTTTATCAGAGTTCCCCATTTGAGCATTTAGATAGAGGCATGGTAGCTGTAGAGTATCTTCAGCTTCTTATTCAGTTTTTACTGCATTGGTTATCTTATGCCTCTAGTAGACTTAGTGGGTAGATCGTCGGACCTGGTGGCGGTACCCACTGAGAACTCCCTTTTGGTGTAGTTCTCACACCCGTTGGGGGTTTTTTCCCCCTTCCCTTCTTTTCTCTCCTTTGTTTTGCAGAGTCGTGGTTGTTGCTGATTCTACGGTTGCTGTTCGAGGCGAGGGAGTCACGAGCTATATCCCTACCTGTCGTTGGAGAGTAGTTGTACCCCCTTCGGTGGAGATCTTTAGTACAGTCAGTAGATTAGTTATTTTATTTTCTCTTTTGAGAGACTGATGTACTGTGAGGATCTGACTTATATTGAGAGCCTGTACACTAATGTATTATTTGGTTTACCTCCCTGTTGAGTTCTGGGTTCTGTATTCGACGATATTGTATGATTATCACTTATGGGAGATGGATATTGTATCATTATTTTCAGTTGTACAGTTGATTGGTTTTAGTTTTACAGCAGTTTTATTTTATAGCTCTGATATCTATTAGCTGTAGTACCTTTTCTTGCAGGTTGGACGCTTCGCCTATGCGTGGTTTTGTGTAGGCGGCGGATCTGTTGGCGAGCCCGGGTCGCAGTTTCGACCCCGAGGCGTGACAGAGGGGTGGTTGGAAATTTAGAGGGTGTGAAATTACCCTTTCGCCCCCACTTAAAACGGGTATTTACCACATTGCCCCCAAGTTCTGGAGGCTGAGTACCGGTACTCGGGTTCCCAGTACCGGTACCCAAGCACAAACTTCCCAACCCGAGGGCCAACTCTGCCCAGTCCAACACAGGGTACTGGTACCCTCCTTGGCGTTCCGGTACCCAAGTCATTTGGGGTTTGGGGTACCGGTACACATAGTCCAGTACCGGTACCCAGGGACTTAGAAAATTCTGCTGCTTTCCCCAACCGAAATCCACTGTCGGTTCCCTAAATAAATTCGCTCCGGTACCCCTCCTTACGTACCGGTACGCAATGCCCCATAGAGCTGCATCAAGCTGGGGCTCCCAATTTCGACACCATCAACTGACTTTTCGATCCGAAGGCTCCCGCGTCGATCCGAAACGTCTCGAACTCATCTGTATCCATGAGCGGAACACACTACGGGTGATTTAACCGCACCACGCTAATTTGCGGAGTCGGTGCACTACTCAAAGCCCCGGTACTCTACATGAGGTCAGTGGACCGACAGGGTGGGCATACTGGATGATAGTGACGTGGAATACTATTTCATGGGATATTTTGGTAGCAACACAGTTTCTGGTATTTCGAGATACGGTTTGGTGTTCTTTTGTTACTACCATACTTTGTTAGTACTATAATTATAGTTGATAGGCTTTATCTTATCATATTTTATGTCACTGACTCCCACCGTGTGACAGGTTCGGTCGGGGGTGGAGATCAGGACGGTGGTGAGAACGCTACCTCGTGAGACGTAGGTTTTCGTGAGACGTAGGTTTTCCTCGGTCAGGTTTTCTTCTTCTGTCTCTTCTAGTTGGTTATTTCATTATGGTCAGTTATTATGCATGTGGATGTGGATATGTATATTGTGGATGGTGTGGATGTTGGGATGGACTTATGTTTTTATTTGTTAGCTAGCTACACTTTTCAGACTATGCTCTTGGATTATGTTTTTCTGGATGCATCGTGTGGACGCAGCCTTTTAAAATAATAAAAGGTTTTGCGAAAACGGTTTTAGAAAACTGAGTGTCGTGTGGGCACTGTTTTTAAATCTTGTGAATTTATCCTTTCAACTTATGATGCGCCGAGTGGGCATTGTTTTCGTATTAAGAACATGAATGTTTTCCATTAAATGTTTGCACTCTGTGTATGTTAAAACGGATGTGGTTGATGTAAATGTGAAGGTGACGCTGTGCAAATTAAGGGGAGACTCTGTCTGTTTGTATAGAGATATCTTATATATGTGGCGGGTCTGTGCGCATTCCAAAGTGGTGTTTTTTTTTAAAAAAAAAATCCAGCAGTTTTTGTCACGCCCCGAGGGTTTATAAAAGCAAAAAATAGCACAGTAATTTTTTTTTTTTTTTTTTTTTTGAAAGGGAACACCCGCCGGTCACGTGCGCAGACCCGCCACATATGCTAGCGTCCTCGACCGTAACAATCGAGCCACGCTCGCGTATGCACGGCGTACAAACCACAACTGTACTTTAACCACACCAGCCAAAATGAAGACTAAAAGAGAACCATTAACAATCATATTGACCAAATGATAGCATAAACTTGAAAGGATAAAACTACGCGTTTGCAAAACGGTGTCCACACGACACCTAGTTTTTAAAACAATTTCGCAATCTCTTTTCAGACGGCCATAAGAATTTGAAAGGATAAATCCACGGGTTTGTAAAATGGTGCCCACACGACACTTAGATTAGAAATCATTTTCGCAATCCCTTTTTATGTTAAAAACGGTCGTACATGAAGCATAACTAAAACATAAAGAAAAGCGGTCAAAAGTCCATCCTAACATCCACATCATCCACGACAAATAGAGTCATATGCACAAAGTCTAACCAACTGAAATAAATAACTAAGAAAAAGGAAATACGTCACTAGTCAGAAAAGGGCTAAATCCCTCTAGTCGTCGCATCACCGTTGTCCCGGATCCCACCCCGATCGAACCTGTCACAGTGTGGAAAATCAGTGACACAAAGAGTAAGAGGTAAAACGTAAAATGTGTAAGATGCTATAAATACTGAGAATAAGGCAAACCGAAAGACCAGAGCATCCACACTCCCCCTCATGAATCAACAGTAACCCCCTATAAATCGAAACAGAGCACCTACCAAATGGTCTAAAGACCTCTGGCAAAAGAAGACACCTTGCTCTCACTTTGGTGCTTTTAACCCCTCCACGGCACTTGTGCAGCACCGTAAGTAACCGCAAGGGGTCCCCACTGCGTCACCTTGTGGGGTACACGGGTCAACGTACCACCTTTTCAAAAAAGTACACCGATGCGGTGGCCAAACCGTTGGTGTGCGTGCAAGCAGCCATGAGCGTAATGACTGAAGTCAAAGTGTAACATAGAGCACCGCGACGCTCAGTCGCAATAGATAGTAATAATAGAAATACTCATGCGTAAAAGGAAGAATCAATAGCACATCTACTTTACTCTTACAGATTTAATATGAAACCACACTCCAAAAACGCAGGAAAGGGTACCCACCTCGAATCGCGTCAACCGGAACACCTGAAACCAACCCGCGCCCTAGAATGACTCCCGGACCTAAAAAAAGTCCCCAAAAGAAGTAACAGGTAAGACTAGACTTGCCTGTGAAAAACTGAGGTCCCGAACACGCAAAGGTAAAGACAGAAACCGAGCAGCGGCGGCGGCGCGGCAGCGACGGACGGTGCAGCCCTGCGCAGGCGTACTACATGCGGTGCAGCCCCGCGTGGGCACGCCGCATACGGTGCGGCCCTGCGCGGGCAGCAGCCCCGCACGGGTGCCGCATGCGGTGCAGCCCTGCGCGGGCGCGCCGCATGCGGTGCGGCCCTGCGCGGGTAGCAGCCCCGCGCGGGCGCGCCACATGCGATGCGGCCCTGCGCGGGCAGCAGCCCCGCGCGGGCAGCAGCCCCGTGCGGGCGCCGCATGCGGTGCAGTCCCGCGCGCTCCCCCGCACGGCCACGCAGCGCAGGCGGCGGTCTCGTGGCGGCGGCGCGCCCGCACACCGCGGCGGGGGTGCTCCAGGGAATCGCGGCGGCGGCGTGCAAGGGCAAGACGGCGGCGCCACGAACGGCACAAGCAAAACTAAACGGCGAAAACCCCCGTCGCACGAAACGGAAAATAAAACACGGAAACTAAAACATCAAACCGCTAACCTTGATCTCGCGGAGAAGAAGAGGAAGAAGAAGAAGAATAACTCGTTCCTCGCAGGCGATGAGAATCCGATTCCGCTCCCCACCTCCGACACGCTTGATCAACGAGGAAGAAGGGAAATTCTCTCTCTCTCTTTTTCTCTCCGCCTAGGTTTTTCGTTTCTTGAAAGAGATAAATAAAATAAAACGAATAATATAAAATATTATTTTCTCTTGTACGTACTAAATAATCCCTTATTCGGTATATAAGAGAAAGATTCCCATCTCCTCGAAAAGCGTGCCAAACATCAAACGTCTCATGTTAATTAGCACGGATCCCGATGCACACGACTGTCACGCCCCGGGGTCGAAACTGCGACCCGGGCTCGTCAACAGATTCGCCGCCCATACGGGAAGCCCCGTATAGACGTAGCGACTAACCTGCAAAAGAATCATCTACACTAGCAGATATCAGAGCTGAAAAAGTAAAAGCTGAAATAGAAGATATAAATACAACTACAACTCCAAAATATACAAAGCAACCTCACCAAGTACAAAAGTCTCTCTGAACAGCAGTAAAAGAAAGGTACAACTCGATACCTCACTACAAGAGTCACTCAACACAACACACTCAAAAAGTAGCAAGGGGTACATCTACTCTCCCTCTGAGGATGACAGGAAGGGATCTATCTCGCGACTCCCTTACCTCGGTCTGAAGGAGCAGGATCAGCAACTGGAGCAGCAGGAACCGGAGCAGAAGTCCCTGGGGAAAAGACACCACGACGGGTGTGAGAACTACATCCCAAAGTAGTTCTTAGTGGGTGCCGCCAACAAGCCCGATGGTCTGCCCACTAAGTCTACTAGAGGCATAAAGTAACATATGCAGTGCTGAAAGGAAAAGCTGGAAAAATAAACTTTACAGCTACTATGTCTCTATCTAGATGCTCAAAGAGTGGAACAGAAAGAACATGATGCCACAACTAGCCCTCAACTCAGATCACCCAATCTAAACTGACTGCCACATCGGGTCCAGTCAAACCTGCGCCTACCTACTGCCGTTACATCCCGGAGGACCAGACTTACGTAGGGAGTCCGTGACTGCCAAAACTGGCCCAGCCAGAGGAACAATGCATCGACAAGTCGCGATAGAAGTATCAGGCCCAACTCCGGAGTGGCAATCGAGGGGCGCGACCCCACCGAGTAAAGTATCTGCGCATCTCTGTCGAGCTCAAATGTGGCTCATGCAGGCTATGATCCAAATCCTCGATCAACAAGATCGGCTGAAACCAACAAACACTGTCTCACTCACGGGCTGAAAAACTACACAGCCGAGACTCACTGTCACTCTGGTGGCTTTCAAAGAATCCCTGATCTACAGACTGCTATCAACTCCACTCGGTCCCCAGACACGAGTGTAAATGTATCCCACAATAACCCGACCTCTCAGCCCACAAACTATCAACTCCACTCGGTCCCCAGACACGAGTGTAAATGCATCCCACAACAACCCGACCTCTCGGCCCACAACCCGGGCGAGGAAAAGCTAAGTCCGGAATGAAATATAGAATAGTGATGTGGGAATGTCTAGAGCAATAAGAACCTAGCCTAAGTTGAAGTTTTCTACAGTCTGGCTAAACATGCTGCATATGGCGGGGGTGCTAGGTCAAGTTCCAAGATATCAATAAATAACAAGTTGTAGGAGATAAAGCATAACAAGATCATCAGGATTTAACAGGAGTATCAACGTTCAAATTCTAGCATGCTACCTAGTCCAATCACTATCATGCATGCTTCTACATAATTAGAATTAGTGCACAGTCCATAGATCCTGAAAGCAAAGCCACCCACCTGAAGGTGCTAACTGTCCGGAGTCGTACAGCTGAGAATACCCAGAAACAGATATCACTACTCACCCACCAATCCAACAGTATAGGGACACTGATCAACACTCCCTGGGTACAAAAATACAATCCAAAATTACACTTAATTTCATAAAATTTCAAGTATCACAAATCTGCTGGGAACAGTCCTCTTAATGCAAAAATTTCTCCTGTAAAACGAACTCCAAAAATTCCAGTAAAAATATGACGGCGATCCTCGCGAAGAGTAGATGTCGATAGAGCCCTTAAACGTTGAATTCCGATGTCCGGATGTGGAGATAAAAATCCGACAAGAAGGTGCTGTCCAAAAAGTCCATCAGCCGCAAAGGGGGTTAAAAATGTACCCAAAACCCTAGTAAAAGTTCAAATCTGAAAAAAGTGGTCAACACGAAATTTGTAGATATACCTCTCGTGAAACCGCCTCCGTAGAAATCGCCCAAAAATACTGTCGGAGCAGCTCTAGGGATCCCGTGGACTGAAAAGCGACGAAAAATGGGCCCCCGCTGAAAATCGTCGCACTGCGCTTCGCTGCCGAAGTCGTCGAGTTCGCGCGCTCCGAAAAATCCGAAACTCCTTCAGTAGATGCACAAGAAGATAAGAAAAAATTTTGCTTAAGGGTGCAAAGGCAAAAGAAGTCGGGAAAAGCCCAAAAATAGAGAAGGAAGGGCCTATTTATAGGCCCTCCCACGAAAAGCCCACAAAAAGGAGGTCATTGGGCTTTTCGGGCCCAATTTCCGGGCGCCCGGATTAATCGGGCGGCTACAGTGTTGGGCCCGGCCCAACACTGTGCGCGTTCGGTTTATCCTGGAGCCGCCACGTGTCCCACCGCTCTCCCCCGCGCCCGGCGCACGCGCGCCCGCGAATCGCGGAGCGCCGCGTGTCCCGACAGCGGGGCGTGGGGCGGCTGCGCCCGGCCAACCGCGGGGCGCCACGTGGCGCCCCCACGTCGCGGGCTACCTGCCCAACTGCCCCGACCTGCTCCCCTGGCGCGTGGACCGCGTGCACGTGAGCCGGCCGCTCGCAGGCCGCCACGTGGCGCGCCCTGGTCCATGCGCCAGGCCGCAAGCCCCCGTGGACCGCGCACACAGCACCCGCCAATCACGAGCCGCCACGTGTCCCACGCGCCGGCCCATGCACCAGCGCCAAGTTCCGTGGACCGCGCCGTGTGCGCCGGCCAATCCGGTGCTGCCACGTGGCACCAGGCCGGTCCACGGCCTCCCCCATGCACCAAAATGCGCGAAAAACTTTCGGGAGCCCGTTTTTGGGCATCCGGACTCAGAATCAAACAAGCAAATAGCCGTTTTCAAGCGTTTTTCCATGCTGAATCCATTTCCATCCTCTGTTTGGCCTAATTCTTTTCAAAAATTTCGGCAAACCTAGCCGAAGGCCAACACAGCTAATGATATCTCACAAGGTCCATCTGTGGCATCCCTTTGATGCACCATGGGCCAGATACACCAATACTAGGTGTTCTAACAGTGGATTCATCGGAAGAACGTTGCATGGGAACCAGGGCCACTACAACGACGAACATCGAGATCTTCAAAACCCCATTCCGGGAGATTCGCAAATCGAATTTCAGATCCGATCGTTTTGCCGTTCACCGTTTTTCGAGCTCTACCACAGAAAATTACCCGCAAGCACCGACGTTCTTCCTAAGAAAACTTGATAATTTAATCTCCTAACAACTAATTTATTCGAAAAGAAATAAGAAGAAAAACAAGAGAGGTCGTGATACTATAGTTTTCGCTTTAAAATTGCTCTCGGGGCGTGACAACGATACATTCTCATCTCGAAATTATTATTATATGTAGAATCAGAACGTATTGTGATTACTTTTTTTCGACCGCCGATATATTTTGAACCATTCTCATCCATAACTAACTGTCCATCCCAATGAACACTTTGTGACATACGACGATTAGCCATTTTAACTACAAAAAAATATTTATAAATAAGATATTTATACTACAATTACTATTCTATAAAATAATATAAATTAGTTAACTCATGAATATTAATCTGAAAAGATAATGCGAAAGAAAAAAATTCACTCCAATGTCTCGTAAATCTTCGTAGACGAACTGAAATATCAATTCGTGACGGTTCCATATTCGCTCTCATATATACAATTGCCCTATGCTCTCGGTTTGTGAAATTTGAGAATGCTCTCGATTTGAATAATATCTTCTTTTTAAACCAACTATGAAAAAACACTCTGAGAAGATATATATATGTACGTGCGAGGGCGATGGCGAGAAGGGAAGACGAGACGGTGACAGCAACAACGGACGGCGGACTGTAGAATTGGAAAATCTCTCTCTCAGTGAGAGATAGAGAGGGGCTGTGAGAGAGAGAGAGAGAGAGAGAGAGAGAGAGATCTCAGTGTGTGTGAGAGAGAGGGACAGTGAGAGAGAGAGGGATTGATCTCTCTCTCACTGTGAGAAAGAGACAGTGATAGAGAAAGAGAGGACAGTGAGAGAGAGAGGGACAGTGAGAGAGAGATAGAGAGATAGTGAGAGACTGGAGAGAGTGGGGACGGCGACAACGGGCTTCGGCGATGGTGATGACGACGGTGGAGAGAGTGGGGAGAGGGGGAGAGGTGTGAAGTGGAGAGAGGGATGGCACTGTGCCGGTGTGGGGGGTTAATAGTAAGAAAGGCGGTGAACAATTCACCGCCTTTAGTGTTTATATTAAAGGCGGTGAATCGTTCATCACATTCTTCATTGACTTAAAGGCGGTGACTAATTCACCGAAGGCGTTGAAGGCGGTGAATTGTTCAACGCCTTCTTCATTGACTTAAAGGCGATGAACGATTCGCCGTCTTTAAGACACTCAACCAAAATTGGCTAAGTGGTTGGGAAGACGCTGAAGGCGGTGAATCGTTTACCGCCTTCTTTATTAGCTTACAAACGGTGAGCGATTCGTCGTCTTTAAGAGGTTTAAGAACGCGTTAAAGATGGTGAATCGTTCACCGTCTTCTTCAATGACTTGAAGGCGGTGAACGATTCATCGACTTCACAGGATTATTGTGAAGGCGGTGATTCATTCACCACCTTTCAAAAGGCAGTGAACGATTTACCGTCTTTTGCTGGTCATGCCCCTGTGACGCTAATGTGACAAAAGGAGAATTAGTTTTACAGTAAAATTTTGTAATGGTTTGTAAATTATAAAAAATAATGGGCCCATTTTGAAAAAAAACCTTTTCAGGTCGGTATTTTAATCGGCCGACTCTCGTGTTACCCTCGCATTAAATATTTTACAGAAGCCCGAGAGAGACAGAGAAGAAGGGGAGGAAGAAGGAGACGAAGGAGAGAGCGAGATGAAGGAGACGAGCGCATCGGCGAGCGATCCGAGGAAACCGTCGACGGCGAGGCCGTACGTGCCGCCTACGATCTCCCCTCAGGATCTCCCCATCGACTACGCCGGATTTCTCGCCGTCGTCTTTGGCGTAACCGGCGTCATGTTCCGAGTACGTGACATCTCTTCTTTCTCTTCAAATCTCTCTCTCGAGATTCCTAGATCTAAAATCTTTATGATTTATGGATTGACTGGAATTTGGATGTTTTAGTGTTGGATCCTATTGCATGTCTTAGGGTGAGTCACCGATTTCATCTAGTAACTCTACGATCTGAATTCGATTGCTTGAGCTATCTTCTATTTTTGATAGAGGGATGATTAGATTATTGTTTGTAATGATGTATGTGACAAGATAAGTGAAATCGCCTTTAAAGAGAGGCCGTATTTCTAAAGTTGTATGTTTAGAGAGGAAGATTTAGAAGATGTCCAATGAGGAAGGTTCAATTTCATTTATCTACATAAAGAAGCACAATGTCACCTCAATAGTTGAGAATCCGTGTTTCTCAATGTATCTAATTACCTGGATTATTAAATACTCGTTGTCGTAGTGAATCATCATATCATATTGCCGTCAGCATTTGACATCATGGACAAAGAGTTCTTCTCTTATTTACATGTGGCAACTGTTTGATCAAGTATAATATGGCACTAAAATGGTTGTCTGTGTACTTCATGAAGTTAATATTACATTGATTGGTGAAGCGCAGGGTGATGATGAATGGTGTTGAGCTGAGATGAATAGTTGTCAGATATTCTTGGTCGGTTACATCTATGTGGGTTATTCCCCAGTCTTATCTTGGGCTTTAGCTGATGCTTAGTTCATGTGCTTAGGCTCGTTTATGAGACAAACAGATCATTTGCAATGCTGCTGAGCCCCAACCGTGATCTTGAAGTAAAATGATTGATTAATGGTCAACCTTATATTTACTAGGGCATCAAGTTAAAATATGTCTTCAGCTTTATTCTGTTACTCAGCAAGTTGAAGTACTTCCAGTGTATACTCCTATATCATCATGACTCATGAGGTTGTGCATTGTCATGCTTATAAGTTCTCAGAGAAGGTATAGTCTTATGGTGAACTATATATTCTCACGTTGTTCAAGGTTATAAATAGCAATTATCGGATACATAGCATTTGGGGGGTATCTAAGCGGATAGCGGGCGCCATAGCGGCCGCTATGAATGCATAGCAGGATTAATAATAAATTATTTAAATATTTATATTCTTAACTGTATTTATTTTTAAAATAGTAGTAATAACATATTAGTTCCAAATATAGAAGTATGACACTTTCAATTTCTCTACACTTATATTCCAAATAGTATTTCTATTTAGCATAGTGATCATTCATAGCTGAAGTGATCCTTAATGATCACTGATAAACTTGTGTTGTCGCCATATTGCGTTTCACTCGTATCCTAGAAGTTTTTAAAATTGCCGTATCACCGTATCCGTATCGTGTCGTATCCGTATCCCCGTATCCGTATCTGTGCAACATAGTGTAACACCGAATTTTACATGCCTTCACTACTGAAACCATAAGTTGCCATAAACACTAGGAAATCTTCGAAAGTTGCTACAAATCAGCATAACAATGTGATAAAAAAGATAAATACAGTATACTCGGTGAAACTCCTTTACAGTTGCTGAATTATGAAGATGGATGAAGGGATTATACTAGGATCTATGGTGATCTCTTTGGATCCATCGTTGGAATTGGAGCTCACCACAATCAAAGGTTTTTGGGGACACAGGATCCAAAATTGAAGCTCAATTTTGCTGGAAACAACACCGAAATCAGCAAAGGAAGAGGAGTGCTGTGACACCCCAATAGTCCCACATCGGATAGGAATGGAGTTGTGATTGGGTATATAAGAGACATGGACACTAATAATAATAACCGGGTTTAAACATTTTGGGTTGTGGTTTGGGCACAACGAGTTATTATTGCTAGTGGGTCAGGTCGTTACATTTAGTATCAGAGCCAATCACCAGTCGGAAGTGTGTGACGAGTCTCGGCTGAGCCAGGGTCTGAAGGATAAGGTGACAAGGTATGTCAAGGTCTGAATGACGAGGCTAGCGAGACAAGTCTCACATCGCCTGGTGATCTTGAGCTGTGTGTGTGTTTGGGCTGACGAGGATGTCAGGCCTAAACAGGGGGAGTCTGTGACACCCCAATAGTCCCACATCGGATAGAAATGGGGTTGTGATTAGGTATATAAGAGACATGGACACTAATAATAATAACTGGGCTTAAGTATTTTGGACTGTGGTTTGGGCCCAACAAGTTATTATTGCTAGTGGGTCGGGTCGTTACAAGTGCTGTGCCGGGGTTTTGGGATTGAGCTTGGATTTGTGGAGAGTGCCGGTGACAGAGGTATTAATTAGGAGAAGCCATTAGGAGAAGGGACCTAGTAGAGAAGCTAGGGTTAGGGCTTGGATCAAGAGGCAGGGAGAGGATGAGAGGGGTTAGAGGTGGGGAGATCGAGATCGAGCTTGCGAGAAGAGGGGGGGGTTGGTGGGGGGAAGGAGACTTGAAAGGGATAGAGCATGTGAGGGGGTATTGGGTTTGGGTCATGTGAGAGGGGGTTTTGGGGTTTAGATGTATTTAATACCTAAATAATAGTTGTTAAAAATTTATAACTTAGAATGATTTCCGCTAAAATATACTTAAACAAAAATAATAGTGGCCATTTTATAATGGCTGCTATTAAATTGCCACTAAATAGCTATTTTGTTGTATTGTTCAAGGTACTGACTTTATGAGGACAAGACATTCTATTTAATTATTTCTGTCAGCATGGTCGAGCAGTAAGATATTTTGCAGAGCTATTTGATTTGTTCTGGTAGTGCTTTATGTTGTTGCAGTTCTGTCTTGACATTCTTTGTTTCCTTTTCTTGCAGTACAAACTATGTTCGTGGTTGGCTATAATATTCTGTGCCCAGTCTCTTGCAAACATGAAGAATATTGAGAACGATCTTAAACAAATATCCATGGCTTTTATGTAAGTAGGACTTCCGAAAGGCTGTTCTTTTGCAGATACTCTATTTAGACCATGGTGCATTGCACATACTAATTCCAGTAAGAGATAGAGCTGCCCTCTGCTTAGCCTCATGCGTTCTTTATGCTTGAATGTTTCATTTGTTTCCTGCATTATCACAAAAAACAAAATCTGAAGCACTACGAGAATGTAGATTCACATCAATTTACCAATAATTCATTCTTCTTACTAGCAATGTTGTAACTTGGTTTGGCATTCTAATGGCATCTCAATTGGATAGATCATAGAATAGGGTTTTAAGCGCCCAACGGCATAGGCTTTGCCCATCGTACCCCTTATTGTGCCGACAAGATATTGGCACGATACGACTCTCGTGCTAGTAGCACAGTTCAACTCCTTTTTCTTTGATATTAGCAAGTCATTATCTTAATAAAGTGCAAAATATTTGACAAAAATTTATACTAAGCAATTAGAATATATTTCTCCTAAAGAAAATAAATATTTTATGTCATATTGTGCAGGCACACAAGTATTTTTTTGACTGACGTTCCTAAGAAAAATAAATATTTTACGTCATATTGTGCAGGCACACAAGTATTGTTTTGACTAACGCACATTGGTACGACACGATATGTACCATGCCATACTGTGCCAGCAAGTTCTCGGCACGATCCTGTGCCATGTCACTTAAATTCTTGGAATAGAATATATTCTTGTTTATATTTCTTCTACCCCGTGCATTATCCTTAATTCTTGAAATTTATGAACAAAGGAAAGGGGAAGCTCGCTTTGCATTTCCAACATTTTGAAGATATTCAGAATGTGTATTGATAAATTGTGTTTACTTTGAAAGTTACTATTCCTGACCTTTTTGCAAAAAGCACTAATTTTACTACCACCCATTTTCTAAACGGACAGGTACATGCTACAGAGCTTTCTCAAGTATTTTGTAATGATTGTTACAGAAACCTTTTCATGTACCCTGTTTGCATAATTGGAATAGGTTGAAAGCCTTCACTCTATTATAGGAGTTTACGAGTCCAAATATTCTTGTAGCTAGGTTGATTGGTGAAAAAATGGCAGTGTTTTCTTATAGCAGTATCTGTGCACCGTAAATCTTGAGCAGCTGATGAATGATTTTTATACTGCGAATATTACATATGTCGAAACCTTGTAGAGTTTTAATTTGCTGATGATTTTGAATTGTGGCAGGTTTGCGGTCATGGGTTTGGTGACCAATTACTTTGGGCCTAACCGTGCTGCCAATATGAAGCGCTAGTTTCACCTTCACCTTAACTATCGGACTCACCGGCTGCTATTAACATAGTATTTTGGATCTTGATAAAAAGATATGGAGCAAACTATTCCAAGCTATATATTGTACGACTTGCTTTTCTAGTCAGTATGATCTGTAATGGATGAATGCAGAGCAAATTGTTTGTCTGACTCCTGAGTCACTTTAATTCCTTTTGTCGCATGCTTTTGTATTGTTTTAATTGGATTAGGTGTTGATTATGACTTTGTATTTGTTGGAGTTGACTTGGAGAAAGTCAAACATCTTTTTCTCCGAAATTCTGTGGTACTTGAGAAATTTGTTCAAAATTTAAGACCCATGTATCTGTGTATGTATATATATGTATGTATGTATGTATTGCACGGGCCTCTTTTCAAGATGTATTTTTGGGAAGCCCTTTATTTCAAAAATAGAGTTAGCAGATGTCGATATGCACAGAGTAGAGATTCAAGCAAAAACTAGAAATAAGATAATGCATAATCTGCACAATTGATGACAACAAATGGGAGGATACCCAAACTAAAACAACATGAACTGCACAAACACTATACTGAATCTAAAACCATAAATTAATCTGTAGCCAATTATCAAATAATCCATCACAAATAATATATGAACCATAAGTTATAATCTAGTGAAAAGGGGAAACTTTGCTGACACTCAACCGTCGCCATATCGGTAATACGACCTCAGGCACTGTCACAACCCCCTCAATGTGCCGGTGCAAACTAACTCCATCCGCACTCGTCGCGGTATTGCAATGTCCGCAAGAGGTTCCCTCACACAAATCGCCGCATAGGGATCACGGATCAATCAGACCACATCTCCGAAAAAGTACACCATTGCGGTGGCCAAAGCGCTGGTGTACGTGAAAAGTGCCAGGAGCCTGACAATCTCATAATGCAATCAAAGTCCCTTCCCCGCGACGAACAGTCGCCCAAAAGATATATACCAGAAAATCGACCCATAGATCAAACACGATAATCAACGGAAAACAATCAACAAGTCCCTGTCCTGTCATGATGTGTTAAGTAATGTCCATTTACCGAGAATTTCACTTCTTTCTGCTTAACTGCTCAAAAGTCGGTTAAGCGACACCATAACCGTGTTTAGTGAACACCTCTCAGTAAACTGATTCATAATCGTTTACTAAGTCATCACAGTAGCTGTGATTAATAACCATTCTGCTGACAGATAATAATAATAAGGAAAAACAGTAAAGAAGAAGAGAAGAGTCGAGTTAACCAATTCGACAGCGTTTTCGACTTCGGATCAGTGTACCCACCTCTACCGGAGATCAAACGGAGCACGTGGCTCCCTTCAGACTCCTGTGAATCCCCGGACCTATCCAAAGTCCACAAAATAGTTAATTATAATTTACCTTAACCGGCGATTAAGTGGTCCCGGCCACTGTGCCAAAATTCTCCTTTGTTCCAAATTATCGGAACCACCTCCCAACTCCCGAACTATCGCACCGATCGTCTTATCGATCAAAACATACCCCTGTTAAGGAATTTGTATTGGCGTATTTCATGAAAGTGTTTAAGTCTTGAAGATTGAAGATGAAGAAGTTTGGATTATATACCTCAATCTCAAGAAAGAAGAATTCAAAAGGATCAGGTACGTTTAACTAAATAATCTTGGTGATCCGAATACTTCTTATAGTGTAGAAACACTTGGATGGATTTTTAATTGCATAAAAATCAAAAAAAAAACTGGACTGTTATATGTTCAGGATTCGGATCAGGGTGTTCCAGTCCGGACCCCGAACGTAGGTAAGTTCATGCGAAATTTCAGTCCGGACCTTCCCTGGTTCAGTCTGGACCCCGAATGTGGATTCTGCAGAAATCGCATGAACAGTCCGGACCGTGCATCTTTCAGTCCGGGCCCCGAACATGATTTTTCAGGAATTCTCTGAAAAATAACGACAGTCCGGAACAAGCCAAATCCAGTTCGGACCGTCGTGCGGGAAAAAAATCTGTTAAGTCAGTTTTTGATTCTTATCCTTTTCCAAAGGTTTCTAACCTATAAATAAACCCTAATTTTCATCTTTTAGGGTAATCCAAAAAGGTTAATCTAATACGACCGAAAATTAGAAAAATCCACATATAGAGAAGAAAGGAAAAACTAGATTTATTACATGTTTCTTCATCTATATTGATTAATTTGATTCTAAGATTTCAAACTCAGATTTTGAGTAGAATCAAATTAATAAATACTTAGATGGTATTCCCGATCTATCTTTGATCTAAGTATTCGGAGGATTTTCACCACTAACAAACAACGATTTTGCCAAAAATCGGCGCGTGGATTCGCGTGGCCTTGTGGACTCAAGGTGCTACCGTTTCGTGGATTCGAAACGAGGTGCGTTCGTGGATTCGATACGTACTACTTGGTGGAGACCGTGGATTCGGTTGGACGTCATGGACTCGACGTTTGACGCCGTGGATTCGGCGTTGGACGCAAATCATGGATTCGAGGCGCGTTGCGGAGCGAGCGGCGAAGACCAACTAGGAGCGTATGGTAAAAGGTTGAGTCGTGTGAGTACGTTATATCACCTTTGTACGTGTTTAATCTTAGTGGATTTCACCGTGTGATCGGTCCCGTGGTTTTTTACTTCTGGATTGGAGTTTTCCACGTAAAATCTCTGCGTGTTATTTACTTTTCCGCATTGGGTTATTTTTACGCAAAGATTTTGGTGTGTTTATTGTTTACACCTATTCACCTCCCTCTAGGTGTTTTTTCCCCTGTTCAGATCCATATTTAACATAACCTACAAGTGGTATCAGAGCGGGAATAGAGTTGTAAACAATGGTTGAAGGTGGAAATATCAACAGACCACCGTTCTTCGATGGAACAAATTATGCCTATTGGAAAGTACGCATGAGAGCGTTTTTAATTTCCATTGATTAACGGGTGTGGCAATCAATCGAGTTTGGATGGACAAATCCTACTGAAATTATTGCTGATGTTCGCACCATCAAACCTAGGTCGAAATGGACCAAAGAAGAAATTGATGCATCTTCTTACAACGGCAAAGGAATTAACGCCTTATTTAATGCTTTGTCGCAAACCGAATTCTCTCGCGTCTCGGCATGTGAGACTGCGAAAGAAATCGCGTCTCAACGCATTTGTGAAGATTCAAAAACTGCAAATGCTTACGAGCAAATTTGACTCAATTTTTATGGCAGAAAATGAATCTTTCACAAATTATTATACACGATTGTAAGACATCGTGAATACATGTGCTAACTTGGGAGAGAAAATTTCAGAATCTAAAGTTGTAAGAAAGATTTTAAGGACTCTTTCTGAAAGATTTCGCCCTAAGGTTGCGGCCATTGAAACAGTAAAACACCCGGACGAAATCCGTATAGAAGAATTAGTTGGTGCACTTCAAACTTATGAAATGACTTTTCCTACTAACTATTCTTCTGGAAAGCCATCTTCTTCTAAGTCTTCAGGTTTTGCGTTGAAATCAACAAAAGAAGAAGACGCGGATTCATCCTCCTCAGACGATGACGAGAATCTATCAATGGAGGATTTCGAGAAGCAACTTGCACTCTTGACGAGGAAATTTCGCCGAAACTTTCGAAGGGGTAATTCAAGCAAAACCTCATCATTCGTAAAGTCGAAGAAAGTCAAAGGAACTTCAAGCTTTAAGTCAAGAAAGCAAGAGAGTTTTTCAAAGGACAAGAAGAACTCGGAGGGACAAATCCAATGCTTCAAGTGCCGAGGCTACGGTCACATCTCAACGGAATGTCCCAACAAGAATCCGTCAAAGAAGAAGGCGATGCAAGCCGTCACTTGGGATGCCACCTCAACTTCCAATGTGTCATCTTCTAGTGATGAGGATAACAACGCAACGGCATTCCACGCGTCCACAACTTCACCTTACGTGTGCTTTATGGCAAGTACATCCGGTTCATTATCCAACTCCTCCCAAGTTGAAAAGAATGCAACGGACGAGGAACCGAGCAATTGTAATGACACGACTTTTCTAGTAATATTTTACCCTACTGCTAATAGAGTATAAGTTAGAGGAAATTAAGTTATCGAGCTTTTTTGAGTTGACTAACACACGGTGCGGGTATTTTTCGATGATAGAGCTCGAAAAACGATGAACGGCGGTGCAATCGGATCTAAAATCCAACTTACGGATCTCCCAGAATGGGGTTTTGAAGGTCGCGATAACCGTAGGGCGCATCGGAATCCGTGCAGAGGATCTGGCACGCTTTTCGAGGAATCTGAGAATTTTCTTGAGAATAGATATTTATTGTTAAAAAATAAATATCCGAATATTGGAATTTTTCCTTTTTACGTACGTAAGAAAAAGGATAAAATAAAATAAAATAAAAGAAAATAAATTAATAATAAGAGGATAATTAAACCCCGGTTACCGGAAGGAAAAACCCTAGTTTAAAATATCGCCTCCTCAAACCCTTCCCGCTCATGCGTACCGAAGACCAAAATAATAAAACCCCAGTTCGGAGAAAAGAAAAGAAAAGAGAACCCTAACCGGAGGAGAAAAGAAGGAAAGAAGGAGAAAGCGGAGGAACCCGATCGCCCCGATCGACTTGCCGGAGACCGGAGAACGAGACGCCATCATCTACGGGGAGCGGATCCGGATCCCCAACGCCGCGAAGTGACAAGATCGATTCTTTAATCCCGATAGATCGAGGTTAGCGATCGTTATTCCTTTTGTCGAATTAATCGGGGGTTTTTCGTGTTCTTTTAAGGTCAACTTATTCGGTACATTGATCACGGGTTTTGATTTTGGTTTTGATCGATGTTTTGTTCGTATTCTTGATCGGGTTTAATCGGTGGTTTCTAATCGGTCTTTTGATCGGTATTCCGATCGATGTTTTGGTTGTTCGTCGATCAATGGTTTAGCCGTTAGATTTACCGCGGATTTGTTCGGGGGTTTTTGTGGGTGTTTCGTTGGAGCATAGGGGGTTAATGGGAGGCCGCCGCCGCCGTTGCTAAACGGGAGGCCGCCGCCGCCATTGCCATGCTCGCGGGGTCGTCGCCGGAGTCGCACGGGAGCAAAAACGGAGAAGAAACCGCGAAACGGGAGCGAAAACCGCGAACGGGAGCTACAGTGCAATCCCGTACGGGCTTCTCAGCCCACGGTCCACGGGCCAGGGCGTGCACCCGGGCACGCCCCGCGGTGCGGAAGCCGCAGACCCGGTGCACGCCTCGCTTGTGCACCGGCCTAGCCCGCAAGCGCGGTCCACGCCCAGGCGTGCACCCGGTGCTGGCGCCGCGACCGGAAATGGTGAACCCGGCGCGCGCCCTTCCCCGTGCGCGGCCCGGCCCAGGATGCGCGGTGCACGCTTCCTGCGTGCACCCGGCGCATGCCGCGCAGCCACCCAACGCGCAGACCCGGTCCACGCCTGCTCCGTGCACCACCCGTCAGCCTGAAGTTCGGTAGCTCCGTTTTGGTCCGTTTTTCCACCGTTTTGAGCGCCGTTTTTGCCGTTGGGATCACCATTTTAGCGGTTTTCTTGGCATGACTACTTGGGATCTGTTAGGTCACCGTTTCGCCATGTCATGTGCTAGTTTCGCCGACGCTCCGCGCCTTGACGAAATCGTCGTGGTCGCGCCGTCGGGTTCTTTTTCTCATCATTTTCGCCGTCGGGGTCTTCTTGGTTTAACCATTGACGTCCCGAGTTGGCTATCGGTTGAGAATTGGGTTTTATTGGATTTCTGTTAGCGGTTTTGGGTTCCGATGGAGTTCGCGATGAAATAGTCGCGGTCCGGTTGTTGTTAGCCTTTGATGTTACCGGTTTGATATGAGGTTTCGGTTTTACTTGACGGTTTTGACTTGTTGGTTTTTTGATTGACGTCGCGGTCCTCTAGGCACAGTGATTTTGGTTTTTGTGGGTTTATTGTTACAGTGGTTGGGACCACTGATTTTACCTGATTAGGGTAAGGTGTTAAATTGTGCTCTTGGATATTTTAGTAGGCCGCGAGGACTTCTGATTTGCTTAGGAGGGTTGCGGGCGCGATCAGTTATCTTCATTCCAGGTGGGTTCTTTTGCAACAAGTGCAGTAAGTGCATTATGTGCAATTTATCATCGTAAAGTATGCAATAACCTGTTTAATAAAGTAGATGAGATGTTTCTAATGTTTTAACCTTTCACATAATTTTGTACCGTTTCTTTGTTGCTAACTGTGGCGACCGAGGGTCGCGGTGATTGTTACTCCCCGTATTCGGCTATCATGTTGGTAGATGCTTACACGTACACAGGCGGGTTGGGCCACCGCATGGGTGTGCTTTTCCGGAGAAGTGGTCTGAATGACCCGTGTACCCCACGTGTGTAGGGTGGGGACCTCTTCACGATAGCTAAACATGTCACTCACGCATCGTGAAGGGGTAAAGGGCATCATAAATGTCACGTGGGGAGATCGTCGACTCCCTGACGTGAACTGTGTGATTTTACCCGTGGGGAGATCGTCTACTCCCCGACGGAAGCTATGTGACTAAATCAAGTAATGTGGACTCATGATGAGGGAGAGCGAAAGGTTCTGGTGCATTTGTTTTTGTTTTAAAGTTATTGCTAATTGTTGAAACATCTACTTTATTTGTCACTGACTTTACCCACTCCGTGACAGGTTTGACTAGGTGTAGTAGTCGGGACGACGGTGAGGCAGCGATTAAAGAACACTAGCTGTATGAGGTTTATTCCGTTGTTCTTGCTTGGGTTATCTCATCTCCTTTTATCTAAGTTTAAGTTCTCAACTGCTTAACTGTGGAATGTTGTGGATGTTGGATTGAGAGACTGTTTTTGTGATGTGATCTTTATAATGATTCTTAATGATTTATATGCGGCATGTTTTACACTGAACAAAAAGGGTTTCGAAAATGTTTTCCAAAACCAAGTGTCGTGTGGGCACTGTTTTGTAAACCTCTGGATTTATCTTTTCCAAAAAGATGTAGCCGCTCTTTTGTGAAAGTGTAAACGTTTTGAAAAACTGGGTGTCGTGTGGACACCGTTTGCAAAATCGTAGTTATATCTCTTAATGGCATGAATGAAAGTTTGTAATGTGAGTGAATGGAAATACTCTCTCTCTTGTTCTTTTCATTGTGACTGTGTGGTTAAAGAATGTAGTTATTATTGTTGTTGTAAATATGACGCCGTGCATATACAAAGGAGACTCTGTCCGCTTGAAGAGTGAATTTGTATATGTCGTGGTCTGACACACACCGGGGGTGAGGTCGATACTTGTTTATAAAGAAAAGAAAAAAAATAATAACATACGCTTTTCCGCTTATCCTTAGACCTCCGGGGCGTGACAGATTAAATGGTATCAGAGAAAAACAACTTTAACCACAGTAGTCGGTGACCAACATCCACAGTGCATGATGCCACAAGCAAATTGAACGTGAGATAACCAAGGTGTAGGTGCAGTAGATCGTGAGTGTGCGAGGGAAAAAGGGGGATTTAATTTCGGTGCGTCTGTAGGTCGTGGTGCTAGACCAGTTAGGTCTAGGGTTGACTTGGTTTCTTTGTATACAGCGAATAATGGCCCGAAATGGGTTATCAACGGAGAACGCAGGGGCAGAAAGTACGGTGCCAACAGTGGCGGAGTATCAGCTCCTCCGACAACAACTACAAGAGATGGCCGGGCAGTTAATTAGCAACCCTTATGGAACAGATGCGGCAGTGGGCGCAACAGTCGACTACACCAATGGAGGTCGCCCAGGCTTCTCTGCCCGGACCAGCCGCACCAGTGACGGGACCGCCGGTGGCGGACAGCGAGACTACGGTCGCCCCTCCTCCAACCACGGTGACCGAGATACCGTCGGTTCATCCGACGACGCCTTCAGTAGCACTAACACCAGCAACTTTGGGACCTACGCTGGGAGTCGTTATTGGAGACCCCTTGAGAGAGACCGTGGTGACATATGCTCCCAGAGTGTCCGCCGTCGCAGCAGGGGAAGCCCCAATCAAGCAAACCGAATGGGATAGGGCGACAGCGAACTTGGCAAATTTCAAGAGGTAAGACCCACCCGTGTTTGAGGGAGAGACGACCGACCTTTGGGTCGTGGAAAAATGGGTGGATACCATGGAGAAGCTTTTTGAAGACCTATTGATGGAGGAACATGAATGGGTCCCGTTGGCAGTACACTTTCTTGAGGGAAACACCCGCCTGTGGTGGAAGACGGTGCGCCCAGACCTCTTGAAGGGCACCGCCCTTCCATCTTGGACCACGTTCCGAGAAAAACTGTTTGGGGCATTTCTCTCCGACAGCATCAAACAGCAGATGGAAGATGACTTGAGGCACAACAAGCAAGGAAGTCGGACAGTTATGGGATACCAATGGGCATTTGTGAGGTTGGTCAAATGTGTCCCCTTTGTCATAAGAGATGAGTCTCACAAAGCCCGTCTTTTTGTGGACGGTTTACGAAGAGACATCTTCAAGGTGGTGCAAACGGCGAATTTGCGCACCTTCCAAGAGATGGTCGATAGAGCCACTGCGGTGGAGTGCGGACTTACGATTTCACGAGCCCGATAGGAGAGCTCAGGTCACTGCGAGGATAAGAAGCGAACTCGGCCAAATTTTGGAAAAGAGCATACCAAGAGGAGCCGGCCTCCTAAATACCTGAGATGGCAACAAGGAACCAAGAATGCGCCGACGGGAGGACAATGGCCGGTGGACAAGTCTTGCATCATTTGCGATGGAATACACCAAGTGACCGAATGTCCCCAGAAGCAAGACCACTGTTTTCGATGCGGCAAACCGGGGCACTATCGTTTCAACTGCCCCTCGAAAACGGGGACATCATCCGTAGCAGCATCTCCACCTTCGTCTCAGCAACCGGGAGGAGGGAGAGTCTATACGATGACCCACCAGGGGACGGACCCACAGAGCACGATGTAGCAGGTAATACCCGAGTTTCAGATCATCGTGCTAGAACTTTTGTGTCAACTCCTAAGCATCCCACTCTTCCACCTCGCTTCATGTTTTCGCCATACCTTAGTTATTAGAAGAAATCCCCATCGTAGAAATAAGTTCTGTCAAATCTTTAGGCTACCCCTCGAGGCAGGCGGCTGTACTCCTTCCTGCCCAGCGAGGGTGAGGCGGGTTCTTAGTCTCTAAGAACTAATGAGGTTTCCGTTAAAAGTTATCGGTGTAGCGCTTGGGGCCGACAGTCGCGGCAATCTTTAAGCGGTAGTTGACTGCTTGAAGTTCCAAGCGTGTCTCCGGGAACCGGACTTACCGGAACTTGTAAACTCAGCTTGTAGGAATGCCTTCTGCTCGTTTTTCTTTATTGCGGGCAAGAAGCTTGGTAGAAGGCAGTCGAGTAGCGTTCACAAGTACCGTATGGATCTCAACACGAGAAGAACAAGTACCCCTCTACCTCGGATAGATGACCTATGCGATCAACTACAAGGAGCAACGGCATTCCCAAAGATTGATCTGCGGTCCGGCTATCACCAGCCTAGAGTCCGGGGTGATGACACACTGAAAACAGACCTGCGAGCTCGGAATAGTCAACATGAGTTTACGGTTATACCATTTAGACTTGTTAACGCACCAGCGGTGCTCATGGGCATGATGAATAGGATACTCAAGCCCTTCTTAGACCAGTCGGTGATGGCCTTATAGTGGACGTTCCGATCTACTCTTGCACAGACAAGGGGTACGGGGAACACATTCGAGTAATCCCCCAGACCCTCCGGGATCAGAAACCATATGCCAAAACTTATAAAGTGTGAGTTATGGCTCCGCGAGGTGGACTTTTTGGGGCATATCGTTTCGACGTCTGGAAATGCAGTGGATCCGAGGAGGATTGAGTCAGTGACCAACTGGGCTCGGCCAACAACAGTGACGGAGATCCGAAGCTTCTTAGGACGGGCCGGCTACTACAGACGCTTCGTGGGAGGCCACTTCCCTAAATCGACTAACCCAAAGAGGGTAGAGATTCGTCTGGACAGCCCAGTGCCAGAAGAGTTTCAAAGAACTTAAAGACAGACGCACACAGGCGCCAGTGCTCATACAGCCGAAGCCCGGAAAGGACTATAAGATCTAGTCTGACGAATCTCCAAGAGGATCTTGGGAGACCAAACGACGGACACATAACTACAACTGGTGCGAGACAGAATGTCCTCGGAGCAAGGCGGAATTTTTACGAGTGACTCAGATGATGTAATAAGGTTCCGGGGACGAATTCGTGTGCCCGATAAGCTAGAAACGAGGGAAGAAAATCTAGCAAAAGTATATAATACCTCCTATACCGCGCATCCCGGAGGTACAAAGAGGTGCAAGGATCTGTGGCAGACCTTCTGGTGGCCCAAATTGAAAGAGCGATGTGACACAATTTGTGGCGCAATATTGGGTGTGCCAACAGGTGAAAGTGAAACATCAGCGACCGGCAGGGAAACAGACGTTTCGGCTTACGAGGGAAGTAGTAGCAGGAAAGACCTCTTACGAAGAGTAATTTTGGTCTCGACCCCAGGAGAACCCTTAGAAGTAAATACTTTGTACCTTCCTGCCCAATAAGGAGGTGAAGACTTAGTTGTCTTATGTGTTGGCTATTTAGTTAAGGGTTAAATAGGTCCAACTTCCTGCCTCGTGACAATAGACCCAAGGGACTCACAAGTTGAGTTGGGTGAGCCTAGTAAGTTGAGTGGGGCTGCGGTCCACAATAGACCTAACGGCAAGAAGCCCAACAATAGACCCAACGTCCAGGTGGGTTGAGTCAGGCCAAGATCCGTGGCGTTGTAACAGTACGCCTTAAGTAAATTGGTTGCATATTCCTAATAGCTCCAGCTTTTGGGATTAATGGTTGGCATCGACGATCCGACATTCGAGATTTTGGAGCGCGTAGGCCCGGTGGCATACAGGTTGGCTTTACTGCCAAACCTCGACGCGGAGGCTGGCACGGGAGGAAAAGAAACTTCGCAACCGGACAATCCCTTACGTAAAGGTGCAATGGAGTAACCATGAGGAGCGCGAGGCGACTTGGGGACTTAAGACGAAAATGAAGGAAGGTTTTCCAGAATTGTTTAGCGAGGGTTGAGTTTAAGTTTCGAGGACGAAACTTCTTATAAAGTGTGAGTGGTGTAATGACACGACTTTTCTAGTAATATTTTACCCTCCTGCTAATAGAGTATAAGTTAGAGAAAATTAACTTATCGAGCTCTTTTGAGTTGACTAATACACAGTGCGGGTATTTTTCGGTGATAGAGCTCGAAAAACGATGAACGGCGGTGCAATCGGATCTAAAATCCGACTTACGGATCTCCCGGAATGGGGTTTTGAAGGTCGCGATAACCGTAGGGTGCATCGGAATCTGTGCAGAGGATCTGGCACGCTTTTCGAGAAATCTGGGAATTTTCTTGAGAATATATATTTATTGTAAAAAATAAATATCCGAATATTGAAATTTTTCCTTTTTACGTACGTATAATAAAAGGATAAAATAAAATAAAATAAAAGAAAATAAATTAATAATAAGAGGATAATTAAACCCCGGTTACCGGAAGGAAAAACCCTAGTTTAAAATATCGCCTCCTCAAACCCTTCCCTCTCGTGCGTACCGAAGACCAAAATAATAAAACCCTAGTTCGAAGAAGAGAAAAGAAAAGAGAACCCTAACCGGAGGAGAAAAGAAGGAAAGAAGGAGAAAGCGGAGGAACCCGATCGCCCCGATCGACTTGCCGGAGACCGGAGAACGAGACGCCATCATCTACGGGGAGCGGATCCGGATCCCCAACGCCGCGAAGTGACAAGATCGATTCTTTAATCCCGATAGATCGAGGTTAGCGATCGTTATTCCTTTTGTCGAATTAATCGGGAGTTTTTCGTGTTCTTTTAAGGCCAACTTATTCGGTACATTGATCACGGGTTTTGATTTTGGTTTTGATCGATGTTTTGTTCGTATTCTTGATCGGGTTTAATCGGTGGTTTCTAATCGGTCTTTTGATCGGGATTCTGATCGATGTTTTGGTTGTTCGTCGATCAATGGTTTAGCCGTTAGATTTACCGCGGATTTGTTCGGGGGTTTTTGTGGGTGTTTCGTTGGAGCATAGGGGGTTAACGGGAGGCCGCCGTCGCCGTTGTTAAATAGGAGGCCGCCGCCGCCGTTGCCATGCTCGCGGAGTCGTCGCCGGAGTCGCACGGGAGCGAAAACGGAGAAGAAACCGCGAAACAGGAGCGAAAACTGCGAACGGGAGCTACAGTGCAACCCCGTACGGGCTTCTCAGCCCGCGGTCCACGGGCCAGGGCGTGCACCCAGCGCACGCCCCGCGGCGCGGAAGCCGCAGACCCGGTGCATGCCTCGCCCGTGCACCGGCCCAGCCCGCAAGCGCGGTCCACGCCCAGGCGTGCACCCGGTGTTGGTGCCGCGACCGGAAATGGTGAACCCGGCGCGCGCCCTTCCCCGTGCGCGGCCCGGCCCAGGATGCGCGGTGCACGCTTCCTGCGTGCACCCGACGCATGCCGCGCAGCCGCCAAACGCGCAGACCCGGTCCAGGCCTGCTCCGTGCACCACCCGTCAGCCTGAAGTTCGGTAGCTCCGTTTTGGTCCATTTTTCCACCGTTTTGAGCGCTGTTTTCGCCGTTGGGACCACCATTTTAGCGGTTTTCTTGGCATGGCTGCTTGGGATCTGTTAGGTCACCATTTCGCCATGTCATGTGCTAGTTTCGCCGACGCTCCGCGCCTTGACGAAATCGTCGGGGTCGCACCGTCGGGTTCTTTTTCTTATCATTTTCGCCGTCGGGGTCTTCTTGGTTTAACCATTGACGTCCCGAGTTGGCTACCGGTTGAGAATTGGGTTTTATTGGATTTCTGTTAGCGGTTTTGGGTTCCGATGGAGTTCGCGATGGAATAGTCGCGGTCCGGTTGTTGTTAGCCTTTGATGTTACCGGTTTGATCTGAGGTTTCAGTTTTACTTGACGGTTTTGACTTGTTGGTTTTTTAATTGACGTCGTGGTCCTCTAGGCACAGTGATTTAGGTTTTTGTGGGTTTATTGTTACAGTGGTTGGGACCACTGATTTTACCTGATTAGGGTAAGGTGTTAAATTGTGCTCTTGGATATTTTAGTAGGCCGCGAGGAGTTCTGATTTGCTTAGGAGGGTTGCGGGCGCGGTCAGTTATCTTCATTCCAGGTGGGTTCTTTTGCAACAAGTGCAGTAAGTGCATTATGTGCAATTTATCATCGTAAAGTATGCAATAACCTGTTTAATAAAGTAGATGAGATGTTTCTAATGTTTTAACCTTTCGCATGATTTTGTACCATTTCTTTGTTGCTAACTGTGGCGACCGAGGGTCGCGGTGATTGTTACTCGCCGTATTCGACTATCATATTGGTAGATGTTTACACGTACACAGGCGGGTTGGGCCACCGCATGGGTGTGCTTTTCCGGAGAAGTGGTCTGAATGACCCGTGTACCCCACGTGTGTGGGTGGGGACCTCTTCACGATAGCTAAACATGTCGCTCACGCATCGTGAAGGGGTAAAGGGCATCATAAATGTCACGTGGGGAGATCGTCGACTCCCTGACGTGAACTGTGTGATTTTACTCATGGGGAGATCGTCTACTCCCCGACGGGCGCTATGTGACTAAATCAAGTAATGTGGACTCATGATGAGGGAGAGCGAAAGGTTCCGGTGCATTTGTTTTTGTTTTAAAGTTATTGCTAATTGTTGAAACATCTACTTTATTTGTCACTGACTTTACCCACTCCGTGACAGGTTTGACTAGGTGTAGTAGTCGGGACGACGGTGAGGCAGCGATTAAAGAACACTAGCTGTATGAGGTTTATTCCGTTGTTCTTGCTTGGGTTATCTCATCTCCTTTTATCTAAGTTTAAGTTCTCAACTGCTTAACTGTGGAATGTTGTGGATGTTGGATTGAGAGACTGTTTTTGTGATGTGATCTTTATAATGATTCTTAATGATTTATATGCGGCATGTTTTACACTGAACAAAAAGGGTTTCGAAAATATTTTCCAAAACCAAGTGTCGTGTGGGCACTGCTTTGTAAACCTCTGGATTTATCCTTTCCAAAAAGATGTAGCCGCTTTTTTGTGAAAGTGTAAACGTTTTGAAAAACTGGGTGTTGTGTGGACACCGTTTGCAAAATCGTAGTTATATCTCTTAATGGCATGAATGAAAGTTTGTAATGTGAGTGAATGGAAATACTGTCTCTCTTGTTCTTTTCATTGTGACTGTGTGGTTAAAGAATGTAGTTATTATTGTTGTTGTAAATATGATGTAGTGCATATACAAAGGAGACTCTGTCCGCTTGAAGAGTGAATTTGTATATGTGGCGGTCTGACACACACCGGGGATGAGGTCGATACTTATTTATAAAGAAAAAAAAAAAAACATACGCTTTTCCGCTTATCCTTAGACCTCCGGGGCATGACAGCAATTCCGAAGGTGAAGACTTTGCATTTGCCTACCATAAACTATTAAAGGATTCAAAGAAATTGGCAAAGCAAAACAAGAGTTTGAGAAGAAGATTGCAGGATCTCAAAGAAGAAGCAAAAAAGGGCAACTTCTCTCTCAAACGCTTTTGAAGTGGAAAGGGACAATTTGATCAAAGTAAATATTTCCCTTCAAGAGAAGATGGAAATGACGAAGACCATATTCCAACTTAAGGATGATTTGAAGCGATTTTCTTCAGGAAGGAACAAGTTGGATAAGTTGCTTGGTCTTGGTCAAACGAACCGTTTGGGCCTTGGATACAATCGAACTGGAGACAGTCCTAGTTCGAGTGAAACAATTTTTGTGCCCCAGTCGGCGTCTCCTCCTCCGACGGAAATCACTGCATCCAATGACAACAAGCCTACCTCACGTACTTCGGGTTCAACAAGTACAAAGGTATGTTTTCGTTGTGGTTTTACAAGCACATAAGAAGAGATTGCAAGATTGGAGCGAAACGATCAAATCAAGCGCCTCTTGCAACAACTACCAACGAGTTCATCCCCCGGAAATCAAAGAAGAATCTTCCAATTGAAAAGAACATTTGTAGTACACCTAACAAGACGACGTCAATGAAAAGTGATCAATCGAACAAGACGCATTCACCTAGGAAAATAACTTCACAATCATTGCCGACGTACTCCAAAACTCAAAAGGTTTGGGTGCGCAAAGGTGAAATCTTCTCTTGTCTTGTCATTCATACATCACTGCATGCTTATGACAACTCGTCTTGGTATCTGGATAGTGGATGTTCCCGTCACATGACCGGTGACAAAAATTATTTTCAAACTTTAGAGAAAACCTCCGGAGGACTTGTAGTTTTCGGAGACGGTCGTTCTTCAAAAATTATTGGAAAATGGACAATCACTATTCCAGAAGGCCCGGTTTTGAACAATGTTTTATTTGTTGAAGGCCTTAAGACTAACCTCATTAGCATTAGTCAATTATGTGATAATGGCTTTTCAGTTAATTTTTCTTCTGCAGAATGCATTGTAACTGATAAGGACCATTTATTCTTTTTGAAAGGGGTTAGGTCTGAAAATAATTGCTATGTAGTTCCTAACAAAATTTCTGAACATTGTAACCTAGTGTCACTTGATAATGAAACTCTTTGGTATGAAAGACTAGGTCACATTAATTTTAAGGAACTAGCTAGAATTTCTAATAAAGACGTGGTTAAGGGAGTTCCTAAACTTTCCTTTAAAGAAAACATTGTGTGTGGAGGTTGTCAAAAGAGAAAACAATCAAGGGCCACGCACAAAAATTTAAACCACGTGGGAACCAAACGGCGATTAGAATTATTGCACATGGACTTAATGGGGCCGACTCGTCAACCAAGTTTGGGAGGTAAATGGTACATTTTTCTTATGGTTGATGATTTCTCTAGATTTTCATGGGTAATATTTTTAAAAGAGAAAGCGGATACTTTCGATTCTTTTCATGAGATATGTCATCGTGTTATGATTGAGAAAAATGAAAAAATCGTTCGTGTTCGAAGTGATAGAGGTGGAGAATTTATAAATTCAAAATTCATTGATTTTTGCACTTCCAATGGTATAAAACATGCATTCTCTGCACCCTATACACCTCAACAGAATGGTGTAATCGAGCGCAAAAATAGTGTAGTACAAGAGATGGCGTGTGTTATGCTTCACAGCCAGAAACTCCCGTTACATTTTTGGGCTGAAGCAGTTAACACCGCGGTCTACGTAATCTGTAGTGTTCTGGTTTTTCCCATGCAACTTTCCGATGAATCCACTGTGTGTAACACCTAGTGTTGGTGTGTCTGGCCCATGGTGCATCAAAGGGGTGCCACAGATGGACCTTGTGAGACATTTGAAGCTGATTTGGCCTTCGGCTGTATTTGCCAAAGTTTAGAAAATGAATTGGGCCAAACAGAGGTTGGATTTAGATTCAGCGTGGAAAAACGCTTGAAAACGGCTATTTGCTTGTTAAATTTGGAGTCCGGATGACCAAAAACGGGCTTCCGGAAGTTTTCGGGGCTTTTCGGTGCATGGGAAGTGACTGTGGACCGCCGGCTGCCACGTGGCGGCCTGTAATTGGCCGGTTCGCGATGTTCGGTCCACGGAGCGGCGCGGCTGGGTGCATGAGCCCGGCGCAGGACACGTGGCAGGCGGGGATAGGCTGGCTTTCGGTGCACGGTCCTCGGGATTTTGAGCGGCGGCGCAGGGTTTGAGCGGTGGCGCAGGGTTCTGAGCGGGAACCACGTGTCGCGCCCTGGTTGGTGGGCGCACACTGCGCGGTCCACGGAATCCAAAAGTGGGTGCGTGGACCCGGCGTATGGGACGCCTGGCAGTTTCCTATAGGTGGGCTCAGCTAGCGCGGCGCAGCGAAAGGCGTGGAAGCCCGCCTCGGGATGGAGTGCGCAGCGGGCGTCTGACGCGGCGGTCGGCCGCACTCGAGTGCGCCACGCGTCGCGATGCGAGCGGCTGGCCGTACTCGAGTGCGCCACGCGTCGCGATGCGAGTGGCGGTCCGTACCTACCCCGCTGACCGCGGGGGGACGCGTGGCGCGCGGCGGGGCCACTTGCAAGGCTGTTCCGTGTTATGTGTACACGTGGCGTCACCTCAGGATTCCGGGCGCGTCGGACGGGCTTCGTGCGACCGTGTTGGCGGATTCGGGCGCCCGAAAATCCGCGCCCGAATCCGGCCCAACACAGTAATGGGCTGGGCCTATAAATAGGCTTCTTTGTTTTTCCTTTGGGCTTTTTAGACTCCTTTTCACTGTGGTGTCTTCAGAGAAAATCCCCCTCACACAGTGCACTATCCATTGGAGGACTTTGAGGATTTTTGGAGGCACGCATCCCGAGGTTCGCGATTTTACGGCGCGGCGCGACGCTCGTTCTCCGGCGACCCGCTTTGTCCCTTCTCAGTGTTTGGGCTTCCCCGACTCACCCCGACCTCCTTTTCCGACGATTCTTGCGCCATCGGACTCTCGACAGGTAGGACTCCAACTTCTGTGTTTTGAGTTTCCTCGATTTCCATGCTGACCTTGGAGTTTTCCGAGCTTCCATTTGACCTATTTTTCTTCGCGGATTTTTGGACAGCACTGCGGTGTTTTAGCTGTATCTTTGCGCACAGGTGACGGATCGAGGCAATTCAGAAGGCAATTTTCATCTACTTTTCGCAAGGAATCTCCTGGATTTTTCTCAGATTTTTCTGGATTTTTCACGAAGGTGAAAATCTCCTTTCTCTGTAGTTCTTTGATACAGAAATTTTGTACAGTTTGTATTGGGGTGTTTCCCTTGCCGGATTTTTATCTCAGCGTAGGAAACTCGGTTTTGGGCGTGCAGGTACTCGTTTCGACGGGTTCGTCGCGAGGATCGCGATAGTATTTTTCTTAGAATTTTCCGGGCATTTTTCGCAGGTGAAAATTGATAAATTCTGGACTGTGGTAATTATGGACAGATTTTGGTGAGCACAGTATGTTTAAATTTTATATGTTCTTTTGGGGTATGTTGTGCAGTGTTGCTGTGACTTTTGGACCGAGCGTGGGTTTCGCTTTTGGACAGGGATTTAGCGCTCGAGGTGGGTGTTGTTGTAAACCTCCTACTTGTGATTTGTCACTAGGCATATTAGAGTGCTGTTTGATCATGTTGCTAGTTAGAATTGTGTAATGGACCTAGCATGCTTGTAAGAGATCATGGTTTCATTGTTACTATTTGCATTGTTAGAGAACTAAATGTTAGTAAGTTGTGTTTCCTTGCTTTAGATGTGTAGTTTAATCACTTGGAAATCATGTTAAACCCATATCATGTTGTATGTTTAATGGAAGGTTTGGGCAGGTGGTTAGAATTCATATTTTTAAAAAGATTACTTGTTAGTAGATCGTGTATCAAGATTGTATCATGTATCATGTATTATGCAACATGCACATTAGAGGTTCTATGCTCTTAGTTTTGTAAAAGTTAGAGTACTTAAAATGGTTTTATGAAGTAAAGGACTTTGCATGCTTGTATGGTCATCTAGCTAGGCCACCTTTTTCTGCTACACAAACATGCTGGAATTGACTTAGGAGAAACCATGCTTTTTATTCTTTCTCCTGTTGTCTAGTCTTAGGGGATAGTGTAGTCAGATGTTCAGAGTTTGGGACAGTTGGGGATCGATGGTTGGGTGTTGCGGCAACCGCGGACTGTGGGCGGTTGACCGGATTATTATTATTGTTATTATTGCATCAGATTGGAGGTGAGGGATCGGGCTTCTTTAGTGGATGGTCTTACCCACTTACTTAGAGTCTTGATCCAGTCCTGCTATATCAGATACTTATGGTTACATACTTTACTCGTGTGGGTCGCTCCCCTCGAGTGCCACTCCGGAGTAGGCTTAGGGCCGAGCCGTGTGCCGGTCGATTGGATACTTTGGGATCGTGCCGTGTGCTGATCAGATACTGGGTTCTTGAGTTGACAGCAGAGCAGGCAGTACCAGTGTTTACTGGTGTATTGATTGGGTTTGGTCAGGTAGGCTTTGACATTCTGGTGCATACTCTTAGCTATTCTTTTAGCTAGGCATTTAGAGGCATATTAGTGGTAGCTTTTCATCAGTAGAGTTACTTATAGCTTACCACCTTGTTTTTATTTTTTTTTTTCGCCTCTGGTAGTCCTAGTGGGCATGTCTGAGTTTGAGGTCTACCCACTAGGGGAGGCTACTGTTTTTATAGTAGTTCTCACCCCCCACTGTTTTCCTTTTTCTTTCCCCTTTGTTTTGCAGAGTCCTCTGCGGGAGTTGCGGGACCCTCTTCCCAGGATCGAGGTAAGAGGATCGCTGATTAGATAGCTACTTTCCCGATCTCGAGTTTAGCAGCTTTGATGTATCCCCTATACACTCAGACGGTTGTACTTTTTCTTTATTTTGGGTCTGGCTCCGGCCAGCTGGTTGTATTTATTTCGTGAGCTGGGAGTGACACATGTATATATTTGAGAATTTTTATTGTACTTTTATTTTCAAGCATTTGTCTGAGATGTATTAGTTTTAGTTTAGCTCTGTTTTATGCTCCTTTATTATATTTCTTATATCTGAGCAGGTTGCCAGCGCTTCGTGTACACGGGAAATACCGTGTGCACGGCGGATCTGTGGACGAGTCCGGGTTCTGGTTTACACCTGGGGCGTGACAGATTAAGTTGGTATCAGAGCTTAGGGATAGGTCAGTTGGGACTAAGGAAACCCTAGGCTTTGGACAGACCCTAGGATGGCAGGGCGTGAGTGACGTGATATTTTGCGAAAGTCGGCAATTTATTATTATTAAACTCTTCCTGTGAGTGAAGAAGGACTGGCATATCCTATTTCTGGGGGACCATTATGTTGGCTGCAGACAACATAAGGTTACAGAAATAGGAGGATGACCATGACTTTCGCTGGATTGGGTCGAGAGTGGTTTTGTTTACTGACCCGTGGTTTCTTGTGTGGCAGGATGCCTCCTAGGCGGCAGATCCCTACCCGGGGTACTCCTACACCCCCGGAGGAGCCGGAGCAGTCTGGGCCATCTGAGATCAGTGAGCTGAGGGCCATGGTGGCCCAGTTGGCGGAGAGTCACCGCCGACAGGAGCAGAGGTTTGAGCAGTTGCTCGCCCAGGTTGGGGCACCTCCCCCTACTACTGTAGAGGCCCCTGTACCCCCAGTTGCACCACCGGCTATTCCACCAGTCCCTACGGCACCGTCGTCGAGCAGTGGGGCTCAGGGAGTGATCAGGCCTTTGACCCCAGCGGAGGAGCAGGAGTTTGCTGACAAACTCACCCAGTTTTGTCAGCGAGGACCACCTAGGTTCTCTGGACGGAGCACTCACCCTTGGGAGATAGGATCGTGGTTAGCATCAATGGAGAAGTTGTTCAGAGACTTCTTCATTGATCCGAGATTCAGAGTACATATGGCCGTGCATTGTCTGGAGGGGGATGCAGATGCCTGGTGGCGTCGGGTCGAGCCGTTGGAGTTCCAGATTACCCGACAGCTACCATGGTCAGAGTTCAGACGGATGATTCTCGACACTTATTTCTCCACGAGCGTGAAGAAAAAGATAGAAGATGACTTGAAGAATCTTCAGCAGGGTGATCGGCCAGTGTGGGAATATTTCCAGGAGTTCACGCAGTTGCTCAACTGCGTGCCCTATGTTGCCAGGGATGGGCTGCACCAGGTGGAGCTCTTTGAGACAGGTCTGCGCCTCGAGATCTATACCTTGGTGCACGCCCAGAGGCTTCAGACTTTATCAGAGGCAGTGGATCATGCACAGTGGGTTGAGAGGGGAGATCACGTTGTCTCTAGACGTGGAGGCTTGGTCGCTCAGAGTTCTGAGAGGAAGCGACCAGCGCCGGACGATGGGGGACAGGCCAGTTCCTGGAGGCCGTCCCGACCGCCACCGCCTCAGTTTACGGGCCGTGGGCGTTCGGAGAGGCGAGGGCCTGGGGGATCCCAGAGGCCTCCACAGCAGCAGCAGCACTCACAGCAGCAGAGGTCGCAGTCGCGACAGCAGGGGTCACAGCGGCAGTTACAGCGGCAGCAGCAGCAGCAGCCCCGGAGACCACAGCAGCAGTCCCGACAGCCCCAGTCGTCAGATAGATGTGTCTTCTGTGGAGGGCAGCACTTTTCTAGTACTTGCGATCAGCGATGGGGACGCTGTTATATCTGTGGAAAGTCTGGTCATATGCGAGCTACTTGCCCTTTTGCGGCGTCGACGGCTCCTTCCTCAGCATCAGCCCCTTCGGTGCCCCAGCAGCGGCCTTATGCTCCAGCGAGCAGGGCTCCTTCCTCCCACCCTGCAGACTACCGACCACCGGCTCAGAGCGGGCGAGTCTACGCCGCCCAGGTAGGGGACTCCGCGGCAGCCGTTCACGTGGTGGCAGGTATCATTTTACTTTTTGGTACTAGAGCTCGCACTTTATTTGATACCGGTGCATCACATTCTTTTATCAGTAGATCATTTGCATCATCCCATGGACTAGAGTTAGGTCGGTTGCCACATGCATTAGAGGTGCAGATTCCTGATCATACATTGCATGTAGAGGAGTGTTGTTGGTCTTGCCCTGTACAGATTGAGTCTTGAATTTTGCCAGCGGACCTGATGGTCCTTAGTCAGCTGCGAGATTTCGACATAGTACTTGGGATGGATTGGCTGGCTCGCTATTTCGCGACGATTGACTGCGCCGCGAGGACTGTGACTTTTAGCGAGCCAGGCCAGGAGGTGTTTGTTTACAGGGGGTGCCAGAGTGCTTTCTTCGCCTCGGTAGTTTCGACTTCCCGTGCGAGGCAGATGATGCGCAGTGGATGCGTGGCCTTTTTGGCTTCTGTGGTTAAGGAGCCTACGGCGGCACCGGGACTCGCGGATATCCCTATTGTCCACGAGTTCCCGGATGTGTTCCCTCCAGAGCTGATTAGCATGCCGCCGGATAGGGAGATTGAGTTTTTGATTGACGCAGTCCCAGGAACTGCGCCAATCTCTAAGGCTCCTTACCGTATGGCACCGGCTGAGCTACGAGAGTTAAAGGCGCAACTCCAGGACCTAATGGATAAAGGTTTTGTAAGACCGAGTGTATCGCCTTGGGGAGCGCCGGTGCTATTTGTGAAGAAGAAGGATGGTTCACTTCGACTGTGTGTTGATTACCGGGAGCTGAATAAAGTGACCATCAAGAACAAGTACCCTTTGCCGCGCATCGATGACTTATTTGATCAGCTGCAAGGGTCTTGTGTCTTCTCCAAGATTGATTTACAGTCTGGTTACCACCAATTGAAGGTGAAGGCCGAGGACATCCCAAAGACGGCATTCAGGACGCGGTACGGGCATTATGAGTTCACCGTCATGCCTTTTGGATTGACAAATGCCCCTGCTGCTTTTATGGATTTAATGAACAGGATTTTTCGACCATACCTGGATCGGTTCGTCGTTGTTTTTATTGATGATATCCTGGTTTATTCCCGGAGCGATGCAGAGCACGAGGAGCACTTGAGGATTGTGCTGCAACTTCTGAGAGAGAGGAAGTTGTATGCCAAGTTGTCTAAGTGCGAATTTTGGCTTCGGGAGGTTGTCTTTTTGGGCCACGTGATTTCAGCCGCTGGAGTGGCAGTAGACCCGGCGAAGATTGAGGCAGTCCGGGATTGGCCCCGACCGACGACGGTATCAGAGGTCCGCAGTTTTATGGGCTTGGCTGGATATTACCGTCGGTTTGTGGAAGGTTTTGCGAAACTTTCCACACCCCTCACTCGTCTGACGCGAAAAGGGATTAAGTTTATTTGGAGTGAGGATTGCCAGAGGAGCTTTGAGGAATTAAAGAACAGATTGATGTCGGCTCCTATCCTTTCCCTCCCTGTTATGGGGAAAGGATACGTGATTTACAGTGATGCATCGCACAGTGGACTTGGTTGCGTGCTGATGCAGGAGGGTAGGGTAATCGCTTATGCCTCTCGGCAACTGAAGGATTATGAAAAGAATTACCCTACCCATGACTTGGAGCTAGCTGCAGTGATTTTCGCATTGAAGTTATGGCGCCATTACCTGTATGGGGAGCACTGTGAGATTTACACAGACCACAAGAGCCTGAAATACCTGTTCACACAGAAGGAGCTCAACTTGAGGCAGCGCAGATGGTTGGAATTGTTAAAGGACTACGATGTAGACATATTATACCATCCTGGCAAGGCCAACGTGGTTGCTGATGCCCTGAGCAGGAGAGCAGTACAGAGTCTATCTTTGATGATCACCGATCAGGCGCCATTACTTGAGCAGATGAGGCGGTTGGAGCTCGAGGTTGTGTCCCCTGGGGTCTCTGCTAGACTTATGTCTCTAGTCGTGCAGCCCACTCTGTTGGACAGGATTCGGGAGAGACAGAGTGAGGACCCCCACCTGATGAGGATTCGAGAGCAGATCCAGACCGGTTTGACAGGGGATTTTTCAGTTGATGCTTCGGGAGTACTGCGGTACAGGGACCGAGCTTGCGTGCCTATGGATACAGAGATTCGAGAGCAGATCTTGAGAGAGGCCCACTATACACCTTATACCATTCACCCTGGTGGGACTAAGATGTATAGGGACCTCAAGGCACAGTTTTGGTGGAATGGGATGAAAAGAGACATTGGGAGATTTGTAGCACACTGTTTAACTTGTCAGCAAGTAAAGGCTGAGCATCGTGTACCTGCTGGCAAGTTACAAAGTCTCCCAATCCCTGAATGGAAATGGGAACATGTTACCATGGATTTTGTCACTGGGTTGCCGAGAGCACAGACGGGGGCGGATGCTATCTGGGTAGTCGTGGACAGACTTACCAAGTCCGCTCACTTTTTACCGGTTCAGATGACTTGGCCGATGGAGCGACTGGCACAGGTGTACTTGGCTGAGGTGGTTAGATTGCACGGGGTACCCGTTTCCATCGTATCAGATAGAGACCCGAGGTTTGTCTCGCATTTCTGGAGGAGTTTACAGACAGCCTTGGGGACGCAGCTCCGATTTAGTACAGCATTCCACCCACAGACCGATGGACAGTCAGAGCGCACTATTCAGACCCTTGAGGATATGTTGAGAGCCTGCGTTCTGGACTTTGGAGGAGGGTGGTACCGACACTTGGGATTAGTTGAGTTTGCGTACAACAACAGCTATCAAGCGAGCATTCAGATGGCTCCGTTTGAAGCGTTGTATGGACGCAAGTGTCGGTCACCCCTATATTGGAGTGACGTGGGTGAGAAGAAGACTTTGGGTCCTGATCTACTATTTGAGGCAGAGAAAAAGGTCAGATTGGTACGACGACATCTCGAGACCGCCCAGAGTCGACAGAGGAGTTATGCTGATACACGACGGCGAGACTTAGAGTTTCAGGTGGGCGATCATGTCTTTTTGAAAGTCTCGCCTTCAAAAGGGATTCGGAGATTTGGTATTCGCGGGAAACTGAGCCCTCGTTATATTGGACCTTTCGAGGTGTTGGAGCGCATAGGGCAAGTTGCCTACAGGCTTGCACTTCCTCCCAGACTTTCAGGTGTTCACGATATTTTTCATGTATCGACTCTGAGGAGGTATGTTTATGACCCGTCGCACATTATCGATTTCGCCCCACTGGAGATCGCCGAGGACTTGAGCTAT
Organism: Tillandsia fasciculata; assembly: GCA_029168755.2. Taxonomy (NCBI): domain Eukaryota; kingdom Viridiplantae; phylum Streptophyta; class Magnoliopsida; order Poales; family Bromeliaceae; genus Tillandsia; species Tillandsia fasciculata. Next base: position 11,917,293 of record CM054932.1, on the reverse strand, counting down.
GTAGAGCGGCCATTGAGGATTTTGGACCGGGAGGTTAGGGAGTTGCGCAGCCGAGCCATCCCTTATGTGAAGATTCTCTGGAGCAGCCACAATGAGCGCGAGGCTACTTGGGAGCTGGAGTCAGCGATGATGGATGCTTACCCCCACTTGTTCGAGGCCCCAGCTTGAGGTATGACTTTTGTTTCGAGGACGAAACTTTTTCTTGTGGGGGAGGATGTAGTGTTCTGGTTTTTCCCATGCAACTTTCCGACGAATCCACTGTGTGTAACACCTAGTGTTGGTGTGTCTGGCCCATGGTGCATCAAAGGGGTGCCACAGATGGACCCTGTGAGACATTTGAAGCTGATTTGGCCTTCGGCTGTATTTGACGAAGTTTAGAAAATGAATTGGGCCAAATAGAGGTTGGATTTGGATTCAGCGCGGAAAAACACTTGAAAACGGCTATTTGCTTGTTAAATTTGGAGTCCGGATGACCAAAAACGGGCTTCCGGAAGTTTTCGGAGCTTTTCGGTGCATGGGAAGTGACTGTGGACCGCCGGCTGCCACGTGGCGGCCTGTAATTGGCCGGTTCGTGATGTTCGGTCCACGGAGCGGCGCGGCTGGGTGCATGAGCCCGGCGCAGGACACGTGGCAGGCGGGGATTGGCTGGCTTTCGGTGCGCGGTCCACGGGATTTGAGCGGTGGTGCAGGGTTTGAGCGGCGGCGCAGGGTTCTGAGCGGGAACCACGTGTCGCGCCCTGGTTGGTGGGCGCACACGGCGCGGTCCACGGAATCCAAAAGTGGGTGCGTGGACCCGGCGTATGGGACGCGTGGCAGTTTCCTATAGGTGGGCTCAGCTAGCGCGGCGCACGAAGGCGTGGAAGCCCGCCTCGGGACGGAGCGCGCAGGGGCGTCTGACGCGGCGGTCGGCCGCACTCGAGTGCGCCACGCGTCGCGACGCGAGAGGCGGCCGTACTCGAGTGCGCCACGCGTCGCGACGCGAGTGGCGGGCCGTACCTACCCCGCTGACCGCGGGGGGACACGTGGCGCGCGGCGGGGCCACTTGCACCGCTGTTCCGTGTTATGGGTACACGTGGCGTCACCTCAGGATTCCGGGCGCGTCGGACGGGCTTCGTCGACCGTGTTGGCGGATTCGGGCGCCCGAAAATCCGCGCCCGAATCGGCCCACACAGTATGGGCTGAGCCTATAAATAGGCTTCTTTGTTTTTCCTTTGGGCTTTTTAGACTCCTTTTCACTGTGGTGTCTTCAGAGAAAATTTCCCTCACACAGTGCACTATCCATTGGAGGACTTTGAGGATTTTTGGAGGCACGCATCCCGAGGTTCGCGATTTTACGGCGCGGCGCGACGCTCGTTCTCCGGCGACCCGCTTCGTCCCTTCTCAGTGTTTGGGCTCCCCCGACTCACCCCGACCTCCTTTTTCGACGATTCTTGCGCCATCGGACTCTCGACAGGTAGGACTTCAACTTCTGTGTTTTGAGTTCCTCGATTTCCGTGCTGACTTGGAGTTTTCCGAGCTTCCATTTGACCCATTTTTCTTCGCGGATTTTTGGACAGCACTGCGGTGTTCTAGCTGTATCTTTGCGCACAGGCGACGGATCGAGGCGATTCAAAAGGCAATTTTCATCTACATTTCGCAAGGAATCTCCTGGATTTTTCTCAGATTTTTCTGGATTTTTCACGAAGGTGAAAATCTCCTTTCTCTGTAGTTCTTTGATACAGAAATTTTGTACAGTTTGTATTGGGGTGTTTCCCTTGCCGGATTTTTATCTCAGCGTAGGAAACTCGGTTTTGGGCGTGCAGGTACTCGTTTCGACGGGTTCGTCGCGAGGATCGCGACAGTATTTTTCTTGGAATTTTTCGGGCATTTTTCGCAGGTGAAAATTGAGAAACTCTGGACTGTGGTAATTGTGGACAGATTTTGGTGAACTTTGTATGTTTAAATTTGTATGTTCTTTTGGGGTATGTTGTGCAGTGTTGTGGTGACTTTTGGACCGAGCGTGGGTTTCGCTTTTGGACAGGGATTTAGCGCTCGAGGTGGGTGTTGTTGTAAACCTCCTACTTAAGATTTGTCACTAGGCATATTAGAGTGTTGTTTGATCATGTTGCTAGTTAGAATTGTGAAATGGACCTAGCATACTTGTATGAGATCATGGTTTCATTGTTACTATTTGCATTGTTAGAGAACTAAATGTTAGTAAGTTGTGTTTCCTTGCTTTAGATGTGTAGTTTAAACACTTGGAAATCATGTTAAATCCATATCATGTTGTATGTTTAATGGAAGGTTTGGGCATGTGGTTAGAATTCATATTTTTTTTAAAAAGATTACTTGTTAGTAGATCGTGTATCAAGATTATATCATGTATCACGTATTATGCAACATGTACATTGGAGGTTCTATGCTCTTAGTTTTGTAAAAGTTAGAGTACTTAAAATGGTTTTATCAAGTAAAGGACTTTGCATGCTTGTATGGTCATCTAGCTAGGCCACCTTTTTCTGCTACACAAACATGCTGGAATTGACTTAGGAGAAACCATGCTTTTTATTCTTTCTCATGTTGTCTAGTCTTAGGGGATAGTGTAGTCAGATGTTCAGAGTTTGGGACAGTTAGGGATCGATGGTTGGGTGTTGCGGCAACCGCGGACTGTGGGCGGTTGACCGGATTATTATTATTATTATTATTGCATCAGATTGGAGGTGAGGGATCGGGCTTCTTTAGTGGATGGTCTTACCCACTTACTTAGAGTCTTGATCCAGTCCTGCTATATCAGATACTTATGGTTACATACTTTACTCGTGTGGGTCGCTCCCCTCGAGTGCCACTCCGGAGTAGGCTTAGGGCCGAGCCGTGTGCCGGTCGATTGGATACTTTGGGATCGTGCCATGTGCCGATCTGATACTGGGTTCTTGAATTGACAGCAGAGCAGGCAGTATCAGTGTTTACTGGTGTATTGATTGGGTTTGGTCAGGTAGGCTTTGACATTCTGGTGCATACTCTTAGCTATTCTTTTAGCTAGGCATTTAGAGGCATATTAGTGGTAGCTTTTCATCAGTAGAGTTACTTATAGCTTACCACCTTCGTCTGTATTTTCGCCTCTGGTAGTCCTAGTGGGCATGTCTGAGTTTGAGGTCTACCCACTAGGGGAGGCTACTGTTTTTATAGTAGTTCTCACCCCCCACTGTTTTCCTTTTTCTTTCCCCTGTGTTTTGCAGAGTCCTCTGCGGGAGTTGCGGGACCCTCTTCCCAGGATCGAGGTAAGAGGATCGCTGATTAGATAGCTACTTCCCCGATCTCGAGTTTAGCAGCTTTGATGTATCCCCTATACACTCAGACGGTTGTACTTTTTCTTTATTTTGGGTCTGGCTCCGGCTAGCTGGTTGTATTTATTTCGTGAGCTGGGAGTGACACATGTATATATTTGAGAGTTTTTATTGTACTTTTATTTTCCAGCATTTGTCTGAGATGTATTTGTCACGCCCCCGGGGGTTTTTGAGTCAATTGAAGCGGAAAGACGTGTCTATTTTTTTTTTTTTTCTTTTAATAAGGTAACATAATCTTCATCCCCGGTGCGTGCCAGACCGCCACATACACAAATTCACTCTGTCCACGGACAGAGTTTCCTTTGTATATGCACGGCGTCTCATTTACAGCATATTATTTAATCACAAATATCATACATCAGTTACCAATCAACAATCATCAACCAACAACCATACCGTAGACATTCACCATCAATTAAAGCAAGTTTATAAAGCGGCATCCAGGTTTGGAAAGGATAAAACTCAGAGTTGCAAAACCCGTGCCCACTCGGCACCTCGTTTGAGAAAATGTTTTCGCAATCTAATGTTTATTCTTGAAATCATGCCGCGAATGAAACATAAGAAACTACACCTCATTCACAGTGCTAACCAATAAATAAAGTGATCCACAAGCAGAACTAAAAATAGCATAAAGAGGAAATGAGTCATAATAACGATAACCAAGCGTCCGACTACGTTCCTCACGACGCAGTCCCACCGCCGCCCCGGCTAACGCACCTAGGAGTACCTGTCACGGAGTGGGTAAAGTCAGTGACAAACAAAGTAGATGTGTGACAATATCAAGAAGGGAATACGTACGAACACACCGAATACACCGTAACCTTTCGTTAGACACCTGTACATTAATTTAACCTGGGCACCAATCCCAGTTCACCTGTCGGGGAGACGAAAGTCTCCCCTCGTGTACAAACACCTTTTTGATGCTCTTACCCCTTCGCGGTGCTGGTGCGACACCTCAGCTGGCGCGAAGAGGTCCCCGCTTGCACCGTTACCTTTGCGGGGCACACGGGTCAACAAGACCACTCTTCCGGAAAAGCACACCCATGCGGAGGCCAATCCGCCTGTGTACGTGCAGCATCCGAAACCGGATTGCCAAGATTGGCGTGTAATAGGCACCGCGACCGCAGCCGCACAAATTATTAGATAAATACCATTAATCGAAAGGTTAAACTGACCATCTACTTTGTTAGATAAATTAAAGAGTACTTTTAATGACGATAGATGCACTTACAGCACCGGTTGCACTCATCGCAACCGTACCCACCTTGTTGGAGAGCAATCGGAACACCTGTATCCTTCGCGCTCCCCCGCTGCACCCCTGGACCTAAAGAAAGTCCGCAAGGATAATAACAGTCACAACGTGTACTTACATCCCAAAACAAAAGACCCAATTTACCCCTTTTTGACGGAAAAGTCCAACACCGTCCGGTTCGCCGAAAACCGGAACCCCGGGGCACCCAAC
>CM054932.1:11860543-11912411 GCA_029168755.2 Tillandsia fasciculata | reverse complement strand
CGATTTTGGATTGAAGCTATGCAAGAAGAGCTCCATCAATTTGAAAGAAACAAAGTCTGGGAACTAACGAAGCCTCCGAAGCAACACAACATAATTGGTAAGTGAATTTTCAAGAACAAGAAAAACGAGGATGGTACCATTATTAGGAACAAAGCACGCCTAGTTGCTCAGGGCTATTCACAATTGAAGGTATAGACTTTGAGACGTTCGCCCCGGTAACTCGTCTCGAGTCAATTCGCATCCTTTTCACAATTTCTTGTCATTTCAAAATTAAACTCTTTCAAATGGACGTTAAGAGCGCATTTTTAAATGAATTTCTAAATGAGGAAGTTTATGTGGCTCAACCAAAAGGTTTCATTGACCATAAACTACCTAACCAAGTTTTTCGATTGAAAAAGGCTCTTTACGGTCTAAAACAAGCACCGCGAGCATGGTACGAAAGGTTGACAAAGCACCTTTTGGAAAAGGGCTACACTCGAGGGGGAGCGGATCGGACACTCTTTGTGAAGCATTTTCAGGAAAACTTCATTGTGACACAAATCTATGTCGATGACATTGTATTTGGAGCAACAAGGAATAATGATGCTTCAAAATTCGCTGAAACCATGAAAAGCGAATTTGAGATGTCCATGATGGGCGAGCTAACATACTTTCTTGGATTGCAAGTTAAACAAAGTGAAGAAGGCATTCATCTGTGCCAATCCAAGTATGCAAAGGAATTGGTAAAGAAATTCGGTTTAGAAAATTCTAAAGACTTTCCGACTCCAATGGGAACTAGCAACAAGGGATTAGGAAGTGAATCTCTTAGTGAAAGTGTAGACGAGAAGCTTTATCGCAGCATGATTGGAAGTCTACTCTATCTCACGGCTAGTCGCCCGGACATATCCTTTAGTGTTGGGATTTGCGCGAGATATCAATCAGCACCAAAGGAGGTTCACCTGAAAGCGGTGAAAAGGATCATCCGGTACGTCAAAGGAACATTAAATTTCGGAATTTGGTATCCTATGGGCACAACTCTCGACATAATAGGATACTCAGATGCCGATTGGGCTGGATCAGTGGATGATCGGAAAAGCACGAGTGGTGCATGTTTTTACCTTGGCCATTGTCTTGTTGCATGGCATAGTAAAAAGCAAAACTGCATTGCACTCTCGACTGCCGAAGCGGAATATATTTCAGCAGGAAGTTGTTCGACACAATTAATATGGATGAAAAGCGTTTTGAGCGACTTCTGAATTCCTGCGACTTCGGTAACTATTCTTTGTGACAACACTAGTACTATAAATATTTCTAAAAACCCTGTGTTGCACTCAAGAACGAAACACATTGAACTTAGATATTATTTTCTAAGAGAGCTAGTTGAATCAAGTATTCTTCAAATTTCTTATATTTCAACTGAAGATCAATTAGCCGATATTTTAACAAAACCTTTGGATCAAAAACGGTTTATTCATTTGCGTAAAGCAATTGGAATGCTTCCTTTGAAATAACACTTTTTGAAACCATTGCTTAGGTTAGGTTTTGTTTTGTGTTTCTGTTCTTTATCTATGCCTGTACATAGAACATTAACTGAGCAAGTGTTATTGACTTTAATTGCATCTTTTCATGTTTTAAGAAATTTATTATGATTCGGATATCATGATAATTCATTTGATGCAATGATCATTTATATCAATTAGTTCATTTTTAATTAATCAAAGTCAATTTCTCTCTCAAGGATCTCTTGGTATAGTTTTTATCATATTTGAAAATTGAGTTAAGTATGAACAGGAGATCAATTTTTGGTTGAATACTTCATATCTTAAATAATTGATAGCCAATTGAGGGGGAGTTTATTAAAATTTTTATGCTCAAAAGATGTGGAAAGAGTTACATCCCAATGAGGAGTGTGAAAACTATCACCACATGGAGGAAAGAGCTACTACCTCAGTCGTCCGAGTACTGTGTGCAGCTACCACATGTATACCAAGCATGGTTTTTCTTGTTGATTAGATAAAATGCTTTTTGGATACTTGACTCTGTCAAATTCCAAGGTTGGTATAAGGTGGGATTTTGTCGAAAGATGCTCAAAGAGCCACTCCCTACAATAAATTGACTAGATACATTATCTAACTTATTTGGGATTTCAAACATCTATCGATCTTTGTGCTTCATTTTCTTTACTAAATTGATGATTGATAAACGCATTACTCATTAGATCGTGGTTGATGTTTTGAACTTGTTCAACTTTAAAGGATTTAATTTTTATAAATTTTCGTTTCATTACTTGGATATTATTGATAGATTTAGCATAATCTATTTCTTTTGATATGAAACGATGATTTTGTTTAAAGTTGATATACAAAAGTGCTTACATACTTTTTCTGGAATTTTTGAAATTTTTGTAAATTTTTCTAGAGAAAAAGTTGAAGCCAATCCGGACTGGAAAATCTAATCCGGATCCCGAACCGTGGAAATTGTCTGCGGGTAGCCGATCCGGACTGGATTCTCGAGCTGATCCGGACCACGGCTAGGGTTTATAAGAAACGAAAGGGTATTTGATTTCTTTTTACCTCAAGCTTTTGTTTCTAAATTTCTAGAGCTTCTCTCTCTAGACTCCAACAGATTTGGATTCTTCCAAACTCAAGTTCTTTCGATTTCAAGTAAAGTCTCTTTGATCAAAACTCGATTTTTTCACTGTTTTTGCCCTGTTCTTCAAAACGTGAATGAAATTCATGACTCCAATTCGTTTTTGAATGGTTTTTGATTAAATTTCTTTTGAAATAAGAACTCTGGGTAGATTAGTTTTGTTTATATGCCTTGTATTCTCTTGATTAACGGATTTTTGAGCTTCGATTTCTAAAAATTCGGTTTTAGGGCATATTATGAGAATTTTCAAAAATTATGAAATTGATCTATTTTTAAAATTCTTTTTGCAAAACTAACTTGATTTCTAGTCTCTGTACACGATAATGATTGTTTGGGTACAATTTTTAAAATTTTTGAAAATTAAACAATTTTTTGTGTTCTTGAGTTCTTGCTCGCAGATTCTTCATTTTCTAATGCACTAGCAAAGATGGTTTTCGGATAGATTCTAGTGTTCATTGCAGCTATGGTAGGGACACGAGCGACAAACAAGCTCAAAAGAGCAAAGAAAACTCAAGACAAAGGTGAGTATGTCCCTGTGGACGACTCAGATACAGAATCCGAGATGGAATCAGTTGATTAGGATGAGCTTATAGAAGAAGGCACAGCACATGCTGCATCGACTGCATCAATTAAAAAGGAGCAAGATAGAGCAAGTCAGGAAGAGACAAAGAATGTTCTTCAAAATGACTCAGAATCAGACGAAGAAGATTGGGACGAAATTTGTAGAGAAATACAACAGGTTGTTGATGAAGAAGACAGGTTTTACTTAAAGAACAAAAAGCTGATGAAGTCTTGCTCAACAACCAAGCAGTATACTAGGCGAAAGAATTCAAGGGGCAGTGGAATTCTGATTAATGAACCCCTCGACAGAGCGCACTCTCTTCCTAGAGAATCTTCATGGACTGAAGGTCAAAATGCACCGTCTGCATCCACGCTACCTCCTTCGACCTCCAGGAAAGACACCACAGAAGATAATATATTGTCATCCATCCAACAAGAACAGAGGAGATTATCTGTAGAACAAGAAAGAATGTCTATTGACATACAACGTATCACTTCTGGACAACAACAGATGAAAAGAAAATGTTCAAAAATATCAAGACTACTTAAGGGAATCTTAAATAAATTGGACTGTAGCAGTTCAGACAAGTCAGATCTAGAATGACCATTTGCTCTATTGATCATATCTTGGGTTCTATTAGTCTAATTATCTTTCTATTTTGCTGGTTTTTAAGTTTTAGTTCTTACTCGTTTTGAACTTTTCACTCCCTTAATTTTTGTAATTTTGGCTAACTTCAGTGACAAAAAAGGGGAGAGAAATACGAACAATGGTTTGTACAATGGTTTATGAGAACTTTGGACATTTTAAACTTGGAAGGTAAGTATGACAACAACTTTGCTTTGTATTGTGAATGAATGCATGCCTCGACTAACTATTCGACTAACTATTTGGGCATGTAATATTACTAACAAGTTGTTTGATGACTAACATACTTATGACATTTGGAATTTAATGCTTAGATGATATGTGAATTGCTTTCATTGCTTATTTCATACATATCTAATTTTGTAAATGTCATGGTGAATATAAACTTCATCTCTCTGTTTGTTTTTTGAATGTTAAATTCTTGAGGTATCTAACGATTTCTCTTGTCAAGAATTATTTCTTTTGCAGAGAGTACAAACGTCTAAGTCTAGAGTTTGTCTTAGGAGTTTATCTCATGTATTCATTTTTATTTGGATCATAATTGTAAATTTTTGTTGTATGGTGATAACAACAAAAATATCTTTTTGAATTTCTTTGAGTGGATTTTGTTTTGTCACGAAATCGCCAAAGGGGGAGATTGTTAAGGAATTTGTATTGGTGTATTTCGTGAAAGTGTTTAAGTCTTGAAGATCGAAGATGAAGATGTTTGGATCATATACTTCAATCTCAAGAAAGAAGAATTCAAAAGGATTAGGTACGTTTAACTAAATAATCTTGGTGATCCGAATACTTCTTATAGTGTAGAAACACTTGGATGGATTTTTAATTGCATAAAAATCAAAAAAAAAAAACTGGACTGTTATATGTTCAGGATCCGGATCAGGGTATTCCAGTCCGGACCCCGAACGTAGGTAAGTTCATGTGGAATTTCAGTCCGGACCTTCCATGGTTCAGTCTGGACACCGAACGTGGATTCTGCAGAAATTGCATGAACAGTCCGGACCGTGCATCTTTCAGTCCGGACCTTGAACATGATTTTTAGGAATTCTCTGAAAAATAACGACAGTCCGGAACAAGCCAAATCCAGTTCGGACCGTCGTGCGGGAAAAAGTCTGTTAAGTCAGTTTTTGATTCTTATCCTCTTCCAAAGGTTTCTAACCTATAAATAAACCCTAATTTTCATCTTTTAGGGTAATCCAAAAAGGTTAATCTAATACGACCGAAAATTAGAAAAATCCATGTCACGCCCCGGGGGTTATATTTTAGCGGAAACGGTACACAGAGGTAAGCGTAAGGTGCGTACAAAATTTTTTCTTTAAAACCTCCTTCCCCGGCGCGTGCCCAGACCCGCCACATATACAGATTCACTCGAAAGTCGGGCAGAGTCTCCTCTGTATATGCACGGCGTCGCGGTTATTACAACCGTCAAACACAAGCAATCACTTCCAATTAATCACAACAGTTCGAAGTAGTATGGTGCATGAAGACAAACAATACCCGTGGCCAGTCAAGTTGAAAGTATAAACTCACTGTTTTGAAAACAGACCCACACGGTCTGAGGTTTTGAAAACCGATTTGGAAAACGGCATAAATCCACAAGGTTTGGGAAAACGGGCCCACCCGACCCTAGACTTTTGAAAACAGTTTACGAAGTCCTTTTTCTTTTGTTTTCTAGTTGATTTGTTTAGAAAACGGCCAACCGGGAATGATAAGGAAACAGTAGTGCGTAACCAGAATGAAAGTACTCAACATCCACACGACCCCACGAGGGTATCGAGAACCACACAATAACCTACAAATCCGAATGAAATGCAGAGAAAGTAAGTACAACAGCATACTAGGGCCGCCTCGGCCCGACTGCTATCGCCTCGGCCTCACCGTCGCCTACCTCTACCCCCTGGAGGTACCTGTCACAGAGTGGGTAGTCAGCGACACTATCACAAAATAGTACTAAAGCAGTAAAGTAGTACCAAACCATAAGGTAAGGCTAGCTGAAATAACCGCTCTACTCGTAACGGTAACTCGCAACCACCTGTACCACCTGTAACATCTGCAACCCCGGTAACACCTGTAACACCTGACCGCGTCGGGATCCAATCCCGGCGGTCCCACACCTGACCTTATCGGGATCCAATCCCTATAGGTCCCACCGCTCGCACCTTCGTGCCTCAAACCCCACACCTACGGGGGCCCCACTACGTCACCTCGTGGGTAAACACGGGTCAAAGACCGCCTTTCCGGAAAAGAGCACCCTTTGCGGTGGCCAAACCGCGGATGCGCGTGTCGCACTCGAGCATAGTAACAAAACACGGGGTAATATAGTAAACCATAGAGCCATCAGTGTTAGTACAGGTTAACATAATATTTAATATCCTCCCCGGAACACTAACATTACTAAACCTCGGGAGAAAAACCCACCTTGTTGTCGCGCTCCTGACCGATGTTAGGTTCTCTCGCGTCTCGGGTACCCGCCCGGGCCTACACGAATCTCGATTTCGTTGGCTAGGGTTGAACGAGGGAAGACTCGCCCCGTCTGGTGTGCCCGGTCCCAAGGCAAAGGATGTACGGTGTTCCTCCTCCTCCTTGATTGCTCCACCGGTTACTCCACGCCGATTGACAGCGGTAAGGAAGGTTTGGGGAATCGAAAGTTTGGGAAATGGTTTTTCGCTTTTCTTTTGGGGTTTCGTACGCAGGGGGGTTGTTAAGGGGTAGTTGGGGGGTGGGAAGTGGCCGGTAGTTGTGGGGAAGTGGTGGGAAGTTGGGGCGGTTAGTGGGTAGTTGTGGGGAAGTGGTGGGAAGTTGGGGCGGTTAGTGGGTAGTTGTGGGGAAGTGGTGGGAAGTTGGGGGTTAGTGGGTAGTTGTGGGGAAGTGGTGGGAAGTTGGGGCGGGAGTTGTACGACGGAAATAAAAAAAAAAGCGGGAATTGATTAAAACGGGTGCGAACCGGGGTCCGACCCGCCTCAAAAACCGTGCTGGTTGCCTGAATCGTTAGCCAACTTCCGGAATTTATTCTGGAAGCACCCGACGTCGGAATTCAAATCCGATTGCACCGCCATTCTCCGTTTCGCGAGCTTTATTAACTAGAAATACCCGCGAGTCCCGACGGTCTGACCGGGAACAAGAAATTATGGATCACCCTCCGAGTCTAATTGAACAATAAATAAAACCAAAAGTGGACTCAAGCAATTATTTTAAACCAGTGGTTACTACATCACTCACCTCTTAAAACGAGTTTCGTCCTCGAAACTCATTCCTGGTTCTCGGTAAAGAGATGGGGGTAACCCTCCCCCATCTTCGATTCCAGCTCCCACGTCGCCTCCCGCTCCTCGTGGTTGTTCCAGAGCACTTTCACGTAGGGAAAGACTCGGCTTCGAAGTGTCTTGCTTTCTCTTGCTAGGATCCGCACCGGGGTTTCTTCGAAGTTTAGGTCCTCCTTTAGTTCGAACGTCGAGACGTCCAGGACATGCGACGGGTCGGGAAGGTATTTCTTAAGCATCGAAACGTGGAACACGTCGTGAATCCGATCGAGGTTTGGTGGTAGGGCAAGGCGATAAGCCACTGGGCCAATCCGTTCCAGGATCTCGAATGGCCCCACATTCGTGGGCTCAGTTTGCCTTTTAACCCAAAACGCTTGATTCCCCTCGACGGCGAGACCCGTAAAAATACGTGTTCCCCTACCTGGAATTCTAAATCGCGGCGTCTCCGATCCGCATAGTTCTTTTGTCGACTCTGGGCGGTTAGTAAGCGCTGTCTGATGAGGCGCACCTTCTCTTCTGTTTCCTCCACCAACTCGGGTCCCAAAAGTTTCCGTTCTCCCAAGTCGTCCCAACAGATCGGGGATCGGCAGCGTCTCCCGTATAAGGCTTCGTAGGGTGCCATCTGAATACTGGCCTGGTAACTATTGTTGTAAGCAAATCCTACAAGTGGCAGACAACGCTCCCAACCGATTCCCCAATCAAGTACACAGGCCCGAAGCAGGTCCTCTAGCGTCTGTATCACTCGCTCCGACTGCCCGTCCGTCTGAGGGTGGAAGGCTGTACTGAAGTGCAGTTTGGTCCCCAGGGCTTGTTGCAGACTCTGCCAAAACTTTGAGACAAAACGCGTGTCTCTGTCTGATGTGATCGATGCCGGTACTCCATGCAGTCTCACAATCTCGCTGTGATAGACCTAGGCCAACCGCTCCCTGGTCCCGTTTGTGTGAATCGGTAGGAAGTGCACTGATTTTAGTTAGCCGGTTTACTACAACCCATATCGTGTCATGTCCTTGTTGTGAGCGCGGAAGTCCGGTGACAAAATCCATGGTGATATGGTCCCGTTTCCTCTCCGGTATCGGTAAGGGTTGCAACTTTCCAGCCAGTCGTGGATGTTCCGCCTTTATTTGTTGACACACTAGGCAATGAATTACAAATTGAGTTACATCCCTCTTCATCTTGGGCCACCAGAAGGTCTGCTTGAGGTCCCTGTACATCTTTGTGCCTCCTGGATGCGCTGCATAAGGGGCGCTGTGTGCCTCATATAGAATTTCCTTCTTTAATTCCGGGGTATCTGGCACGCAGATCCGTCCGCGAAATCGTAGGGTACCGTCGCCTTCCGCTGGAAAATCTCCTCCCCGACCCCGTGAGGTCTTGTCTTTTACGAGCTATAAGTACGAGTCCGCCTGCTATCTGCGACAGCCGCAATACCCCAAAGGCGAACACCCAAGCCCTAACTACACTTTGCCAATCCCTGCTCAAACCCGAGCAACATATAACCATCCGCCGAAGGAGTAGGGAAGAAGAGACAATAGGATTCTCCTAAGTCAGTTCCAACACATATAGGGTAGCGATTAGAAGTGGTCTAACTAGACATCCCTGAAGTCAAACCTATCTCCTTATGGAAGAAAGAAGGGGAGCGCCATATAGGGGTTCAACATGTGTGTCAAGTAATCATACCAAATCACAATCTAACTGCACGTGTCCATAACCTGCTAATCACCCTCACTTGAATCAACCACCTATGCCTGTCCTAGAATCCTCAAATGATGTTCTCCCACAAGACGTCTCACAAAATCGCACTATGACGGTACATCCCCACCCCCTTAAGCAAGGTTAAACGCTAGAACAACGTCCAAGAAGCATGTAAGAGTTCCAACATGTCAGATTTCCACTATAATGTTTTCCACATGATAGGCTCACAATGATCTAGTTAAGCATGCATATCCATTAGGTGACCATTCGACATGTCCAACAAAGGGCTCACTCTACTATTCCTAGTGGTTATAACAGAAAAGAGAAGTAAACTACCCATAAAACACTCTAATATTCCTAGTGGTTATAACAGAAAAGAGAAGTAAACTACCCACAAAGACCATCCTAACCCAGATCCGACATCCGATCACTGCCTGCTATCCCCTGTTCTGGGATTCCTCATCACTGCTTCCCGGGGCAGCTGGGGAGATCCGTTCACAACCTGTGGGCCAGTCTCGTTCGGAGAGGCGGGATGGGGACTCGGTATCCGAAGAGTCTGTCAGGCGTAGGTCGTCCGGTCTCGGAGCCGGGGGTCTGGTGACGCCCCGCTTCCGGGGGCAATCCCAACGCGTGTGGCCCGGCCTGCCACACCGGAAGCAATGCCCGTTTCGCCAAGGGCAATTCATCATTGGATGCGCACCACTACAAATGACACAGGGCTTTGGTGGCTCCGGTCCCTCCCCCGTCGCCTGCCCGACATTCGGCCCTTTCTTCTGACGTTTGGTTGTTTTGCCGCTCGGGTACGGGTCTCCTGTCGGGCCGGGGTGGGGGTGTGCCCGTCGTGTACGCTCTAGTTCCGCGCGCACGGCCATGCTAACCGCTCCCTGAAAGGTGGAAACGCCAGTTGGTGGTATCCCTCGAGGGTTACCACCACCGGTGCCGTGCTGCGCGTGGTCGACACTCTCAAGCTCCTGGGTCAGCATACTCACGTGATCCGCAAGGTCTAGCAGGTGCCTAGCCACGTCGTGCAGCTGGTTGCGTAGTAAGCGGTTCGCCTCTGCCGCACGGTCCATGTCCGACAGTAGTTGCCCACCTAAAACCGGGCTCCTCTCTGTGCACACCAAGGAAACACATCAGCCCCAGCATACTTAGGAAAACCGAGCATAAATTAATCACACTAATTTCCCTTCCCTACGTTCACTCGCGTCCTACTCCTTAAACCCTGCATATTTCATTTATTTGTAGTTAAGTGTGATGTCTCGGTGGATGTTGGGCCGCCACTGTTGTGATTAAAGTGAAGTCTCTGATACCATCTTAATCTGTCACGCCCCGGGGGTTATATTTTAGCGGAAACGGTACACAGAGGTAAGCGTAAGGTGCGTACAAAATTTTTTCTTTAAAACCTCCTTCCCCGGCGCGTGCCCAGACCCGCCACATATACAGATTCACTCGAAAGTCGGGCAGAGTCTCCTCTGTATATGCACGGCGTCGCGGTTATTACAACCGTCAAACACAAGCAATCACTTCCAATTAATCACAACAGTTCGAAGTAGTATGGTGCATGAAGACAAACAATACCCGTGGCCAGTCAAGTTGAAAGTATAAACTCACTGTTTTGAAAACAGACCCACACGGTCTGAGGTTTTGAAAACCGATTTGGAAAACGGCATAAATCCACAAGGTTGGGGAAAACGGGCCCACCCGACCCTAGACTTTTGAAAACAGTTTACGAAGTCCTTTTTCTTTTGTTTTCTAGTTGATTTGTTTAGAAAACGGCCAACCGGGAATGATAAGGAAACAGTAGTGCGTAACCAGAATGAAAGTACTCAACATCCACACGACCCCACGAGGGTATCGAGAACCACACAATAACCTACAAATCCGAATGAAATGCAGAGAAAGTAAGTACAACAGCATACTAGGGCCGCCTCGGCCCGACTGCTACCGCCTCGGCCTCACCGTCGCCTACCTCTACCCCCTGGAGGTACCTGTCACAGAGTGGGTAGTCAGCGACACTATCACAAAATAGTACTAAAGCAGTAAAGTAGTACCAAACCATAAGGTAAGGCTAGCTGAAATAACCGCTCTACTCGTAACGGTAACTCGCAACCACCTGTACCACCTGTAACATCTGCAACCCCGGTAACACCTGTAACACCTGACCGCGTCGGGATCCAATCCCGGCGGTCCCACACCTGACCTTATCGGGATCCAATCCCTATAGGTCCCACCGCTCGCACCTTCGTGCCTCAAACCCCACACCTACGGGGGCCCCACTACGTCACCTCGTGGGTAAACACGGGTCAAAGACCGCCTTTCCGGAAAAGAGCACCCTTTGCGGTGGCCAAACCGCGGATGCGCGTGTCGCACTCGAGCATAGTAACAAAACACGGGGTAATATAGTAAACCATAGAGCCATCAGTGTTAGTACAGGTTAACATAATATTTAATATCCTCCCCGGAACACTAACATTACTAAACCTCGGGAGAAAAACCCACCTTGTTGTCGCGCTCCTGACCGATGTTAGGTTCTCTCGCGTCTCGGGTACCCGCCCGGGCCTACACGAATCTCGATTTCGTTGGCTAGGGTTGAACGAGGGAAGACTCGCCCCGTCTGGTGTGCCCGGTCCCAAGGCAAAGGATGTACGGTGTTCCTCCTCCTCCTTGATTGCTCCACCGGTTACTCCACGCCGATTGACAGCGGTAAGGAAGGTTTGGGGAATCGAAAGTTTGGGAAATGGTTTTCGCTTTTCTTTTGGGGTTTCGTACGCAGGGGGTTTAAGGGGAGTTGTGGGGAAGTGGCCGGTAGTTGGGGGAAGTGGTGGGAAGTGGGGCGGTTAGTGGGTAGTTGTGGGGAAGTGGTGGGAAGTTGGGGCGGTTAGTGGGTAGTTGTGGGGAAGTGGTGGGAAGTTGGGGCGGTTAGTGGGTAGTTGTGGGGAAGTGGTGGGAAGTTGGGGCGGTTAGTGGGTAGTTGTGGGAAAGTGGTGGGAAGTTGGGGCGGTTAGTGGGTAGTTGTGGGGAAGTGGTGGGAAGTTGGGGCGGGAGTTGTACGACGGAAATAAAAAAAACGCGGAATTGATTAAAACGGGTGCGAACCGGGGTCCGACCCGCCTCAAAAACCGTGCTGGTTGCCTGAATCGTTAGCCAACTTCCGGAATTTATTCTGGAAGCACCCGACGTCGGAATTCAAATCCGATTGCACCGCCATTCTCCGTTTCGCGAGCTTTATTAACTAGAAATACCCGCGAGTCCCGACGGTCTGACCGGGAACAAGAAATTATGGATCACCCTCCGAGTCTAATTGAACAATAAATAAAACCAAAAGTGGACTCAAGCAATTATTTTAAACCAGTGGTTACTACAATCCACATATAGAGAAGAAAGGAAAAACTAGATCTATTCTATGTTTCTTCATCTATATTGATTAATTTGATTCTAGGATTTCAAACTCAGATTTTGAGTAGAATCAAATTAATGAATACTTAGATGGTATTTCCGATCTATCTTTGATCTAAGTATTCGGAGGATTTTCACCACCAACAAACAACAATTTTGCCAAAAATCGGCGCGTGGATTCACGTGGCCTTGTGGACTCAAGGTGCTACCGTTTCGTGGATTCGAAACGAGGTGCGTTCGTGGATTCAAGACGTACTACTTGGTGGAGACCGTGGATTCGGTTGGACGTGGTGGACTCGACGTTGGACGCCGTGGATTCGGCGTTGGACGCAAATCGTGGATTCGAGGCGCGTTGCGGAGCGAGCGGCGAAGATCAACTAGGAGCGTATGGTAAAAGGTTGAGTCGTGTGAGTACGTTATATCACCTTTGTACGTGTTTAATCTTAGTGGATTTCACCGTGTGATCGGTCCCGTGGTTTTTTACTCCTGGTTTGGAGTTTTCCACGTAAAATCTCTGCGTATTATTTACTTTTCCGCATTGGGTTATTTTTACGCAAAGATTTTGGTGTGTTTATTGTTTACACCTATTCACCCCTGTCTAGGTATTTTTTCCCCTGTTTAGATCCATATTTAACATAACCCACAACCTCGAACGACTTTACCGTTGTTCGGATGATGACAAACAGTCCTCCATGGTCGTTACCGTGACATTCACATCATCCGAAGGTTATACATACAATTTAGACCCCTTAAAACTCCCCGCCACAAAGAACCATCTAAAAATATATAATCATACTAAAAAGGGGTTTTATAGGTGTACCGTAAGTGACAGATGCTGCACTGATGGCTGTGGGGAAAACCAGAACAGAAAACAATGTACCGTTGTCCAAGAATGCAAAACCGGACAACCATCGCGTCTAATACCTCACCGTTGACGAAAACCGTCTTTCGCTGCTGTGAGGACCCGGATCCCCGCTTAAGGGTTTACAGATGGATTAGTGGCTTCTGGGAGTGCTTGTGCGCGTGTCGGGCCCAAGGAATGAATTCAGGATAAAAAATATGAGCAAGTTTGCTTAACCGGAGGCCTTTGGAAATTTTTAGAAGTGGAATTGGGCAAAACGGACATCGGATTTGGATTCAGCGCGCGAAAATAATG
This sequence comes from Tillandsia fasciculata, assembly GCA_029168755.2. Classification (NCBI taxonomy): domain Eukaryota; kingdom Viridiplantae; phylum Streptophyta; class Magnoliopsida; order Poales; family Bromeliaceae; genus Tillandsia; species Tillandsia fasciculata. Next base: position 11,899,078 of record CM054932.1, on the reverse strand, counting down.
AAAATGGGCTATTTACTTGTATTTTTCGGAGCCCGGATGCGAAAACACAGATTTTGAGGTGTGGGTGTACTGTTCCGGTGGCCGGAGTGGCGGCGGCGGTGGCGGCTGGCGGCGGAGCGCGGCGGCGGGCGGAGGCGCAGCCGCTCGGTCCACCGCGGAAGCGTGCACCTGGGCGCGGGACACATGGTGGCTCCCGGTTGGCCGGCACAGCAGGCGCGGTCCACGAGAGAAGCGCGGGTGTACGGTAGACCGGAGGGTGGACACGTGGCAACGTCTGATTGGCTGGCTCTTGTGCGCTCGGTCCACGCGGTGATGGCGGGCAGGTGGCCGTAAGGCGGGCAGGTGGCCGTACACCCGGGTCAGCCGGGGCGACATGCGCGGGGCAGGCGCGGTCGGCGCCACGTGGCGCGACCGCAGCGGCTAACGTCGCTGTGCGCTATGCGGCGTGCCACGTGGCACGCAGGGATTGGCGGATTATGCTGTTTGCTGTTCGGGGACACGTGGCGCTCCAGAGTTGATTCGGGCTTAGACGGTTTGGGGTACATTTTCGGTGTACTGTAGCAGCCCGAATCTTTCGGGCGCCCGAATGTGGGGACACAGATGGTATTTTGGCAATTGTTTGGTTTGGGCTATATATAGCTCCTCTTGGGCCGCCGATTCAAGCCTCTTCCCGAGCCCATCTTCGACTGAGGCCTGAAGAGAAAATGTTCTTCATCTTGTGCTCTATCTACTGAGGGATTTTCAAATTTTTTGGAGGCCTTGATATCCGTGCTTTCTGTGACGCGGCGTACTGCGACGTTTCTTGGATTTTGGCTTCAACCGTCACTTTTCGGTCAGCGAGGCACCCTGGATTACTCCGATGGTATTTCGAGCCGATTTTTGCGGCAGCGTGATCATGAGAGGTACACCTTTGATTTTTGTATTGATTGCTTCATCATCTTTTGAGTTTTGTGCATGGTTTACGAGGCATCTTTGAACCCCTTTCCTGCTGGTGGTTTTTCTGGACAGCGGAGGCTTGTCGGATTTTTATCTCTGCACTCGAGCATCGGAATTCGGCGTTTAAGGACTCGATTGATATCTATCCTTCACAAGGATCGCCATCATATTTTTATTGGAATTTTGGAATTTATCTCGCAGGTGATAATTAAGCTTTTTGGGACTATTTTGCTGCAGGCTTGTGATTATGAGGGAGTTAACATACCGCGATGTTCTAATTTTATCTTGGCCTACAGGTGTCGGATTGAGGTGTGTAAATACTCGATTTGGGGCTACTCGTCGCGAGGATCGCAACGGTGATTTTTTTGGATTTTTCTGAGGACTGGACAGAGGTGAAATTCCTCGATTTCTATGCTGGTTGTAGCAAACAGCATTACTATTTTTGGAACTGCTATCTTGATGCTGTATGTGGTACTTTTTGCTGTAATTCGCAGATTTTGGGTGTCTTGCGGAGTGTTGGACTGTGAGGAAGTTATTTCTGTTGTGGAGCGCGTATTTTTCCAGGTGGGTTGCTTCGCCTCCAAAAATAATGGACCATCTACTAATTCTATTATATAGTGAACATACATGCCATGAGATGGATTAGATTGCATGTTAGAGAGAGAGAGATGCCATCTTTCATGTGTTATTGTTGATATCCTGTTGATTCATGTTCCCTGATCCTGCTTTAGTTAAATTAATTGCTATTATTGGACCTTGACCTAGCACCCGGTCATATGTTGCATGTGTAGCCAGACCAGTAGAAAACCCTCACTTGGGCTAGGTTTATTTATGCTTTAGACATCCACACTTCTTATTCTATTCCTGGACATAGTGTTATCATCACCCGGATAGTGGGCCGAGTGGTCGGATTCCTTTTTAGTGTGGGATGCATATTACACTCGTGCTTGGGAGCAGAGTGGAGTCTGGTAATTGTAGAAAACCCTCACTATGGCGGCAGCCATTTGGTGAACGGTGGTCCCGGGATGTTTTGTTTCCTTATTTCATTTGTCGCCACTGTGTTAGTGGCAGTAGTACACCAGTGTTAGCAGGACCTTGAACCCAGAATCTTTTTGGACACACACATGATTTTAGTCAACCAATGTTTTCTTCCAAGCATCGAAGGATCCCGGAGTCTGTTCTTGTTTGATTGGACAAAGGCATTAGCCCTTCGAGGTTTGGATATAAAACTTGTTTTCAAACTGTTTTTCCTAAAAAAGAACTAAAAATCATTAACAAAGAGGTTTTTCTCAAATCATGATAGTTTTCAAGAAGGAACTATTTTTAGTCCTCACCCCGCGTGGGTTGGAGTGAAAAATGACTTTCAGTAATAAATGTCACCTTTTTTGTAATGACAGGACTTTTCGTGTAATACTTTACCCTCCGGTTATTAATGTATTTTTAGGAAAGCTAAATGATTGAGTTTTCTTAAGTTGATCGTCATGCTACATGGATATTTTTCGGTGAAAGGGCTCGAAAAACGATGACCGACGGTGCGATCGGATCTAAAATCCGACCTTAGGATCTCCCGGAACAGGGTTTTTAGGGTTGCGGTGACTTGGTGCGCATCGGAATCCGTGCAAAATATCCCGCACGCTTTTGTAGGAAATTATGGGTTTATCCCATATAATTAATTAATCAATTAATTAGTTATAAGTATTTAAATGGAGAATTTAGTTGTACGTACGAAGAGGAAAAAGAATCCGACTTTTCGCAAAAGAAACCCTAGCCGGAGAGAACGCGAAGGAAAAGAAAAGAAGGAAAAGACGGAACCCTAACCGGAGGAAGAACAAAAGAGGGAGAAAGAAGGCGAAGGAGTCCGAACACCCCGATCAACGTGTGGGAAACGGGAGTGAAATCGGATCGTCTTCCCCGTCAGAATCGATAAGTGGATTTCGTTTAATTAAATATTAGGGTTTCGTGTTCTTCTCTCGAGTCGCGACCGCCGCCTCCGTCACCACCACCGCCGTCGCCGCCGCTGCCACCGCGCGACCTAGGGCACGCGGGGCGCCACCCGCCGGTGGCGCACGCCGCGCGGCCTTGGGCCGCGCGGGGCGCCACTCGCGGGCGCGCGCGCGCCGCGCGGCCCCGTGCCGCGCGGGGCGCCCGCGGGCGGCGGCGCCCACGCGGGCAAGGCACCGCGTGGGTGCCGCCCGCGGGCACGCACCGCGCGGCCTCACGCCGCGCGGGGCGCCCGCGGGCGGGTGCCATCCGCGCAGCCCCGTGCCGCGCGGATCACCCGCGGGCGGTGCCGCACGGGCCGTCTCCGCGCGAACGTCGTCCGCGGACGCGCGGGGAGCCGTCAAGCGACGTGAGCACGCCGTTTTGGGTTTTCGTCGCATGGTTTGATTTTGGAGTCCGTCTTTGCGGCATTAGTGCGTCATATTGACTTATTGTTTTTGGGGACTTCTTTAGGTCCAAGTGCGCAGCGGGAGTGTGTCAAAGATCCAGGTGTTCCGATCTCCGCGCAATCAGGTGGGTACTCTCGCAATAAGTGCTGTATGTCTTCATAACAAGTATAATAACAAGTCTAATAAAGTAGATGAGATGTATCAACTGTTTAAACCCATCGCATGAGTATTTCCTGTTTCTTCCATTATTAACTGTGGCGACTGAGTGTTGCGGTGATTGTTACACGCCGGTTTCGGCAGTTCATGTACTTAGATGCTTACACGCACACCGTGTACCCCACGAAAGTAAAGGTGTCGAGTGGGGACCCCTCGCGCCAGCTATAGGTGTAGCACTAGCACCGTGGAGGGGTTAAAAGCATTACGCAAGCAAAGTGATCGTTCAGGAGGGGGTCATTAGACCTTCCGACAGGTATCATGTAATTAAATCAAGGGATGTGGACTCGTGAGGGAAAAAGCGAAAGGTTTCGGTGTATTCGGTTTGCTTTAAAAATACTTTTAATTGCTTTGATCATCTACTTTATTTGTCACTGACTTTCCCACACTGTGACAGGTCAGACTAGGTGTAGTAGCCGGGACGATGGTGAGGCAGCGTCTAAAGGACATTAGCCCACGGAGGCTTTATTCCGTCGTTCTTGCTCTTGGGTTATCTCATCTCTTTTCCTTTTAGTTTTTAAGTTTTCAATTGTTTGGATGTGGAATGTTACGGATGTTGGTTTGAGAGTTATTCTAATAATGTGAACTTTGGTATGTTTTTACTCGATTTGTGTGCGGCATGTTTTACACTAAATAAAAGGGTTTCGAAAATACTTTCCAAAACCAAGTGTCGTGTGGGCACTACTTTGTAAACCTCTGGATTTATCCTTTCAAAAGATGTAGCCGCCCCATTGTGTCTTGTGTAAACACTTTGGAAAAACTAGGTGTCGTGTGGACACCGTTTGCAACGCGTAGTTTTATCTCTGGATGTCGTGAATGAAAGTTTTTATGTAAATAAATAGTATTACTCTCTCTCGTTGTATTCACTGTGACTGTGTGGTTAAAGAAGATGTTGTAAATGTGACACCGTGCATATGCAAAGGAAACTCTGGCCGTTTTCAGAGTGAATTTGCATATGTGGCGGGTCTGGTGCGCACCGGTAGGCGAGGTCGTTTAAAGAAAAAAAAATATACATGCTTTTTCGCTTATCCTTAGACCTCCGGGGCGTGACAGATTATATGGTATCAGAGAAAAACAACTTTAACCACAGTAGTCAGTGACCAACATCCACAGTGCATAACGCCACAAGAAATTGAACATGAGATAACCAAGGTAAAGGTGCGGTAGAATGTGAGTGTACGAGGGAAAAAGGGGCATTTAATTTCGGTGCGATGGTAGGTCAAGGTACTAGGTCAGCGACGTTAGGATTGACGTGATTTTTTTGTGTGCACAGATAGCAGTCCGGCTCAGTGAATAATCGTCAACGTGAAATGGACTCTGCAGCTGCAGCGAACCGCTTACTACGCAACCAGCTGCGCGATGTGACTGGGCAACTGCTTACCCTCACCGAACGCTTGTGCTTACTGACACGGGATTTTGAAGGTATCGACCACTTCCAGCGTGGCGCCAGGGACGACACTTTTCGTGGGATACCACCTGCAGGTTTTCCCACTTTCCATAAGGCGGTAAACTTGGCCATGCGGGCGAAGCGAGAACTCGCCGAGGCACGCATTCAGCAGGGATACCCCGGGTTATATCAGGGCCAGAGGTACCCCCACCCCGGTCCGGCGGAGGACCCCTTTCAGAGGGGCCGGGCGACCAAGCGCCCGAAAACAGAACAGAAAATTGGGCAAGCAATGATAGGAGGACCAGAACCACTTGGGAAGCCGTGCGTCATATGTGGTGGGGCGCATCGAGTGACGAGCTGCCCTTGGAGGCACGACCAATGCTTTCGGTGCGGCAAGCCGGGCCACTCACGTGTCTCATGCCCCCAGAAACCGGCTACCACTGCCACGGCGCCGCAACCCGAGGAGCCAGAGAATGCTGCAGCTCCCGACCCACAGAAGGACTTACCCGGCAGTCAGCACACGATGGATTATGACGACACCAGGTCCCTACCCCGCCACGCCGTACGTCGCTGGCCCAAGGGTTGTGGGCGGACTCCCCGAGCCGCCCCAGTGGAAGACGCAACGTCCCGGAATGAGAAATAACAGGTAACGTTTTTGTGTTATTTTTCTCTCTACTCTTTGATTGGGAGAACCGGATACACCCGAGCATCCTACCCCCGTTCGACTTCTTCCCTTTTTCCCGTCTTACCCGGCGTTGTTAAGAGGGAGGTTCTAACCCCCTTAGGTTTTTAGTTTAGCCCTCCCTAGCATACACGGGCGGGTAAAGGTTCTAACGAAGTGAGACAAAAGGGATTCTGTTGCGGGTTATTTGGGTATTTAGGAACTAAGTATGCCCAACACCCTGCCTTGTGGCAATAGAGCCAGCAGACCGATAAATTGAGTGGGGCTGCGGCCCACTGTAGACCCAGCGTCCAGGTGGGTTGAGTTCGGTCGAAATCATGGGCACTATGTCTGTACGCTTTCAGTGAGCTGGTTACGTGACCCTCGCGTCTCGAGCCAGGAAACTGATAGATGGCGGGCGCGTGGCTTATTTGGCCTCGGTGGACCTAACAGCTCGACCTACTCCCTCACTTTCCAACATCCCAGCCGTAAGGGAATTTTCGGATGTGTTTCCGACGAAACTCCCTGGGATGCCACCCAAATGAGAGGTCGACTTCCCTATTGAACTACTCCCAGGCACTAAACCCATTACCAAAGCACCGTACAGGATGGCCTTCGCCGAGTTGAAGGGACTCAAAGCACAGCTGGAAGACCTTTTGGATAAAGGCTTCATCAGACCGAGCGTGTCGCCATGGGGTGCGCCCGTTCTGTTCGTAAGGAAGAAGGACGGAAGCCTTCGCTTGTGCATAGACTATCGGAAAATAAACAAGGTCACCATCAAGAATAAATACCCCCTGCAGCGAATCGACGATATGCTCGACCAGCTACAAGGAGCAACGGTGTTCTCAAAGATCGATCTGCAGTCCGGCTATCATCAGCTCAGAGTTAGGGGTGAGGATATCCCCAAAACGGCTTTCAGGACTCGCTACGGCCACTACGAATTCACGGTAATGCCGTTCGGGCTCACCAATGCCCCAGCGGTGTTCATGGACATGATGAATAGGGTGTTTAAACCCTTTTTAGATCTATTCGTAGTGGTCTTCATCGATGACATTCTCATCTACTCCCATACAGATGAGGAACATGAGGAGCACCTACGTATAGTCCTTCAGACCCTCCGGGACTAAAAACTATATGCCAAACTCAAAAGGTGTGAGTTCTGGCTCCGCGAGGTGGACTTTTTCGGGCATATCGTTTCGGCGTATGGAATTGCAGTAGACCCGAGGAAGATAGACTCTGTGACCGACTGGCCCCGACCGACAACAGTAACATAGATTCGAAGCTTCCTGGGTCTGGCAGGATATTACAAGCGCTTCGTGGAAGGCTTCTCCAAAATAGCCACCCCCTTGAATCGTTTAACCCGGAAAGGAGAGAAATTTATCTGGATGGACCAATGCCAGAAGAGTTTTGAGGAACTCAAGGACAAATTGACGCGGGCCCCGGTGCTCGCTTTACCGGAGCCCGGGGAGGACTATGAAATTTACTGTGACGCATCGCGGAGCGGTCTTGGAGGTGTGCTTATGCAACGGGGTAAGGTCATAGCCTACGCGTCAAGACAACTTAAGGAGTACGAACGGAATTACCCCGTACACGACTTGGAGCTTGCAGCAGTCGTGTTTGCCCTCAAGCTGTGGAGACACTACCTATACGGGACACACTGCAATGTGTATTCCGATCACCAGAGCCTCAAGTATCTTTTTACTCAAAAGGAGTTAAATCTACGGCAAAGGCGCTGGCTCGAGCTGCTAAAAGACTACGACCTGTCGATCCACTACCACCCTGGAAAGGCAAACGTGGTGGCCGACGCCTTGAGCCACAAAGGGCAGACAGTAGAATCAATGACAAATGCCGTTACCCAACAAGATCGTCTGATTGCAGAGTTCTCGCAATTAAGACTGGAGGTAGTACCGGCAGGGACGGTCGCACAACTCCTGACCCTGGTAGTTAGGCCTACCTTGGTCGACAAGATCTTGGAAGGACAATCGACAGATACCCAGTTACAACTTGTGCGAGACAGAATACCCTCAGACCAAGGGGGCGATTTCGCAATAGGCTCTGATGGCACAATACGATTCCGAGGGCGAATTTGCGTGCCTGATCTACTAGAGCTCAAAGAGGAAATCTTGAGGGAAGCGCATACTGCTCCCTACTCAGCGCACCCTGGGGGAACGAAGATGTACAAGGATATTAAACAAACCTTCTGGTGGCCTAAATTAAAGGAGGACGTGACCCGATTCGTGGCGCATTGCCTGGTGTGCTAACAAGTAAAGGCCGAACATCAACGCCCAGCAGGGAAGTTACAACCGTTGCCTGTGCCGGAATGGAAGTGGGAGATGATTACGATGGATTTTGTGACCGGCTTTCCGAGATCGCCATAAGGACATGATGCGATATGGGTCATAGTGGATCGTTTGACGAAATCGGCCCACTTCCTGCCTATACATATGACGTGGACTCGGGACCGATTGGCTCAAACCTACATTAATGAGATAGTGAGGTTGCATGGAATACCGGCGTCCATTACGTCAGACAGAGACACACGATTTGTGTCGAACTTTTGGCAGAGCCTACAACGAGCAATGGGAACCAAACTACATTTCAGCACGGCTTTTCACCCGCAAACTGACGGACAATTGAAACGGGTGATCCAAATTTTGGAGGATATGCTCCGAGCATGCGTACTGGACTTGGGCGAAAGGGTGGTCGCGATACCTACCCCTTGTAGAATTCTCCTACAACAACAGCTACCAAGCGAGCATCCAAATGGCGCCATACGAGGCCTTGTATGGGCGCCGCTGTCGATCTTCATTATGCTGGGACGACTTGGGAGAGCGCAAGTTTTTGGGACCGGATTTAGTGGAAGAGACCGAGGCGAAAGTACGCCTTATCAAGCAATGGCTGCTGACCGCCTAGAGCCGACAGAAAAGCTACGCGGACCATAGACGACGGGAGTTGGAATTCATGGTGGGCGAGCATGTGCTACTCCAAGTTTCGCCTTCAAAGGGGACCCGACGTTTCGGCCTGAGGGGGAAATTAAGACCGAGGTACGTGGGACCGTTCGAGATCCTAGAACGCGTGGGCCCGGTGGCGTACCGGTTGGCCTTGCCGCCGAATCTTGATCGAGTCCACAATGTGTTCCACGTCTCTATGCTCTAGAAGTACATCCCCGACCCCTCTCACACCCTAGATGCTTCCACTATCGAGTTACAAGAAGACTTAAGCGTCGAGGAGATGCCGGTGCGGATCTTAGCTCGAGAAGATAAGAAATTGCGCAATCGGACCATCCCCTATGTAAAAGTCTAGTGGAGCAATCATGAAGAACGCGAAGCAACTTGGGAACTGAAAACAAAGATGAGAGAGTGTTTCCCAGATTTGTTTAGCGAAGCTTGAGATTAAGTTTCGAGGACGAAACTTCTTATAAAGTGTGAGTGGTGTAATGACAGGACTTTTCGTGTAATACTTTACCCTCCGGTTATTAATGTATTTTTAGGAAAGCTAAATGATTGAGTTTTCTTAAGTTGATCGTCGTGGTACACGAATATTTTTCGATGAAAGGGCTCGAAAAACGATGACCGACGGTGCGATTGGATCTGAAATCCGACCTTGGGATCTCCCAACACAGGGTTTTTAGGGTTGCGGTGACTTGGTGCGCATCGGAATCCGTGCAAAATATCCCGCACGCTTTTCGAGGAAATTATAGGTTTATCCCGTATAATTAATTAATCAATTAATTAGTTATAAGTATTTAAATGGGGAATTTAGTTGTACGTACGAAGAGGAAAAAGAATCCGACTTTTCGCAAAAGAAATCCTAGCCGGAGAGAACGCGAAGGAAAAGAAAAGAAGGAAAAGACGGAACCCTAACCGGAGGAAGAAAAAAAGAGGGAGAAAGAAGGCGGAGGAGTCCGAACACCCCGATCAACGTGTGGGAAACGGGAGTGCAATCGGATCGTCTTCCCCGTCAGAATCGGTAAGTGGATTTCGTTTAATTAAATATTAGGGTTTCGTGTTCTTCTCTCGAGTCGCGACCGCCGCCTCCGTCACCGCCGCCGCCGTCGCCGCCACCGCCACCGCGCGACCTAAGGCACCACGCGGGCGCCGCCCGTGGGCACGCACCGCGCGGCCTCGTGCCGCGCGGGGCACCCACCGGCGGCGGCGCCCGCGCGGGCAGGCGCCGCGTGGGCGCCACCCGCGCGTGCGCACGCTGCGCGGCCTCGTGCCGCGCGGGGCGCCCGCGGGGGCTGGTGCCGCGCGGGAGCCATCCGCGGGCGCCACCCGCGGGCGCGCGCCGCGCGGCCCCGTGCCGCGCGGATCACCCGCGGTCGGCGGTGCCGCGCGGGCCGTCTCTGCGCGAACGTCGTCCGCGGACGCGCGGGGAGCCGTCAAGCGACGTGAGCTCGCCGTTTTGGGTTTTCGTCGCATGGTTAGATTTTGGAGTCCGTCTTTGCGGCATTAGTGCGTCATATTGACTTATCATTTTTGGGGACTTCTTTAGGTCCAAGTGCGCAGCGGGAGTGTGTCAAAGATCCAGGTGTTCCGATCTCCGCGCAATCAGATGGGTACCCTCGCAATAAGTGCTGTATGTCTTCATAACAAGTATAATAACAAGTCTAATAAAGTAGATGAGATGTATCAACTGTTTAAACCTATCGCATGAGTATTTCCTGTTTCTTCCATTGTTAACTGTGGCGACTGAGTGTCGCGGTGATTGTTACACGCCGGTTTCGGCAATTCATGTACTTAGATGCTTACACGCACACCGGCGGTTTGGCCACCGATAGGGTGTACTTTTCCGGAATCGTGGTACGTTGACCCGTGTACGCAACGAAAGTAAAGTTGTCGAGTGGGGACCCCTCTCGCCAGCTATAGGTGTAGCACTAGCACCGTGGAGGGGTTAAAAGCATTACGCAAGCAAAGTGATTATTCACGAGGGGGTCATTAGACCTTCCGACAGGTATCATGTAATTAAATCAAGGGATGTGGACTCATGAGGGGAAAAGCGAAAGGTTTCGGTGTATTCAGTTTGCTTTAAAAATACTTTTAATTGCTTTGATCATCTACTTTATTTGTCACTGACATTCTCACACTGTGACAGGTCAGACTAGGTGTAGTAGCCGGGACGATGGTGAGGCAGCGTCTAAAGGACATTAGCCCACGGAGGCTTTATTCCGTCGTTCTTGCTCTTGGGTTATCTCATCTCTTTTCCTTTTAGTTTTTAAGTTTTCAATTATTTGGATGTGGAATGTTACGGATGTTAGTTTGAGAGTTATTCTAATAATGTGAACTTTGGTATGTTTTTACTCGATTTGTGTGCGGCATGTTTTACACTAAATAAAAGGGTTTCGAAAATACTTTCCAAAACCAAGTGTCGTGTGGGCACTACTTTGTAAACCTCTGGATTTATCCTTTCAAAAGATGTAGCCGCCCCATTGTGTCTTGTGTAAACACTTTGGAAAAACTAGGTGTCGTGTGGACACCGTTTGCAACCCATAGTTTTATCTCTGGATGTCGTGAATGAAAGTTTTGATGTAAATAAATAGTATTACTCTCTCTCGTTGTATTCACTGTGACTGTGTGGTTAAAGAAGATGTTGTAAATGTAACGCCGTGCATATGCAAATGAAACTCTGGCCGTTTTCAGAGTGAATTTGCATATGTGGCGGGTCTGGCGCGCACCGGTAGGCGAGGTCGTTTAAAGAAAAAAAAATATATACATGCTTTTCCGCTTATCCTTAGACCTCCGGGGCGTGACATTTTTCCATAAACTTTCCCACTCAAGATGATTCGAGTGGTATGGGTTCTAAGGGCTGCCTTTTTCTCTGGGTCGAGAACAACGAGGGGCTATGCCTAGAGCCTGTTCTTGTTTGATTTGGGTTGTAGGTTCTAGTCTTTCGGGTTCTCGGACCTTTCTTTGTTGCCGGTTGTGGAGTATACCCGGCTAGTGAGTTGCATGTCGAGTTGATATTCTTTCTGGGAGCCGTTGGGTTGACAGTGGTCCTAGCTATTCGAGTGTTTCTTGTTAGTGAGTTAGAGAGGTGATTCGGTTACTGTCGATCTTGCTGATCGTGGATTTGGACTATAGCCTGCATGAGCCATATTGAGCTCGACAGAGATGTGCGGATACTTTCCTCGGTGGGGTCGCGCCCCTCGAGTGCCACTCCAGAGTTGGGCCTATTACTTGCTATTGCAATTTGTCGATGCAGTCCCTCTGGCTGGGCCAGTTTTGGCAGTCACGGACACCCTACGGTAGCCCCGTCCTCTTGTGGATGTGCGGCAGTAGGTGGGCGCAGGTTTGACTGGACCCTATGTGGCAGTCACTGTGATTGGGTTGATTGAGTATACTGGGTTTGAGTCGATGCATCATTTTCATCTGTATCACCCTTTGAGCATAGTAGATAGAGGCATGATAGCTGTAGAGTTATTTCCAGCTTTCCTTTCTTCAGCTTTCTGTTATCTTATGCCTCTAGTAGACTTAGTGGGCAGACCGTCGGGTTTGGTTGCAGTACCCACTGAGAACTACTGTGGGATGTAGTTCTCACACCCGCCGTGGTGTATTTTTCCCCAGGGACCTACTTTCCAGTTGCTGATCCTTTTGTTGCTGATCGAGGCGAGGGAGTCGCGAGCTAGATCCCTACCTGTCTTTGGATAGTAGCAGTAGCGGTACCCCTTCATTGGAGATCTATTAGTATAGTCAGCAGTTGGTTTATTTGTTTTTACTTTTGAGAGACATTTGTATTGTGAGGATCTGATTTGTACTGAGAGCTTGCACACTGATGTATTATTGGGTTTACCTCCCTGTTTAGTTTTGGTTATTGTATTCTGAGGATATTTTATTTGATCGTATTTGGGAGATGGATATTATATCTTTATTTTCAGTTGTACAGTGATTGGATTTTAGCTTTTTAGTAGTTTACTTTTCAGCTCTGATATCTGTATAGCTATAGTATCATTCTTTTTGCAGGTTAGACGCTTCGTCTATACGGGGTTCACCGTATGGGCGGCGGATCTGTTGGCGGGCCTGGGTCGTAGTTTCGACCCCGGGGCATGACAGATTAGAGTGGTATCAGAGCCTAGGTTGTATGTCATTGTGGACTTAGAAACCCTAGGCTTGTGGTTGGACATTAGGATGACTACGTGAGAGTCGTGACTTTTAGCGAGAGTCCTAATTGAGTATTATACCTCTCCCAAGAGACGGGATGAGTGATTGGCATGTTTATTCTCCTAAGTGATTATGTTGGCTGCAGACAACATAATGCTATGGAATGGATGACATGTCTTAGACTTTCGCTGGATTGGGTCGTATGGTTGTTGTGTTCTGATGTTTGTTGTTGTGTAGTGGAATACGATGCCCCTGAGACGTCGTGCAGTAGGGAGGGCACATCCCGCATCAAATGAGTAACCCGAGCAGCGGGAGGTAGAGCTATCAGAGTAGAGCGAGACCTAGGAGTTACGGGCCCAGATGGCACAGATGTCGGAGGCTGTCCGATGCCAGGAAGAGGCCATGGAATGTTTGATGCGCCTGTTGGAGTAGAGAGCACAGCCAGTTGCAGTACCGCCTGAGTGTCCTCCAGCACTTTCTTCCCATACAGTGGCATCTCCAGTTGTACAAGTGGCACTGATTGAGCAAGCAGCTCCCTCCGTGCCGACGAGTAGTGCCGAGGCACCGAGGCAGGGTGGATAGCGGATAGTAGATGAGATTTGGGGCATCATTGATCGATGGAGCCAGTCCCGGCAGTCTGATCCACCCCGATTCACATAATTGAGCTCGGAGCCGTGGGAGGCAGAGTCTTGGATCACAGCGATGGAGCGACTCCTTGAGACCCTTTTTGTTGATGAGCAGTTTCAGGTTCTTTTGGTGACAAACTTCTTGGAGTGCAACGCCGAGGCCTGGTGGCGCTGAGTGTGACTTGTCGGTCCGCCTGGGACCCAGCTGCTTATTTGGGCCGAGTTTCGCAGTCTTTTTCTGGAAGCCTTCTTTTCGGGGAGTGTCAGATAGAGGCTTGAGGATGGAGGATAGATCGACCGGCATGGGCATTCCAGATTTCTTCTCCAGGATAGTGAATTTTTGAGATGTCAGAGGTCGGGTGGACCCCGAGGGCAGCATCAGCATCGGCATCAGCAGCGGCGGTAGCATAGATGTGTTATTGCGAAAGACCGCATTCGTCGCCCCAGTGTGAGCAGAGGCAGAGGCCGTGCTCTCTATGTGGATAGTCTAGATATTTCCTGACAGACTGGACGTTGACGTTGAGGCAGACTGAGCGACGACCACCTGCATCGAGCGGATGAGTCCGTGCCGCCCGGTTGGAGGGCGCCACGGCAGTGGATCGGGTTGTCATCGGCATGATTTCATTACAGCAGTCTGAATTGGTGTATTTTGGCTTTCCTGCCTGGACTGGAGGTAGAGTTGTTACCACGTGCACTAGAGATACATGTTCCTGTTGGTGTTGTGCATGTGGGGGAGCCTTGTGGATCGTGTCCAGTACAGTTGAGACTTGGAGTTATACCAGTAGGTGTTACGGTTCAGTGACAGCTCCACGACTCAGATTGAGCACACGGGATGGACCAGCTGATGCTGTCACGCCCCGGAGGTTCTAAAAGAGCGGAAAACGTGCCCATTTTTTTTTCTTAAATGTATTTAAATGAACCTTGCCTCCGGTGCGTACCAGATCCGCCGCATATACAAATTCACTCCCCAAACGGGCGGAGTCTCCTTTGTATATGCACGGCGTTCCCAACACGACAAACACTTTAACCATTCCAACCATGACAAACAAAGAGGAGAGATTACAATTAATCTTACATACACAGCTAACGCATACAGACTATAGCTTAAACCCATAGGTTTGAAAATCGGTGCCCATTCGACACCCAGTTTTTCCAAAACGTTTTCGCAAACTCTTTTGAGCGGCCATTAACTTGAAAGGATAAATCCACGGGTTTTAAAATCGGTGCCCACACAGCACCTGCTTTGAAAACACTTTTGAAACCAGGTTTGTATTCGAAAACATACCACAATTACACATCCTAACATTCACCAACTGTAGACAAGAAATCCTCATTCCAACATCCATCAGAAAACCACAAAAAGTATCACAGTTTAACTAACCACAGTATAAGGAAATAACCGAAAGTAAAGAACGTATTGTTTACTAGCCCTCATGGCTAGGGTCCTCTAATTGATGCCTCACCGTCGTCCCGATTCCCACCCTTGCACGGACTTGTCACATTGTGGGTTGTCAGTGACTGATAAAGTAGAAAACAATAAGTAAATGCAGTAACTGAAAAGAACACACCGAATCCGGAGCATTTACTTTCCCCCCACTCATGTATCGCTAAATCCCTGTCGAAAGTCACACTGGGCACCTACCCCAGTTTCCAGAATACTTTGGGCCCCAACCCCAATACCGTACTCATCCTCTTGGTGCTTTTAACCCCTCCACTGCCCAAGTAGCAGTCGCCTCTCCTTGAGGGGTCCCCACTAACTTCCCCTTGTGGGGTACACGGGTAAAACACTTACCATCTTTCCGAAAAAATACACCCTGTGCGGTGGCCAGACCGCCGGTGTGCGTGTAAGCAATATGAGTGTAAGAATAGTGTCGCGACCTCAGCCGCTTTGATCAGAATAATATAAATGGGATTCACATGCTATGGGGTTAGTCAAATTACCAAAATATCTACTTTATCGAAATAATTATCCGGGAACGACTCTACACCGGTAATAACCACACGTACCCACCTCGATTATGCGAAACCTGGACTCTGGAGACCGAACCCTGCTCTCTGTCGACACCCGGACCTAAAAGTAGTCCCCAAAAGAGCCGTGGTCAAATCAGAAATATAATAGCAAATAAACAGAGCCCAAACACTCAAAAACACTAATGACAACTGGACACGGCGGTGGCGCCCGCGCGCGACGGGCGACACGGCCACCCTTGCGGCGTTGCAGGTCATACGGCCGCGCGGGCATCCGCCCCGCGCGGCACTTGCCGTGACCGCGCGGGCCCTAACCCTGCGCGGTGCAAGCCGCGGCCGCGCGGGCACCAGCCCCGCGCGGCTCCTACCGCGACCATGCGGGCTTTAGCCCTGCACGGTGCGAGCCGCGGCCGCGCGGGCACCGGCCCCGTGCGGCACTTGCCGCGGCCGCGTGGGCACCGGCCCCGCGTGGCGTGCGCCGCAGCCGCGGGGGCGCCTGCCCGTGCGGCACCAACCACGGCCGCGCGGGCACGGGCCCCGCGCAGCACGCGCCGCAGCCGCGCGGGCATCTGCCCGCGCGGCACCAGCCGCGGCCACGCGGGCATGGGCCCCGCGCGGCACTCGCCGTAGCCGCGTGGGCCCCTGCCCGTGCGGCACCAGCCACAGCCGCGCGGGCATGGCCCCGCGCGGCGTGCGCACACAGCCGCGCGGGCGCCTGCCCGCGCGGCACCGGCTGCGGCCGCGCGGGCATGGTCCCCGCGCGGCACGCGCCGCAGCCGCGTGGGTGCCTGCCCGTGCGGCACCAGCCGCAGCCGCGTGGGCATGGCCCCGCGCGGCGTGCGCACACAGCTGCGCGGGCGCCTGCCCGCGTGGCACCGGCTGCGGCCGCGCGGGCATGGGCCCCGCGCGGCACGCACCGCAGCCGCGCGGGCTCCTACCCGCGCGGCACCAGCCGCGGCCGCGCGGGACCAAAGTCCCCGTGCGGCCGCGGCTAGGGTAAATGCCGTGCGGGTGCCCGCCCGCGCGGCACCGGTTGCGGCCGCGCGGGCATGGGCCCCGCACGGCATTTACCCTAGCCGCGGCCGCACGGGGACTTTGGTCCCGCGCAGCGCTAGCCGCGGCCGCACGGGCACCGTCCCCGCGCGGCGCGTACCGTGGTCGCGGCGGCGATGCCCTAGGGCCGTGCGGCGGTGCCCTAGGGCTCCACGGCAGCAATGCATAGGGTAGCAATCGGCTACTCCTAAGACTACGCAAAAGACCGAAACGAAAACCGAGCAAAATCTCACGAAAATAATTCTCGCTTACCTCTAATCGTCGGAGATGGAGATCCGTTTACGCTCCCGGCTTCGGCGCGTTCGTCGGGAGGGTTGGGTCCTTCCGTCTACACCTTCTTTCCTCCCGTTTCCTTTCGATTAGGGTTCTGCCTTTTTCCTTTCTTTTCGCTCGTTCTTTTCTCTCATTTCCTTCCGGTTAGGGTTTTTCCTTTTTCTTTCGGGAGAAGTCAAAATTTAAATCCTTTTATTGTACGATACGTAACACGTCGGATATATTAAAATTCTAATTTATTAATTCCTCAATTAATTAATTCCTCAGAGATAATCCTTCGGGATAATTCTTTAAAGATAATTCCTCAAAGATAATCCCTTATTTCCTCGGAAAGCATGTAAAATCACTTACACGGATTTCGGTGCACCCCCTGGCTATTGCGATCCTTTCCGCCCCTTTCTGGGAGTTCCGTAAGTCGGAATCTGGATCCGATCGCACCGCCGTTCTCCGTTTTTCGAGCTCTATCGCAGAAAAATACTCGCACCTCGAGATTACCCACCTAAGTAACCCCGTTAGTTCAAAATCACCAAACGAAACTTTATTAGAAGGAGGTAAAAATGTTACAAAAATCTATGATATTACACCACACACCCCTTAAAAGAAGTTTCGTCCTCGAAACTTAACCTCACCCATCGCTAAATAACTCGGGGTAACACTTCCTCATTTTCGCTTCCAATTCCCACGTTGCCTCGCGCTCCTCGTGGTTACTCCATTGCACCTTTACGTAGGGGATCGTCCGGTTTCGAAGTTTCTTTTCTTTCCTTGCCAAGATCCGCATCGGCGTTTCCTCGAAGCTCAAATCCTCCCGCAGCTCAATGGCTGAGGCGTCGAGAACGTTCGACGGGTCGGATAGGTATTTTCGGAGCATCGAAACGTGGAAAACGTTACGCACCCGTTCAAGATTTGGCGGTAAGGCCAACCGATATGCCACTGGGCCCACGCGCTCCAAAATCTCGAACGGTCCCACATACAGTGGGCTCAGCTTCCCTCGTATGCCGAACCGTCTAGTCCCCTTAAACGGTGACACGCGTAGCAACACATGATCCCCTACCGCAAATTCCAATTCCCGTCGCCTTTGGTCCGCGTAGCTTTTCTGCCGGCTCTGGGCGGTCAACAACCGCTGCTTGATTAGGCGTACCTTTGCCTCCGTTTCCTCTACAAGGTCTGGCCCCAAGAGCTTTCGCTCCCCTAAATCATCCCAGCAAATAGGCGATCAACACCGGCGTCCGTACAGGGCTTCGTACGGGGCCATCTGAATACTAGCTTGATAGCTATTATTGTAGGCGAATTCCACGAGGGGTAGGTAGCGTGACCATCCCTTACCCAGATCTAGCACGCAGGCTCGAAGCATATCTTCGAGAATCTGGATTACTCGTTCTGATTGCCCATCCGTCTGCGGGTGGAATGCCGTGCTAAACTGCAGCTTGGTCCCCAGTGCCTGCTGCAGACTTTGCCAGAAGTTCGACATGAAGCGCGTGTCCCTATCAGAAGTTATCGATGACGGGATTCCATGCAGTCTTACCACCTCGTCGATATAGGTCCGCACCAGCCGATCTCTGCTCCATGTCGTGTGAATCGGTAGGAAGTGGGCCGATTTCGTCAGATGGTCCACAATGACCCATATCGCGTCATGTCCTTGCTGCGATCGCGAAAAACCGGTTACAAAGTCCATGGTGATCCATTCCCACTTCCACTCCGGTATGGGCAATGGTTGTAGTTTTCCCGCCGGTCGCTGATGCTCCGCCTTCACCTGTTGGCACACCAAACATCGTGCCACGAATTGCATCACATCATTCTTTAACTTGGGCCACCAGAATGTCACGCCCCGGGGGTTTGTTTTAGCGGAAACGTTTTGCAGAAGTCGTATGTTCGACGGAGGATTTTTTTTTTTTTTGACAGTAAGGAAAACCCCTCTTTCCCGGCGCGTGCCCAGACCCGCCACACATACAGGATCTCTCTGTAAACGGACAGAGCCTCCCCTGTATGTGCACGGCGTAGCGTTCAGTACATAACCCAAACATCCACAACCATTCAATCACAACAATTGTCAACCTACAACCAGCATTCTAATTTATTAAGGTACGTGGCCGATCAGTTTGGAAAGGATAAAATTCGCAGTTTTAAAAGAGCGCCCACTCGGCACTTGCATTTTGAAGACTAGTTTTCAAAATTAGCATAAATCCACAAGGTTTTGAAAACGGTGCCCACACGACACCCAAGTTTTGAAATCCATTTCGCAATCCATAAATCCACAGGGTTTTGAAATCAGTGCCCACACGACACTTAGGTTTTAAAAACGGTTCCCGCAATCTTTTCTTTGGTTTTGCCCTTCTCTTTTTTTTTTCAAATGGCCGACAGAATTAGAAGGAAAAGTAATGCATAAGGGAATAACCAAATACCGACATCCACGTCGACCCCACGAGGGTATCGAGAACCTCACACATAACTACAATATAAATGAAATGCCAAAAAGAAAGAGGAAATACAGTCCGGGGTCCCCAACGACCCAGCTGCGTCCGTCCCGTCCTCACTGCCGCCTACCTCTCCCCTCGCCTGGACCCTGTCACGAAGTGGGAAGTCAGTGACTAATAATAATGGAACGGGAAAATATAATAAACAAACCGTGAAGACAACCGGAGCAACCACCCTCTCAAGAGGGTAACGATAATCTGTACTCCCGTGCCCTGCAATACCCGGCCACGTCGGACAACTAATAACCGACGGGTCGTACCGTACCTGCAAAATCCCGACCACGTCGGACAACTAATAACCGACGGGTCGCACCGCTCGCACCTCGGCGCCTCAAACCCCACAACTAATAAGGGGCCCCACTACGTCACCTCGTGGGTATACACGGGTCATAGACCACTTTTCCGGAAAAGCGCACCCTTTGCGGTGGCCAAACCGCGGGTGCGCGTGCTGCAGCCTCGAGCCAAGTAACCATGATGTATGAACAAGAGCAAGATAGTAGCATGTGTAATCAAAGTACCCTACTAACAAGTATAGCCGAAGTAAAGCGGTAACATGTAACAACTAAAGAAACGATAATCGGTAGCATTTAAAGTAGAACGATAATATGTAATATTTAAAGTAAACAGTCCTCGGGAATCGACGCTAAACACCCCACTCAACCCACGTACGCACTTGCTTGTCCCCATCCAACATGATAGAACTAAATGCTAGAACTTTCAAAATCAAACCCACACTGTTTTAATCCAAGCACGAGGTCCATATAGAGTTTAGAACATCCCTCCTTTTTCTACATTTTCTTTTTCTCTTTGTTTTCAAACGTTAGCACAATCAAACAAGTAATGTCTATCACCCTTCGATCTTTAACCCAAGTACGCACAAGATTGACCCCACCCAATTTAATAGAATTAAATGCAAGGGCTTAAAACAACAACCCACCTTAATGTAGATGATCACGGTGGCTGCTGGATGGTTCGCAAGCTGGCGGCTGACTGCTGGGACCTGAATCATTTACACGGGTCAGGGAAAAATAACTCTTACACATACCCAACCCACTGACACTCTGTGTACAACAGTCTACCAGGCTACAATTACAAATTAACCCCTAGGGTTTTACCCAGCTACACTTCTACAATACTTTGAGAGCCGTTTTTGCTCGTTCTCTTAACTGGGATATTATTTTTACGAACCGTCGCTTCCAGTAGGTGACACTTGACCCGCTGGACGCCGTGCTCACCCATTTGCGGCGGCACGGGACCCGAGGGAAACTTCGGGCCATGAATACCTTGCTAACATAGCCTAAATGAATTTTTGTTTCTCCGGCTCATCAAAACCAATTTTTATCATGAGCATCGAGTCCAGTGACCCCAAATTAACCAAGGGCACCCTGTCGCGGCTTCACGATTAGCCTAGAACATTGTTTTATGTCAAAATTACTCTTAAAGGTAGTTAATACTGTAACTTTTAATCTAGACCTCTTCTGATTAAACTTTGTATGTAAGAAGGTCTTTAAATTTTGCAAGGATCACAGGGCTCACCCTGGTTGCAGCCCAGGTCTGCTAGATCAAGAAGTTCCAAAGCCAAGGTCACATACAAGTTCACAATGCTCCAACTTTTAATCCGCTCAGTTTCTGCTCGAACTTAAATGAGCACAAAGCTCAGGGGATGAATTTGAGCAACTTTCATATTCATATTTTTGTCAAATTCCATTTACAAGTTCTTTGAGGCATTTACCCAAACACGTGGCATGCATCTTTCACACACACACACATCAGGAGAATCCGAAATGGGTTCTCTGTCCACACTGCATCTGAACCACCCTAACTTGGATCAAAGTGATCTACTAGGTTTTTGGAGCAACTCCCATCAACTTAGGTGCAAACTTGCACCACCGTTTGGCCGAGCCCGGGAAGAAGAAGATGGGGGTGAACTTTGAAATTCGTGACCATTGAGTAAAGGGTTCTGGGGCTCAACTAAGTGCACCAGTAGGTGCCATTCACCTCCCTGAAACTCTCCATGCACATGCCTGGCCTCGGGGTGCGGCGGCGGCGCGGCGGGGCAAAGATCCGGTTTGGATCTTGAGGGCTCTAATGGCGGATTTGCACCGGGATCACCTGAGGCTTTGTAACTTGGAGGGAATGCTCCTCGGGTCCATAGGAAGCTTCCCGACCAGTCCCGCCCCGGCCGGAGTTGGCCGGAGCGCCGGCGACCAATTTTGGTCACTCTCGGGTTCAACCATGGCCGAGCCACCTCTGGCGTGCATGGGAGCCATGCACCGGCATGGTTGCATTCCCCTTGGTCCCAGAAAGTGTTCTGGTCAGGTGGCCGGCGACGGGGAAGCCTGCCGGCGCCGGAGCAAGAAGCTCGGTTGAGGCTCAAAAACCCGAAAACTAGGGCATCATTTTTCTTCCAAAATACTGAACCATATTCTTCCAAATTTTTCAGGATTAGTCTACATGCCCTACAGTCCCGGCACACCGATTTTGGTGCGTTTAGGTCCAGTGGTTACCGAGTTCTTTAGGGGCGGAGCTAATCTAGGTTTCCGGCGGCTTCTTGCCTCCGCCGACAACCGGGCGCCCATCCGAGACCGCGGCTCCATCAGGAGCATCCCAAGAACGAGGAAAACCGACTGCAGTTGCTTAAAACCAGCACTAACCAAGAATGATGGAGGCTCACCTTGATTGGATCCGAGGGAGAAGAAAACGGTCTTCCCGGCGTCGCGCGGCCACGGCGGTGCACCAGCCCTCCTCGGCTCGTCTTCTGGGTGTAGGAGATGGCCGCAGAGAGGTCTGGGCTCCGGTCTAGGGGCTCGGGCGCTCTTCTTCTTCTACCGACCCAAGATCAAGGGTTTCCTTGAAGCCCTTGCTTTTCCGGCGACCAGGGGCGGCGGCCGGCGGCGCGGTTGTGCGGGATAGGTAGCAGAGGGAGAGGAGGGTCGTGGGTGGCTACGGTTGCAAGAGGGTTGCGGCTAGGGTTTTTTTCCCAAAGATGCCCTAGGTTGCTTCTTATATACTTTGCACTAATATGCACATAAGTCCCCCAATTCTATATGCTTTGATCTGGGTCCCTAGCTGAAGCCAAACCATGCATAAAGGTCGCTCCCCTCCAAGATCCATACACTTTGGTACATAAAATATTAAGCTTCTTCGCAAAATACTGTAACTTTTTCCATATTTCGCGCTTTTCGAGACGACCGGGTTGTCAAACTGAACAACGGACACCACCACGACGTCCGGCTCGACGAAACCTATCAGGTAGCGATTTTTGTTCGTCGACTAGAAATCCTGCTAAATCGCAGACCCATAAAGTACTGCGCTTTCTACAGTTCAGCACGCTTTTCGAGGTTCTAGGGTCGTCAAACGGGAATTCTATCAGTGCCATTGCGCTCAGAATGTCGAAATTAGCTAAAATCGTCTACTCATACTGATAGGTTGGGATTTCAGACAGTGAACTGGCCATCGACCGATCGAGGGGGGGCCCAAAACGGGGTTACTATTCATTTTACTATTCACTTAAGTCGCGGGTCCCGCCCGCTTCATTGCTGATTTCCGGACGATCCGACCGTCGGATCGTCAAACGGTCTATACCATTTCCCCTCGATTCGATGAGACGGTCGCACTGGCGACCTCAGATTTCCGAGATCAGACTCGGATCGGAAAGGCGGAATTTGTGCTTCGGCAACTGTGCCAACCGTACACCATACACCCCACTAAAGTTAATTTTTGTTTCCTCGCCCACATTTGCACCTGAAACACACTCTTTACACTAACTCAATTTTCCCGAGTATTACATCACTCACACCTTAAAGGAAGTTTCGTCCTCGAAACTTAAACACCCCGGGAATCTCCTAAGAGGGAAAAAGGGCCTAAGCATGCCCGACTGGTGCTCTCAAAAGGCTTCGCGTCCCCCTCGTGGTACCCAAACTCACACCTTATGAGTTTGGCCTACGCCAAGCAATCTCTCATGGTGTTTGACCCCTATTTAGTGCGGAAGCCGGAACGGTCAGAAAAAAAAAAAAAAAAATTCGGCGGGTAAAACTGTGGGGGAGGCTCGCAAGGGTCAAAAAGGGGGCGGGTTGCTCCGGCTCGGGGGGGTACTCCTATCTAGACAAAGGAGGACAGGAAAACAACAATAAATAAGTGCGTACCTGTTACTCCCCACTTTGGGAGGTCGCGTCGTCCACCGGAGCGGCCGAGGAAGCCCGCCCACAACCCTTGGGCCAGCGTCGCACCGCGGATTGGGGCAGGGGTCTGCTGTCAGAAGAGTCCGCGGATTGCTGGTTGCCGGGCGTATCCTTTGTCCGAACGGGGGCCGCAGTGCCCTCCGGTCCTTGCTGCGGTGGGGGTGCGATGGCGGAGTCATGGGTTGGTCCCTGGGGGCAGGAGGCACAGGTGTGATCTGGCAAGCCGCACCGGTTACAGTAGTGGTACCTCCAAGTGCATTCTTCCACCGGGTGCGCGCCTTCGCAGATGATGCAGGATTCTGGTTGCACGTGCGCGCTCCCTCTAAGTCCTCGCTCGCCTTCCGGTACCTGCTTCGGGCGTGGATTTGGCCGGCTCCTCGGATCGGCCCCCCCCCGTGAGGTGGGGGCAGCAGTTCCCTTCGGTTCATCACGTCGCGGCGCCGGGGGTCTAGTAGCACCCGGCTTCGAAGGGCAGTCGTAACGCGTGTGGCCGGGCTTGCCACATCGGAAGCAGTGCCCATCCCGCCACGGGCAGCTCGTCATGAGGTGCGCGCTGCCACAAATGACGCACGGCTTCGGTGGCCTAGGTTCCTCTGTCGCCTGACCGAGGTTCCGCTCGACTCTCGGGCGTTTGTTCGCCTGGTCCTTCCGCTGGGGGTCCCCTGCCGGCCCGGGGTGAGAGTATTCCTGCCGGGCGCGCTCAGCATTGGTGTACACGGCCAAATTAGTCGCCTCCTGGAAGGCGGGAGGGCCCGTCGGTAGCGTCCCGAGAGGGGCAAAGCCTCTGCTGCCGCCCCGGAATCGATCGACGCCCTCAAGTTCCTGTATCAGCATGCTCAGGCGCTCCGCGAGTGTTAGCAGTTGCCCAGCCACGTCGCGCAGCTGGTTGCGGAGCAAACGATTGGCCTCGTCAGCGATGTCCATTTCCGTCGTCGGTTGCACGCTGAGTCGGCCCTCTATCTGTACACACACAAGGAAAGTCAGTCTTAGCCTTTGTTAATACGTAACGGGAATCACGAACCACCTAGCGACAGAAAGGACTCGGACTCTCTCTCTCTCTCTCTCTCTCTCTCTCTCTCTCTTTCGGTCGCTCGCGTTCTACCTACCTATGCCCTACCCATTTCATTCATTTGTAGGCACGTGAGGTGTCCCCACGGATGTCGGCACTAACTGTTGTGATTGAATGTATGGCTCTGATACCATCTTAGTCTGTCACGCCCCGGGGGTTTGTTTTAGCGGAAACGTTTTGCAGAAGTCGTATGTTCGACGGAGGATTTTCTTTTTTTTTGACAGTAAGGAAAACCCCTCTTTCCCGGCGCGTGCCCAGACCCGCCAAACATACAGGATCTCTCTGTAAACGGACAGAGCCTCCCCTGTATGTGCACGGCGTAGCGTTCAGTACATAACCCAAACATCCACAACCATTCAATCACAACAATTGTCAACCTACAACCAGCATTCTAATTTATTAAGGTACGTGGCCGATCAGTTTGGAAAGGATAAAATTCGCAGTTTTAAAAGAGCGCCCACTCGGCACTTGCATTTTGAAGACTAGTTTTCAAGATTAGCATAAATCCACAAGGTTTTGAAAACGGTGCCCACACGACACCCAAGTTTTGAAATCCATTTCGCAATCCATAAATCCACAGGGTTTTGAAATCAGTGCCCACACGACACTTAGGTTTTAAAAACGGTTCCCGCAATCTTTTCTTTGGTTTTGCCCTTCTCTTTTTTTTTTTCAAATGGCCGACAGAATTAGAAGGAAAAGTAATGCATAAGGGAATAACCAAATACCGACATCCACGTCGACCCCACGAGGGTATCGAGAACCTCACACATAACTACAATATAAATGAAATGCCGAAAAGAAAGAGGAAATACAGTCCGGGGTCCCCAACGACCCAGCTGCGTCCGTCCCGTCCTCACTGCCGCCTACCTCTCCCCTCGCCTGGACCCTGTCACGAAGTGGGAAGTCAGTGACTAATAATAATGGAACGGGAAAATATAATAAACAAACCGTGAAGACAACCGGAGCAACCACCCTCTCAAGAGGGTAACGATAATCTGTACTCCCGTGCCCTGCAATACCCGGCCACGTCGGACAACTAATAACCGACGGGTCGTACCGTACCTGCAAAATCCCGACCACGTCGGACAACTAATAACCGACGGGTCGCACCGCTCGCACCTCGGCGCCTCAAACCCCACAACTAATAAGGGGCCCCACTACGTCACCTCGTGGGTATACACGGGTCATAGACCACTTTTCCGGAAAAGCGCACCCTTTGCGGTGGCCAAACCGCGGGTGCGCGTGCTGCAGCCTCGAGCCAAGTAACCATGATGTATGAACAAGAGCAAGATAGTAGCATGTGTAATCAAAGTACCCTACTAACAAGTATAGCCGAAGTAAAGCGGTAACATGTAACAACTAAAGAAACGATAATCGGTAGCATTTAAAGTAGAACGATAATATGTAATATTTAAAGTAAACAGTCCTCGGGAATCGACGCTAAACACCCCACTCAACCCACGTACGCACTTGCTTGTCCCCATCCAACATGATAGAACTAAATGCTAGAACTTTCAAAATCAAACCCACACTGTTTTAATCCAAGCACGAGGTCCATATAGAGTTTAGAACATCCCTCCTTTTTCTACATTTTCTTTTTCTCTTTGTTTTCAAACGTTAGCACAATCAAACAAGTAATGTCTATCACCCTTCGATCTTTAACCCAAGTACGCACAAGATTGACCCCACCCAATTTAATAGAATTAAATGCAAGGGCTTAAAACAACAACCCACCTTAATGTAGATGATCACGGTGGCTGCTGGATGGTTCGCAAGCTGGCGGCTGACTGCTGGGACCTGAATCATTTACACGGGTCAGGGAAAAATAACTCTTACACATACCCAACCCACTGACACTCTGTGTACAACAGTCTACCAGGCTACAATTACAAATTAACCCCTAGGGTTTTACCCAGCTACACTTCTACAATACTTTGAGAGCCGTTTTTGCTCGTTCTCTTAACTGGGATATTATTTTTACGAACCGTCGCTTCCAGTAGGTGACACTTGACCCGCTGGACGCCGTGCTCACCCATTTGCGGCGGCACGGGACCCGAGGGAAACTTCGGGCCATGAATACCTTGCTAACATAGCCTAAATGAATTTTTGTTTCTCCGGCTCATCAAAACCAATTTTTATCATGAGCATCGAGTCCAGTGACCCCAAATTAACCAAGGGCACCCTGTCGCGGCTTCACGATTAGCCTAGAACATTGTTTTATGTCAAAATTACTCTTAAAGGTAGTTAATACTGTAACTTTTAATCTAGACCTCTTCTGATTAAACTTTGTATGTAAGAAGGTCTTTAAATTTTGCAAGGATCACAGGGCTCACCCTGGTTGCAGCCCAGGTCTGCTAGATCAAGAAGTTCCAAAGCCAAGGTCACATACAAGTTCACAATGCTCCAACTTTTAATCCGCTCAGTTTCTGCTCGAACTTAAATGAGCACAAAGCTCAGGGGATGAATTTGAGCAACTTTCATATTCATATTTTTGTCAAATTCCATTTACAAGTTCTTTGAGGCATTTACCCAAACACGTGGCATGCATCTTTCACACACACACACATCAGGAGAATCCGAAATGGGTTCTCTGTCCACACTGCATCTGAACCACCCTAACTTGGATCAAAGTGATCTACTAGGTTTTTGGAGCAACTCCCATCAACTTAGGTGCAAACTTGCACCACCGTTTGGCCGAGCCCGGGAAGAAGAAGATGGGGGTGAACTTTGAAATTCGTGACCATTGAGTAAAGGGTTCTGGGGCTCAACTAAGTGCACCAGTAGGTGCCATTCACCTCCCTGAAACTCTCCATGCACATGCCTGGCCTCGGGGTGCGGCGGCGGCGCGGCGGGGCAAAGATCCGGTTTGGATCTTGAGGGCTCTAATGGCGGATTTGCACCGGGATCACCTGAGGCTTTGTAACTTGGAGGGAATGCTCCTCGGGTCCATAGGAAGCTTCCCGACCAGTCCCGCCCCGGCCGGAGTTGGCCGGAGCGCCGGCGACCAATTTTGGTCACTCTCGGGTTCAACCATGGCCGAGCCACCTCTGGCGTGCATGGGAGCCATGCACCGGCATGGTTGCATTCCCCTTGGTCCCAGAAAGTGTTCTGGTCAGGTGGCCGGCGACGGGGAAGCCTGCCGGCGCCGGAGCAAGAAGCTCGGTTGAGGCTCAAAAACCCGAAAACTAGGGCATCATTTTTCTTCCAAAATACTGAACCATATTCTTCCAAATTTTTCAGGATTAGTCTACATGCCCTACAGTCCCGGCACACCGATTTTGGTGCGTTTAGGTCCAGTGGTTACCGAGTTCTTTAGGGGCGGAGCTAATCTAGGTTTCCGGCGGCTTCTTGCCTCCGCCGACAACCGGGCGCCCATCCGAGACCGCGGCTCCATCAGGAGCATCCCAAGAACGAGGAAAACCGACTGCAGTTGCTTAAAACCAGCACTAACCAAGAATGATGGAGGCTCACCTTGATTGGATCCGAGGGAGAAGAAAACGGTCTTCCCGGCGTCGCGCGGCCACGGCGGTGCACCAGCCCTCCTCGGCTCGTCTTCTGGGTGTAGGAGATGGCCGCAGAGAGGTCTGGGCTCCGGTCTAGGGGCTCGGGCGCTCTTCTTCTTCTACCGACCCAAGATCAAGGGTTTCCTTGAAGCCCTTGCTTTTCCGGCGACCAGGGGCGGCGGCCGGCGGCGCGGTTGTGCGGGATAGGTAGCAGAGGGAGAGGAGGGTCGTGGGTGGCTACGGTTGCAAGAGGGTTGCGGCTAGGGTTTTTTTCCCAAAGATGCCCTAGGTTGCTTCTTATATACTTTGCACTAATATGCACATAAGTCCCCCAATTCTATATGCTTTGATCTGGGTCCCTAGCTGAAGCCAAACCATGCATAAAGGTCGCTCCCCTCCAAGATCCATACACTTTGGTACATAAAATATTAAGCTTCTTCGCAAAATACTGTAACTTTTTCCATATTTCGCGCTTTTCGAGACGACCGGGTTGTCAAACTGAACAACGGACACCACCACGACGTCCGGCTCGACGAAACCTATCAGGTAGCGATTTTTGTTCGTCGACTAGAAATCCTGCTAAATCGCAGACCCATAAAGTACTGCGCTTTCTACAGTTCAGCACGCTTTTCGAGGTTCTAGGGTCGTCAAACGGGAATTCTATCAGTGCCATTGCGCTCAGAATGTCGAAATTAGCTAAAATCGTCTACTCATACTGATAGGTTGGGATTTCAGACAGTGAACTGGCCATCGACCGATCGAGGGGGGGCCCAAAACGGGGTTACTATTCATTTTACTATTCACTTAAGTCGCGGGTCCCGCCCGCTTCATTGCTGATTTCCGGACGATCCGACCGTCGGATCGTCAAACGGTCTATACCATTTCCCCTCGATTCGATGAGACGGTCGCACTGGCGACCTCAGATTTCCGAGATCAGACTCGGATCGGAAAGGCGGAATTTGTGCTTCGGCAACTGTGCCAACAGTACACCATACACCCCACTAAAGTTAATTTTTGTTTCCTCGCCCACATTTGCACCTGAAACACACTCTTTACACTAACTCAATTTTCCCGAGTATTACACAGAAGGTCTGCCTCAGGTCTCTGTACATTTTTGTACCTCCGGGATGCGCAGCATAGGGGGCGTTATGCGCTTCAGCCAGAATTTCTTTCCTCAATTCCGGCACATCGGGCACGCAGACTCGTCCCCGAAACCTCAACACGTTGTCAGTGCCGATCACAAAATCCCCACTTGGTTCCGTGGGTAGTCTGTCCCGTACTTGCTGCAGTTGCATGTCTGTTGCCTAGCCTTCCACAATCCTATCTATCAGCGTAGGCTTTATCACTAAGGACTGTTGGGTTTAGGTTAAATAGGATCGAATAGGGGAAAAAACACCTAGAGGGGGGTGAATAGGTGTAAACAATAAACACTCAAAAATTCATTGTGCGATAAAACCCAATGCGGAAAAATAAAAGAACACACAAGATTTTTACGTGGAAAACTCCAAACCGGAGTAAAAAACCACGGGACCGATAACACGGTGAAATCCACTAGAGTTAACACACGTACAAGGTGATTTAACGTACTCACAGACGACTCAACCTTTTACCATACGCCCCTAGTCGATCTTCTCCGCTCGTTCCACGACGCTTCACGAATCCACGATCTGCGCCGCCAACGCTGAATCCACAGCGTCCAACGTCGAGTCCACGACGTCCGACCGAATCCACGGTCTTCACCCAATGGTACGCTTCGAATCCACGAACGCACCTCGCTCCGAATCCACGAAAGCGATAACACCTTGAATCCACAAGGCCACGCGAGTCCACGCGCCGATTTTGGGGTAAATCGTTGTTTGTTTGGGTGGTGATGATCCGCCGAATACTTAGATCAAGAGTAGATCGGAAATACCATCTAAGTATTCATTAGTTTGATTCAACTCAAGATATGAGTATGAAAATCCTAGAATCAAACTAATCAATATAGATGAAGAACCATTAAATAGGTCTAATGATTTCCGTTCTTCTCTATATGTGGATCTAAGGCCGTATAAAATGATATTTGAAAATGACGGCTCTTTTTCCGATATGTGGATTGCCCTGATCCTTTTGAATTCTTCTTTCTTGAGATTGAGGTAGTTGATCCAGAGTTTCTTCATCTTCAATCTTCAAGACATGAACTATTCACGAAATGCGCCAACTCAAATTCCGTAACAATCTCCCCCTTTGGCGGTTTCGTGACAAAACACAGATCCACAAAGAAAATTCAAAAAGGATATTTTTGTTGCTATCACCATACAACAAAAATTTACAAAAGAGTTCCATGAAAAATAAAAACATGAGACAAACTCCTAGAACAGACTCTAGACTTAGACATCTGTAACTTCTGCACACAGAAAACATTCTTGACAAACAAAATCGTTAGATACCAAATGCAGAATTAGAGTTTGATCTCATCATGACATTTGAAAGAATCAGATATGTGAAAGAACATAGTTAAAACCAACATATCATCTAAGCAATTGAAAACCAAATGTCAAAGTATGTTAGTCCAACATCAACTTGTTAGACATATTACATGCCCAAATAGTTAGTCAAATAGTTAGTATCAGCATGTCACATTCCACAAAAGGAAAACCCAAGTTGAGTTGAGATTCATACTTACCTTGATTCATTCCTTGATTCATTCACAGTCATTGTTCAGAGTTCATTGTTTTTCATTGTTCAGAGTTTATAACTCTTCAACTCTCACTCTCATTCTCTCCCCCTTTTTGTCACAAATAAAGCCAAAAAT
This sequence comes from Tillandsia fasciculata, assembly GCA_029168755.2. Taxonomy (NCBI): domain Eukaryota; kingdom Viridiplantae; phylum Streptophyta; class Magnoliopsida; order Poales; family Bromeliaceae; genus Tillandsia; species Tillandsia fasciculata. The sequence continues at coordinate 11,868,456 of CM054932.1, read as the reverse complement.
GTAGCATGAGCTACAATATGTAAGGAGAGTAAACAAAAAGTTCATAAGTTTCTAACAATATGCACAAAAAGAGAATTAACCTAAGAATATGCACAAACTGAGAGATGAGTAAAGAAAAGTAATGTCCTGAAATCTAAAAACCCAAACAAGAGTGTCCAACTCTGTTTTTCAGTCTGACGAGCCAGAGCTAGAAGAGCTCAGCTTGCTTAAAAATCCTTTAATCAAGCTCTTAAGATTTGAGTATTTCCTCTTGAGTTTCTTGTGTTCAGCAGAGATTTCTTGAAGTTCTCTCAATATCCTTTCATGTGTAACCGAGACCCTCTGTTGTTCTCGACGAATCGATTCCAAAGTTTCTGTCTCTGTTGTTTGCGTCCTTGGAAAAGATGAACGCTGTCTAGATGCAGATGGTGCATCAGGTCCAGCAGTCCACGGTGATCCAGTTTGCAAGGATCCTGAAAGTGAGCGTGCTCTAGTTAGAGGCCCACTCCGTTGGTTCGTGCTTCGCTTCACACTTTTCTTTTTTGTGTACTGTTTGGTTGTGGAGGCAAATTTCGCCAGCTTTTTTCCCTTTCCTGAACTCTCTTTCTTCTTCATCAATCTTTTCTGAACGTCTTTAAGGAACTCATCCCATTCTTCACTATCGTAGTCTGAGCTGTCTTCATTTGCTCCTTCGGGCTTGTCTCCAGTTGAGACGCCTGGTTCTTCCTTAACCGATGAACCCCCGGGTAGCATAGCAACCAGCAGGATGAGCAACCACGAAAATGCCATTGACTATAGTGCTTTGAGTTAAACGAGAATGTCCTGTGAAAACCAATTGAATCCGAAGAAGCTTGAGTTTTGAAGCACTAGGAAGCAAGAGATCTAGAAAGAGAAACTCTAGAAGCTTGGAAATCAGGAATTTTGGTAAAGAAATCTTGAATCTGAAGGTTTCTATAAGAAGCCCTAGCCGCGATCCGGATCGGTCGTGAATGAGATCCGGATCGGCCACACACAGGGAAAATCCTGCATTCGGGATCCGGATCACTTGCCACGATCCGGATCGGCTATACGCAGGGAGAGAATCCTGCGTTCGGGATCCGGATCACTTTGCCACGATCCGGATCGGCTACACCTTTTTCTCCAGAAAAATTAAAAAAAAAACAATAAAATCCAGAAAAAGTATGTAAGCACTTTATCATGTCAACTTTAAACAAATAGCATCGTTTCATACAACAAGAAATAGATTATGCAAAATCTATCAAAAATATCCAAAAATGAAACGAAGATTTACGAAAGTTAAAACACTTAAAGTTGAACAACTTCAATTACATCTATCCTGATCTTATGTGTAATGTCTTTATCAAATCATCAATTTCAGTAAAGAAAATGAAGTACCAAGATCAATAGATGTTTGAAATCCCAGATAAGTTAGATAATATATCTAGACAATCTGTTGAAGGAGTGGCTCTTTGAGCATCTTTTACTAAAAATCCCACCTTATACCAACCATGAAATACGACTGAGTCAAGTATTTCAATATGAGTTTCATCAACAATTTTCGAAACAAAAGTTTGCTTTTCATTCATGGAGTATCTTTTTCTTTCATTTTCTCCATGTGGTGGTAGTTTTCACACTCCTCATTGGGATGTAACTCTTTCCACATCTTTTGAGCATTTCACATTTCATTGACTCCCCCTCAATTGGCTATCAATTATATAATATATAAGGTATTCAACCAAACCATTGATCTCGAATTCATACTCGACTAAGCAATCAAATATGATAATGACTATACCAAGAGATCATTGAGAGAGAAATTGACTTTGATCACTTAGAAGATGGTTTAATTAACGTAAATGATCATTGCAACATTGAAATATTATGACATCAAAACATAATAAATTTCTAAATGCATGTCAAGGATGCAATTAAAGTCAATTATGAAATATGCTCAATTAGTGTGCTATGTACAAAACATAGATAAAGAACAAAACAAATACAAAAACAAAAACAAAACCTAATCTAAGCAAAGGTTTCAAAAGAGTTATTTCAAGGAAAGCATGCCAATTGCTTTACGCAAGTGAATAAAACGTTTTTGATCCAAAGGTTTTGTTAAGATGTCAGCTAATTGATCTTCAGTTGAAATATATGACAGTTGAAGAATGTTTGATTCAACTAGCTCTCTAAGAAAATGATATCTAAGTTCAATATGTTTTGTTCTAGAGTGCAACACAGGGTTTTTAGAAATGTTAATGGCACTAGTGTTGTCACATAAAATGGTTACCGAAGATGTTGAAATTCGGAAATCGCTCAACACGCTCTTCATCCAAATCAATTGGGTTGAGCAACTTCCTGCAGAAATGTACTCCGCTTCGGCAGTCGAGAGTGCTATGCAGTTCTGTTTCTTACTGTGCCATGCAACAAGGCAGTGGCCTAGATAGAAGCATGCACCACTCGTGCTTTTCCGGTCATCCACAGATCCAGCCCAATCGGCATCTGAGTATCCAACAATATCCAAAGTCGTTCCCATAGGATACCAAATTCCGAAACTGATTGTACCTTTGATATACCGGATGATCCGTTTCACCGCTTTCAGGTGAACCTCCTTCGGTGCTGATTGATATCTCGCACAAATCCCAACACTGAAGGATATATCCGGGCGACTAGCCGTGAGATATAGTAGACTTCCAATCATACTGCGGTACAGTTTCTCGTCTACATTCTCACATTGTGATTCACTTCCAAGTCCCTTATGGCTAGTTCCCATTGGAGTTGGAAAATCTTTAGAATTTTCAAGTCAAACTTTTTGACCAACTCCAGTGCATACTTGGATTGACACAAGTGAATTCCTTCATCGTTTTGCTTAACTTGTAATCCAAGAAAATAATTCAATTCGCCCATCATGGACATCTCAAATTCGCTTTCCATGGTCTCCGCGAATTTAGAAGCATCATTATCTCTTGTTGCTCCAAAAACAATGTCATCGACATAGATTTGAGCAACTATGAAATTGTTTTGATAATGCTTCACAAAGAGAGTCCTGTCAGCTCCCCCTCGAGTGTAGCCCTTTTCCAAAAGGTGCTTTGTCAACCTTTCGTACCATGCTCGCGGTGCTTGTTTCAGACCGTAAAGAGCCTTTTTCAGACGAAAAACATGGTTAGGTAGTTTATGATCCACAAAACCTTTCGGTTGAGCTACATAAACTTCCTCATTTAAAAATCCATTTAAAAAGGCGCTCTTAACGTCCATTTGAAATAATTTGATTTTAAAATGACAAGCAATCGCAAACAGTATACGAATGGACTCGAGTCTAGCTACAGGGGCGAAGGTTTCATCAAAGTCTATACCTTCTACTTGAGAATAGCCTTGAGCAACTAACCTTGCTTTGTTCCTGATGATAGTACCTTCTTCGTTTTTCTTGTTCTTGAAGATCCATTTGGTACCTATCACATTGTGTTGCTTCGGAGGCTTCGTCAGTTCCCAGACTTTGTTTCGCTCGAATTGATGGAGCTCTTCCTGCATTGCTTTAATCCAGTAATCATCTTGGAGAGCTTCATCAACATTCCTTGGTTCGATTTGAGATACATAGCATGCAAATCCGCAAACCAATTGTCTCCGTGTTCTAACTCCTTCTTGTGGATCTCCAATTATGTTCGATTCAGGGTGATCCTTGGAGATGCGTAACGTTTGAGGTAGAGGAGTAGGCGGAGGTACACGAGATGATTCCTGCACATCAGATAAGCTTGAAGAACCGTTAGATGCATCAACATTATTATCGAAAGAATTGTTAGAAGAAGATGCATTAGCAGGTGTATCATCATCAAGAGAGATATCGAGGGTAGATTTTTCAGTTTCAAAGTGAAAAGCTTCATCTACCTTAACATTTATCGATTCTACGATCGTCTTAGATTCTAAGTTAAAAACTCGATATGCTCTGCTGTTTGTAGAATAACCTAAGAAGATCCCTTCGTCACTTCGAGAGTCAAATTTTCCAAGATTTTCACGATCACGTAAAATAAAACACCGACTCCCAAAATGCGAAAATATTTGATGTTAGGTTTTCTACAGAACCAAAGTTCATATGGTGTATTCAATGTCCCCGGGCGCAAATACACTCGATTGATAACATAAACAGCAGTGTTCACCGCTTCAGCCCAAAAATAGAACGGTAAGTTCCGGCTGTGAAGCATCACACGTGCCATTTCCTGTACGACCCTGTTTTTGCGCTCGACTACACCATTTTGTTGAGGTGTGTAAGGTGCGGAGAATTCATGTTTAATGCCATTAGAAACACAAAAATCAATGAATTTGGAATTTATGAATTCACCACCTCTATCACTCCTAACTCGAGTAATCCTTTCATTCTTTTCTATCATAATACGATTGCAGATTTCGAGAAAAGAATCAAAGGTATCAGCTTTTTCTTTTAGAAAGCTACCCAAGTATATCTAGAAAAGTCATCAACCAACAAAAAATATACCATTTACCTCCCAGAGATGGTTGACGAGTTGGCCCCATTAAGTCCATATGCAAAAGTTCCAAAGGCCGTTTTGTACCTATGTGGTTCAAATTCTTGTGTGCAGTCCTAGACTGTTTTCCCTTTTGGCAACCGCCACACACAAGGTTTTGTTCAAAAGAAAGTTTCGGAACCCCCTTGACCACATCTTTATTTGAAATTCTAGCAAGTTCCTTAAAGTTTATGTGACCTAGCCTTTCATGCCAAAGTGTTTCATTTTTCAAAGATGCTAGGTTACATTTTTCAGAAATTTTAGAAGGAACTACATAACAATTGTTTTCTGATCTAACCCCCTTTAAAAAGAAAGCATGGTTCAAGTCAGTTACAGTGCATTTATCAGATGAAAAATTAACTGAATAACCACTATCACACAGTTGACTTATGCTTATGAGGTTAGTCTTTAGGCCATGAACAAATAATACATTATCTAGAACCGGGCCATCTGGAATAGCTACCGTTCCCTTTCCAACAATTTTGGAAGACCGACCATCTCCGAAAACAACAAGTCCTCCGGAGTTTTTCTCAAAAGTTTGAAAACAGTTTTTATCGCCGGTCATATGACGGGAACACCCGCTATCCAGATACCAAGACGAACTATCATATGCATGCAAGGAAACATTGGTAGCAAGACAGGGAAAGATCTCACCTTTGCGCACCCAAACCTTTTTGGTATGCGTCGGTAATGGTCGTGAAGTTGATTTCCTAGGTGAGAGCGTCTTGCTTGAAGAATTGCTGCTCCTTGATGATGTCGTCTTGAGCGGTGTACTACCAAGGCTCTTTTCCGTCAATTTGGTTGGAGTTGTTTTTCGAGGAATAGCCCTTTTGGTAGTCATTGCAAGATGTTCTTGAGGTGTGCGTTTGGCTCCAGTCTTGCAGTTTCTTCTGATGTGCCCTGAAATGCCACAACGAAAACATACCTTGGTTCTTGTCGATTCCGAAGATGATGTAGTAGGTTCGTTGTCGTTGCTTGGCGTGAACACCGGTGTCGGAGGAGGAGATACCGACGAGGCACAAATACCGTACCACTCGAACTTGGAATGTCTCCAGTTTGAGTGTATCCGAGGCCGAACTTGTTTCTTTGACCGAGACCAAGAGTCTGTCCAACTTACTCCTTCCAGAAGAAATCTCTGTAAGTCATCCTTTAGTTGGCGTATGGTCTCTGTCATTTCAATTTTTCCTGTCGGGCCTCGCCGTAGAGCTTCAAGAAGTAATTCGCTTTGTTCACCATATCTATATAACTCTTCTCGAAATGCTCATTGGACTCTTGAAGGGAAACATTTGTCTTAATCAGATTGTCCCTTTCCACTTCAAGATCGGTTGAGATAGAGGTTACTCTTTTTACTTCATCTTCAAGATCCAGTAATCTCTCTTTCAACCCCTTGTTTTGTTTAGCCAGTTTCTTTGAATCCCTCAAAAGTTATGGTAGGCTAAAACAAAATCTTCACCTTCCGAATTATCTGATTCATCGTCCGTTGCAATCTTTTCCACAGTGGAGTTGGACAGTGAGTCGGATGTACTTGCCATTAAGCACATGAAGGATGAAGATTGGTGGACGCGTGGAAAGCTGTCGCGTTGTCTTCTTCATCACTTGACGATGACTCATTTGACGTGGAGTTGTCATCCCAAGTGACTGCTTGCATCGCTTTCTTCTTAGCCGGATTCTTGTTGGGACATTCCGTTGCTATGTGGCCGTAGCCTCGACATTTGAAACACTGAACTTGTCCCTCAGAACTTTTCTTATCCTTTGAGAAGTTCTCTTGGCTTCTTGACTTGTACTTGAAATCCCTTGCCTTTCTTCGACTTTCCGAAGGATTGAGTTTTGCTTGAATTTCCCCTTCGAAAGTTGCGGCGAAACTTCCTTGTCAAGAGAGCGAGCTGCTTCTCAAAGTCCTCCATAGAAATGTTCTCGTCGTCGTCCGAGGAGGATGAATCCGCGTCTTCTTCTTTAGTTGATTTCAATGCGTAACCTGAAGACTTAGAAGAGGATGCCTTTCCAGAAGAATAGTTAGTAGGAAAAGTCATTTCATAAGTTTGTAAAGCACCTACTAATTCTTCTACACGCATTTCGTCCGGGTGTTTAATTGTTTCAATGGCTGCAACCTTCGGGCGAAATCGTTCAGGAAGAGTTCTTAGAATTTTTCTTACAACTTTAAATTCTGGAATCTTCTCTCCCAAGTTAGCACATGAGTTCACGATGTCTTGCAATCGTGTGTAATAGTCAGTGAAGGATTCATTCTCTGCCATAGAGATAGAGTCAAACTTGCTCGTAAGCATTTGCAGTTTCTGAATCTTCACTAAGTTAGTTCCCTCATGCGTAACTTGAAGAACATCCCAGATTTCTTTCGCAGTCTCACATGCCGAGACGCGAGAGAACTCAGTTTGTGACAAAGCATTAAATAGAGCATTAATCCCTTTGCCATTGTAAGAAGATAAGTCTATCTCTTCCTTGGTCCATTTCGACCTAGGTTTTAAGGTGCGAACATCATCTAAAATTTCAGTTGGATTAGACCATCCTAATTCAATTGATTGCCACACCCTTTCGTCGATGGAAATTAAGAAAGCTTTCATCCGTACTTTCCAGTACGCATAATTAGTTCCATCAAAGAAAGGGGGTCGATTGATGTTTCCACCTTCAACCATTGTTTACAACCCTATTCCCGCTCTGATACCACTTGTTGGGTTTAGGTTAATAAGGATCTAATAGGGGAAAAAACACCTAGAGGGGGGTGAATAGGTGTAAACAATAAACACTCAAAAAATCATTGTGCGATAAAACCCAATGCGGAAAAATAAAAGAACACACAAGATTTTTACGTGGAAAACTCCAAACCGGAGTAAAAAACCACGGGACCGATAACACGGCGAAATCCACTAGAGTTAACACACGTACAAGGTGATATAACGTACTCACAGACGACTCAACCTTTTACCATACGCCCCTAGTAGATCTTCTCCGCTCGCTCCACGACGCTTCTCGAATCCACGATCCGCGCCCAACGCTGAATCCACAGCGTCCAACGTCGAGTCCACGACGTCCGACCGAATCCACGGTCTTCACCCAATGGTACGCTTCGAATCCACGAACGCACCTCGCTCCGAATCCACGAGAGCGATAACACCTTGAATCCACAAGGCCACGCGAGTCCACGCGCCGATTTTGGGGTAAATCGTTGTTTGTTTGGGTGGTGATGATCCGCCGAATACTTAGATCAAGAGTAGATCGGAAATACCATCTAAGTATTCATTAGTTTGATTCAACTCAAGATATGAGTATGAAAATCCTAGAATCAAACTAATCAATATAGATGAAGAAACATAAATAGATCTAATGATTTCCTTTCTTCTCTATATGTGGATCTAAGCCGTATAAAATGATATTTGAAAATGACGGCTCTTTTTCCGATATGTGGATTGCCCC
>CM054932.1:11813149-11860443 GCA_029168755.2 Tillandsia fasciculata | reverse complement strand
GATGATCCCCCTTCTCCTCCGATTGGGCAACGAGCTCGACCTCATGCAACTTCTTCCACTGCCCCCGTTCCTCAGAAACAGAAGGCACCTGCATCTACTTCTGACGATGATGCCTCGGTCACATCCATCTTCAAAGAACAACAGCGGCTTTCAAATGAACAGAAACGTATGTCCGCTGAATTTTCTGAAATGAAAGGCGATCTTCATGTCATGAAGAATGAGATGGAAATCCTCACAGCCTCTCAAGTCACTTTGACTAAGTCAGTCTCCTCAGTAAAGAGACTTGTGAAGAAGCTGTTTGCAAAATGGGTTGCACGACCTCGGATGACTCCGACTCTCAGGAGTAACTCTATGTTATAATCATTTTCCTCTGACTTTGTTTTTTTTTTTTTTTTTTTTCTGTTTGATCTTTGTTTTGTTTTGCAGGTTTATGATTTTGTTTATGTTGTTAACTCTCCTTGTGTTGTAATTATTTGGCTTTGTTTTGTGACAAAAAGGGGGAGAGAATGAGAGAGTTTTTGACGAGAACTCTGAACAATGAATGAACAAATGATTGTGAATATCAAGGTAAGTATGAATCTCAACTCAACTTTGGTTTTCTTTTGTGGATTGTGACATGCTTCTATACTAACTATTTGACTAACTATTTGGGCATGTAATATGACTAACAAGTTGGTGTTGGACTAACATACTTTGACATTTGGTTTTCAACTGCTTAGAAGATATGTTGGTTTTAACTATGTTTCTTTCACATATCTGATTCTTTTAAATGTCATGGTGAGATCAAACTCTATCTCTGCATTTGGTTTTTGAATGTTTCAATTCTTGAGGTATCTAACGAATTTGTTTGTCAAGAATGTTTTCTTTGTGCAGAGATTGCAGATGTCTAAGTCTAGAGTCTGTCTTAGGAGTTTGTCTCATGTATTTAATTCCTGGAACTCTTTTGTAAATTTTTGTTGTATGGTGATAGCAACAAAAATATCTTTTTGAATTTTCTTTGTGGATCTGTGTTTTGTCACGAAACCGCCAAAGGGGGAGATTGTTACGGAATTTGAGTTGGCGTATTTCGTGATTGTTTAAGTCTTGAGGATTGAAGATGAAGAAACTGTGGATCATATACCTCAATCTCAAGAAAGAAGAATTCAAAAGGATCAGGTACGTTTAACTAAATAATTTTGTTGATCCGAATACTTCTTATAGTGTAGAAACACTTGGAAGAGGTTTTAATTGCATATTCATCAAAAACTGGACATGGGACATGTTCAGGGTCCGGATCGTGACATTCAATCCGGATCCCGAAAGGTGTTCGTTCATACATTGCTGCAATCCGGATCACAGCTTGGGCAGTCCGGATCCCGAAAGGGATGTTTTGTGAAAATGTATGAACGATCCGGATCGTGGATTATGATCCGGATCCCGAACAGGCGATTTTCTGGAAACTGCATTCTGTGCGTCTGCGATCCGGATCGTGGCTTATGCAATCCGGATCGCCGTCGGTAAAACTTTCCAGAAAAGTTTGTTTTTGATCCGAATATTCTTCCTAGGGTTTCTAACCTATATATAGCCCTTCCATTTCATTTTTAGGGCATCGGAAAATAGAGCCGTCATTTTCAAATATCATTTTATACGGCCTTAGATCCACATATAGAGAAGAACGGAAATCATTAGATCTATTTAATGGTTCTTCATCTATATTGATTAGTTTGATTCTAGGTTTTCATACTCATATCTTGAGTTGAATCAAACTAATGAATACTTAGATGGTATTTCCGATCTACTCTTGATCTAAGTATTCGGCGGATCATCACCACCCAAACAAACAACGATTTACCCCAAAATCGGCGCGTGGACTCGCGTGGCCTTGTGGATTCAAGGTGTTATCGCTTTCGTGGATTCGGAGCGAGGTGCGTTCGTGGATTCGAAGCGTGCCATTGGGTGAAGACCGTGGATTCGGTCGGACGTCGTGGACTCGACGTTGGACGCTGTGGATTCAGCGTTGGCGGCGCAAATCGTGGATTCGAGAAGCGTTGTGGAGCGAGCGGAGAAGATCGACTAGGGGCGTATGGTAAAAGGTTGAGTCGTCTGTGAGTACGTTATATCACCTTGTACGTGTGTTAACTCTAGTGGATTTCGCCGTGTTATCGGTCCCGTGGTTTTTTACTCCGGTTTGGAGTTTTCCCACGTAAAAATCTTGTGTGTTCTTTTATTTTTCCGCATTGGGTTTTATCGCACAATGATTTTTGAGTGTTTATTGTTTACACCTATTCACCCCCCTCTAGGTGTTTTTTCCCCTATTTGATCCTTATTAACCTAAACCCAACAACAGCGTCCAACGTCGAGTCCACGACGTCCAACCGAATCCACGGTCTTCACCCAGTAGTACGCTTCGAATCCACGAACGTACCTCGCTCCGAATCCACGAGAGCGGTTGCACCTTGAATCCACAAGGCCACGCGAGTCCACGCGCCGATTTTGGGTAAATCGTTGTTTTTGGGTGGTGATGATCCGCCGAATACTTAGATCAAAGATAGATCGGAAATACCATCTAAGTATTCATTGATTTGATTCTACTCAAAATGTGAGTATGGAAAACCTAGAATCAAATCAATCAATATAGATGAAGAAACATAGAATAAATCTATTGATTTCCTTTCTTCTCTATATGTGGATCTAAGCCGTATAAAATGATATTTGATAATGACGGCTCTATGTGGATGCCCTAGAAAATGACCATAGGGTTATTTATAGGTTAGAAACCATTGGAAGAAGATAAGGATCAAAAACCTGCCTTTTCTGGAATTTTACCGACGGCGATCCGGATTGGAATTTGCGATCCGGATCGCGAAGCAAGAAAGACGATTCCAGAAAATCAAGGGTTCGGGATCCGGATCGTAAAGTCCGATCCGGATCGTTCATACAGTTTTACCAAAACATCATGTTCGGGATCCGGATTGCAAGTCCTGATCCGGATCGAGGAAGCACACAGGTAAAACTAGTGTTCGGGATCCGGATCAGAGGAGGCTGCGATCCGGATTGAACCAGTGTATGAACCAACACCCTTCGGGATCCGGATTGCAAGCACGATCCGGATCCTGAACATGTCCCATGTCCAGTTTTTGATGTTTAAGCAATTAAAACCTCTTCCAGGTGTTTCTACACTATAAGAAGTATTCGGATCATCAAAATCTTTAGTTAAACGTACCTGATCCTTTTGAATTCTTCTTTCTTGAGATTGAGGTATACGATCCAAAGTTTCTTCATCTTCAATCTTCAAGACTTAATACATTCACGAAATACGCCAACTCAAATTCCGTAACAATCTCCCCCTTTGGCGGTTTCGTGACAAAACACAAATCCACAAAAGAAAATTCAAAAAGATATTTTTGTTGCTATCACCATACAACAAAAATTTACAATGAAGATCCAAAATTAAAAACATGAGATAAACTCCTAAAACAGACTCTAGACTTAGACATCTGTACTCTCTGCACAAAGAAATCATTCTTGACAAAAGAAATCGTTAGATACCTCAAGAATTGAAACATACAAAACCAAGTACAGAGATAGAGTTTATTCTCATCATGACATTTGAAAATTCAGATATGTGAAAGAATCATAGTTAAAACCAACATATCTTCTAAGCAATCAAAACCAAATGTCACAAAGTGTTAGTCCAACATCAACTTGTTAGTCATATTACATGCCCAAATAGTTAGTCGAATAGTTAGTAGGAGCATGCACAAATCACAAGATAAAAACAAAGTTGAAGTTGGAGTCATACTTACCTTGATATCACCAATTCACATCATTCATCATTGTATCATTGTTCAAAGTTCTCTCTAACTCTCTCTAACTCTCTCCCCCTTTTTGTCACAAAACAAAGCCAAAACGTAGCAAGAGCTACAATATGTAAGGAGAGTTAAAAGAAAGTTCTAGTAATATGCACAAACTGAGAACTAAACTAAAAGTAAAAACTAAGTCCTGAAAACTAAGAACCAAGAATTGCGAACTGCAAGAGAGTAAGATCATAGAAAAGTGATCAGAAGGTGCTGCTCAGTCTGAAGAATCTGAACTAGTACAACTCAGCTTGCTCAAAATCCCTTTAAGCAAATTCTTAATATTTGAGTACTTTTTCTTGATCTTCTTGTGTTCAGAGGAAATCTGCTGAAGTTCTCTCGATATTCTCTCTTGTGCAGCAGAGAGTCTTTGTTGTTCCTGACGAATCGATTCCAAAACCTCTGTGTCAGTTGTCCGTGTCTTTGAGTGCGATGGACGCTGTGTAGATGCAGATGGTACATCCGGTCCCGCAACCCATGGAGATTCAGTTTGCAGAATTCCAGAAAGTGAGCGTGCTCTGGTGAGAGGCCCACTATGATAACTTTCACTTCTTTGGACATTCTTTCGTCTTGTATATTGCTTAGTTGTTGATGCAGATTTCATAAGCCTTTTGCCTTTGACAGATTTCCTGTTTTCCTCATCAATCTTCCGTTGAACATCTTTGAAGAATTCATCCCATTCTTCCGTATCGTACTCTGAGCTGTCCTCCTTGCCTTCGTTGTCTTGTCTCGAGTTGAGACATCCGGTTCCTCTTTAACAGATGTACTCGTGTGCACCATCGTAACCAGTAGCAAGATTAACCAGGAGAATGCCATTGGTGTGAGTGCTTTGAGTTTTGAGAAAGTGTCCTGTGAAAACCAACTCAAGAACACATGAAAAATCGTCAATTTTGAAAAATTTGAAAAATTGTACCTAGACAATCATAATCATGTAGAGAAGCCAAGAATCAAATTAGTTTTCCAAAAAGAATTTTAAAAATAGATCAATTCCATGATTTTCAAAAATTCCTCTTTTATGCCCTAAACCAGAATTTTTAGAAATCGAAGCCTAAAAACTCGTTTATCTTGAGAAAAACCAGCATAAAAGCAAAACTAATTGACCCAGAGTTCTTATTTCAAAAGAAATTTGATCAAAAACCATTCACAAACGAAAAAGATCCAAGATTTCAACTCACGTTTGATGAAAAACTGTAAAAACCGAGTTTTGATCAATAAAACTTACTTGAATCCGAAGAACTTTGAGTTTGGAAGCTCCAAAATGCAAGAAATCTAGAGAGAGAAACTCTAGAGATTTTAGAACAAAAGATTAGGGTAAAAGAAATCAAATCCTCTTTGTTCTTATAAAAACCCTAGCCGTGATCCGGATCGGATCGAGATTGTGATCCGGATCGGCTACCCGCAGGAAGAATCCTGCGTTCGGGATCCGGATCACTTACCCGATCCGGATCGGCTTCAACTTTTTCTTCAGAAAAATTCAGAAAAATTCCATAAAATCCAGAAAAAGTATGTAAGCACTTTACCATGTCAACTTTAAACAAAAATCATCGTTTCATACAACAAGAAATAGATTATACAAAATCTATCAAAAATATCCAAAAATGAAACGAAAATTTACGAAAGTTAAAACACTTAAAGTTGAACAACTTCAATTACATCTATCCTGATCTTATGTGTAATGCCTTTATCAAATCATCAATTTTGGTAAAGAAAATGAAATACCAAGATCAATAGATGTTTGAAATCCCAGATAAGTTAGATAATATATCTAGACAATCTGTTGAAGGAGTGGCTCTTTGAGCATCTTTTACTAAAAATCCCACCTTATACCAACCATGAAATACGACTGAGTCAAGTATTTCAATATGAATTTCATCAACATTTTTAAAACAAAAATTTGCTTTTCATTCATGGAGTATCTTTTTCTTTCTTTCATTTTCTCCATGTGGTGGTAGTTTTCACACTCCTCATTGGGATGTAACTCTTTCCACATCTTTTGAGCATTTTACATTTCTTTGACTCCCCCTCAATTGGCTATCAATTATTTAATATATAAGGTATTCAACCAAACCATTGATCTCGAATTCATACTCGACTAAGCAATCAAATATGATAATGACTATACCAAGAGATCATTGAGAGAGAAATTGACTTTGATCACTTAAAAGATGGTTTAATTAACGTAAATGATCATTGCAACATTGAAATATTATGATATCAAAAGCATAATAAATTTCTAAATGCATAAAAGGATGCAATTAAAGTCAATTATGATTTATGCTCAATTAATGTCCTATGTACAAAACATAGATAAAGAACAAAACAAAAACAAAAACAAAACCTAACCTAAGCAAAGGTTTCAAAAGAGTTTATTTCAAGGAAAGCATGCCAATTGCTTTACGCAAGTGAATAAAACGTTTTTGATCCAAAGGTTTTGTTAAGATATCAGCTAATTGATCCTCAGTTGAAATATATGACAGTTGAAGAATGTTTGATTCAACTAGCTCTCTAAGAAAATGATATCTAAGTTCAATATGTTTTGTTCTAGAGTGCAACACAGGGTTTTTTGAAATGTTAATAGCACTAGTGTTGTCACATAAAATGGTTACCGAAGATGTTGAAATCCGGAAATCGCTCAACACGCTTTTCATCCAAATCAATTGGGTTGAACAACTTCCTGCAGAAATGTACTCCGCTTCGGCAGTCGAGAGTGCTATGCAATTCTGCTTTTTACTGTGCCATGCAACAAGGCAATGGCCAAGATAGAAGCATGCACCACTCGTGCTTTTCCGGTCATCCACTGATCCAGCCCAATCGGCATCTGAGTATCCAACAATATCCAAAGTCGTTCCCATAGGATACCAAATTCCGAAATTGATTGTACCTTTGATATATCGGATGATCCGTTTCACCGCTTTCAGGTGAACCTCCTTCGGTGCTGATTGATATCTCGCACAAATCCCAACACTGAAGGATATATCCGGGCGACTAGCCGTGAGATATAGTAGACTTCCAATCATACTGCGATACAGTTTCTCGTCTACATTCTCACTATGTGATTCACTTCCAAGTCCCTTATGGCTAGTTCCCATTGGAGTCGGAAAATCCTTAGAATTTTCAAGATCAAACTTTTTGACCAACTCCAGTGCATACTTGGATTGACACAAGTGAATTCCTTCATCGTTTTGTTTAACTTGTAATCCAAGAAAATAAGTCAATTCGCCCATCATGGACATCTCAAATTCGCTTTCCATGGTCTCCGCGAATTTAGAAGCATCATTATCTCTTGTTGCTCCAAAAACAATGTCATCGACATAGATTTGAGCAACTATGAAATTGTTTTGATAATGCTTCACAAAGAGAGTCCTGTCAGCTCCCCCTCGAGTGTAGCCCTTTTCCAAAAGGTGCTTTGTCAACCTTTCGTACCATGCTCGCGGTGCTTGTTTCAGACCGTAAAGAGCCTTTTTCAGACGAAAAACATGGTTAGGTAGTTTATGATCCACAAAACCTTTCGGTTGAGCCACATAAACTTCCTCATTTAAAAACCCATTTAAAAAGGCGCTCTTAACGTCCATTTGAAATAATTTGATTTTAAAATGACAAGCAATCGCAAACAATATACGAATGGACTCGAGTCTAGCTACAGGGGCGAAAGTTTCATCAAAGTCTATACCTTCTACTTGAGAGTAGCCTTGAGCAACTAACCTTGCTTTGTTCCTGATGATAGTACCTTCTTCATTTTTCTTGTTCTTGAAGATCCATTTGGTACCTATCACATTGTGTTGCTTCGGAGGCTTCGTTAATTCCCAGACTTTGTTTCGCTCGAATTGATGGAGCTCTTCCTGCATTGCTTTAATCCAGTAATCATCTTGGAGAGCTTCATCAACATTCTTTGGTTCGATTTGAGATACATAGCATGCAAATCCGCAAACCAATTGTCTCCGTGTTCTAACTCCTTCTTGTGGATCTCCAATGATGTTCGATTCAGGGTGATCCTTGGAGATGCGTAACGTTTGAGGTAGAGGAGTAGACGGAGGTACACGAGATGATTCCTGCACATCAGATGAACTTGAAGAACCGTTAGATGCATCATTATTATCGAAAGAATTGTTAGAAGAAGATGCATTAGCAGGTGTATCATCATCAAGAGAGATATCGAGGGTAGATTTTTCAGATTCAAAGTGAAAAGCTTCATCTACCTTAACATTTATCGATTCTACGATCGTCTTAGATTCTAAGTTAAAAACTCGATATGCTCTACTGTTTGTAGAATAACCTAAGAAAATCCCTTCGTCACTTCGAGAGTCAAATTTTCCAAGATTTTCGCGATCACGTAAAATAAAACACCGACTCCCAAAGATACGAAAATATTTGATGTTAGGTTTTCTACAAAACCATAGTTCATATGGTGTATTCAAAGTCCCCGGGCGCAAATACACTCGATTGATAACATAGACAGCAGTGTTCACCGCTTCAGCCCAAAAATATAAAGGTAAGTTCCGGCTATGAAGCATAACACGTGCCATCTCCTGTACGACCCTGTTTTTGCGCTCGACTACACCATTTTGTTGAGGTGTGTAAGGTGCGGAGAATTCATGTTTAATGCCGTTAGAAGTGCAAAAATCAATGAATTTGGAATTTATGAATTCCCCACCTCTATCACTCCTAACTCGAGTAATCCTTTCATTCTTTTCAATCATAATACGATTGCAGATTTCGAGAAAAGAATCAAAGGTATCAGCTTTTTCTTTTAAAAATGCTACCCAAGTATATCTAGAAAAATCATCAACCAATAAGAAAATATACCATTTACCTCCCAGAGATGGTTGACGAGTTGGCCCCATTAAGTCCATATGCAAAAGTTCCAAAGGCCGTTTTGTACCTATGTGGTTCAAGTTCTTGTGTGCAGTCCTAGACTGTTTTCCCTTTTGGCAACCGCCACACACAAGGTTTTGTTCAAAAGAAAGTTTCGGAACCCCCTTGACCACATCTTTGTTTGAAATTCTAGCAAGTTCCTTAAAGTTTATGTGACCTAGCCTTTCATGCCAAAGTGTTTCATTTTTCAAAGATGCTAGGTTACATTTTTCAGAAATCTTAGAGGAACTACATAACAATTGTTTTCTGATCTAACCCCCTTTAAAAAGAAAGCATGGTTCATGTCAGTTACAGTGCATTTATCAGATGAAAAATTAACTGAATAACCACTATCACAAAGTTGACTTATGCTTATGAGGTTAGTCTTAAGGCCATGAACAAATAACACATTATCTAGAACCGGGCCATCTGGAATAGCTACCGTTCCCTTTCCAACAATTTTGGAAGACCGACCATCTCCGAAAACAACAAGTCCTCCGGAGTTTTTCTCAAATGTTTGAAAACAGTTTTTATCACCGGTCATATGACGGGAACACCCGCTATCCAGATACCAAGACGAACTATCATATGCATGCAAGGAAACATTGGTAACAAGACAAGGGAAAATTTCACCTTTGCGCACCCAAACCTTTTTGGAATGCGTCGGTAATGATCGTGAAGTTGATCTCCTAGGTGAGAGCGTCTTGCTTGAAGAATGCTGCTCCTTGATGATGTCGTCTTGAGCGGTGTACTACCAAGGCTCTTTTCCTTCAAATGAATTGCATTTGATTTCCGAGGAATCACCTTTTGGTAGTCATTGCAAGAGGTGCTTGAGGTGTGCGTTTGGCTCCCGTCTTGCAATTTCTCCTTATGTGCCCTGAAATGCCACAACGAAAACATACCTTAGATCTTGACGATCCCGAGGAGGATGAAGTAGGTTTGTTGTCGTTGCTTGTCGTGAATTCCGGTGTCGGAGGAGGAGATACCGACTGAGGCACAAATACTGTCCCACTCGAACTTGGAATGTCTCCAGTTTGAGTGTATCCGAGGCCGAACTTATTTGTTTGACCAAGACCAAGAAGTCTGTCCAACTTACTCCTTCCAGAAGAAAATCTCTTTAAGTCATCCTTCAGTTGGCGTATGGTCTCCGTCATTTCCAATTTTTCCTGTCGAGCCTCGCCGTTGAGCTTCAAGAAGTAATTCGCTTTGTTCACCATATCCATATAATTCTTCTCGAAATGCTCATTGGACTCTTGAAGGGAAACATTTGTTTTAATCAGATTATCCCTTTCCACTTCAAGATCGGTTGAGAGAGAGGTTACCCTTTTTACTTCTTCTTCGAGATCCTGCAATCTCCCTTTCAACCCCTTGTTTTGTTTAGCCAGTTTCTTTGAATCCCTCAAAAGTCTGTGGTAGGCTAAAACAAAATCTTCACCTTCCGAATTATCTGATTCATCGTCCGTTGCAATCTTTTCAACAGTGGAGTTGGACAATGAATCGGATGTACTTGCCATTAAGCACATGAAGGGTGAAGATGTAGTGGACGCGTGGAAAGCTGTCGCGTTGTCTTCTTCATCACTTGAGGATGACTCATTTGACGTGGAGTTGTCATCCCAAGTGACGACTTGCATCGCCTTCTTCTTTGCCGGATTCTTGTTGGGACACTCCGTTGCAATGTGGCCGTAGCCTCGACATTTGAAGCACTGAACTTGTCCCTCAGAACTTTTCTTATCCTTTGAGAAGTTCTCTTGCTTTCTTGACTTGTAGCTTGAAGAACCCTTGCCTTTCTTCGACTTTCCGAAGGATGGAGTTTTGCTTGAATTACCCCTTCGAAAGTTGCGGCGAAACTTCCTTGTCAAGAGAGCGAGCTGCTTCTCAAAGTCCTCCATAGAAAGGTTCTCGTCGTCGTCCGAGGAGGATGAATCCGCGTCTTCTTCTTTAGTTGATTTCAATGCGTAACCTGAAGACTTAGAAGAGGATGCCTTTCCAGAAGAATAGTTAGTAGGAAATGTCATTTCATAAGTTTGTAAAGCACCTACTAATTCTTCTACACGCATTTCGTCCGGGTGTTTAATTGTTTCAATGGCTGCGACCTTCGGGCGAAATCGTTCAGGAAGAGTTCTTAGAATTTTTCTTACAACTTTAAATTCTGGAATCTTCTCTCCCAAGTTAGCACATGAGTTTACGATGTCTTGCAATCGTGTGTAATAGTCAGTGAAAGATTCATTCTCTGCCATAGAGATAGAGTCAAACTTGCTCGTAAGCATTTGCAGTTTCTGAATCTTCACAAGGTTAGTTCCCTCATGCGTAACTTGAAGAACATCCCAGATTTCTTTCGCAGTCTCACATGCCGAGACGCGAGAGAACTCAGTTTGTGACAAAGCATTAAATAGAGCATTAATTCCTTTGCCATTGTAAGAAGATAATCTATCTCTTCCTTGGTCCATTTCGACCTAGGTTTTAAGGTGCGAACATCATCTAAAATTTCAGTTGGATTAGACCATCCTAATTCAATTGATTGCCACACCCTTTCGTCGATGGAAATTAAAAAGGCTTTCATCCGTACTTTCCAGTACGCATAATTTGTTCCATCAAAGAAAGGGGGTCGATTGATGTTTCCACCTTCAACCATTGTTTACAACCCTATTCCCGCTCTGATACCACTTGTTGGGTTATAGGTAATATGGATCTAAATAGGGGAAAAAACACCTAGAGGGGGGTGAATAGGTGTAAACAATAAACACTCAAAAAATCATTGCGCAATAAAACCCAATGCGGAAAAATAAATGAACACGCAAGATTTTTACGTGGAAAAACTCCAAACCGGAGTAAAAAACCACGGGACCGATAACACGGCGAAATCCACTAGAATTAACACACGTACAAGGTGATATAACGTACTCACAGACGACTCAACCTTTTACCATACGCTCCTAGTAGATCTTCCCGCTCGCTCCACGACGCTTCTCGAATCCACGATCCGCGCCCAACGCTGAATCCACAGCGTCCAACGTCGAGTCCACGACGTCCAACCGAATCCACGGTCTTCACCCAATAGCACGCTTCGAATCCACGAACGTACCTCGCTCCGAATCCACGAGAGCGGTTGCACCTTGAATCCACAAGGCCACGCGAGTCCACGCGCCGATTTGGGGTAAATCGTTGTTTTTGGGTGGTGATGATCCGCCGAATACTTAGATCAAAGATAGATCGGAAATACCATCTAAGTATTCATTGATTTGATTCTACTCAAAATGTGAGTATGGAAAACCTAGAATCAAATCAATCAATATAGATGAAGAAACATAGAATGAATCTATTGATTTCCTTTCTTCTCTATATGTGGATCTAAGCCGTATAAAATGATATTTGATAATGACGGCTCTATTTTCCTTACCCTAGAAAATGAATATAGGGTCTATTTATAGGTTAGAAACCATTGGAAGAAGATAAGGATCAAAAACAGCCTTTTCTGGAATTTTACCGACGGCGATCCGGATTGGAATTACTGCGATCCGGATCGCGAAGCAAGAAAGACGATTTCCAGAAAAACAAGGGTTCGGGATCCGGATCACAAAGTCCGATCCGGATCGTTCATACAGTTTTACCAGAACATCATGTTCGGGATCCGGATTGCAAGTCCTGATCCGGATCGAGGAAGCACACAGGTAAAACCAGTGTTCGGGATCCGGATCAGAGGATGCTGCGATCCGGATTGAACCAGTGTATGAACGAACACCCTTCGGGATCCGGATTGCAAGCACGATCCGGATCCTGAACATGTCCCATGTCCAGTTTTTGATGTTTATGCAATTAAAACCTCTTCCAGGTGTTTCTACACTATAAGAAGTATTCGGATCACCATTAATCTTTAGTTAAACGTACCTGATCCTTTTGAATTCTTCTTTCTTGAGATTGAGATATACGATTCAAAGTTTCTTCATCTTCAATCTTCAAGACTTAATACAATCACGAAATACGCCAACTCAAATTCCGTAACATGCTGAAGATTGTTATGAGATACGAGATCTTCGTTCGCTCCCCTCGAACGCGTTGATGATACCGAGCCTGACGAGGCTGCGATGATGCGACTAGTTGATACACTAGAGTTCGCTTGAGATTGAGATAGTCCGTGTGGGACACCCTACGTAAGTCCGTTCCTCCGGGATGTGCGGCAGTAGATGAGCGCAGGTTTGTTTGACTGGTCCAAAGTGGGACAGTCATTGAGATTGGGTGACATTGAGAGAGTGATGGTATAGCATGTGTCATAGTAGAGTTTTTCTTGAGCTTATGACATATGGTCAGTAGTGAGTGGATGCATACCATCTTCTGTGTTCTCTTTCCCATTGAGCATTATAGTTAGAGTCATAGTAGCTGTAGAGTTATCCTTCCCAGCTCTTTTCTTTCCGTATTACCTTGTTTCTTTATGCCTCTAGTAGACTTAGTGGACAGACCGTTGGGCTTGTTGACGGCACCCACTGAGAACTACTGTGGGAAGTAGTTCTCACACCCGTCGTGGTGTCTTTTTCCCCATTCTACTCCTGTTCCTGTGCTCCAGTTGCTGAACTTTCTGACCGGTTTCGAGGAAGCTGCCCTACCCGTCGTTGGAGTGTAGCGGTATCCCCTTCAGAGGAGAGCTTCAGTAGATTAGTTTACTTCTTTTCCTCTGTTGAGAGACCTTTGTTGTGAGGTATAGAGTTGTACTTTATTTTACAGTTTGAGAGACTGTTGTAGTGAGGATATTTTTTGTATTGAGAGCTTGTACACTGATTTATTTATTGGAGATATCTCCCTTTTGGGTTTTTGTATCAGAGGATTTTTATACGATCGTATTTGGGGAGATGGATATTGTATTATTTTCAATTGTACAGTGAAAGGATTTCAGTTTTTAGTAGTTTACTTTCAGCTCTGATATCTGTATACTGTAGTTGATTCTTTTTGCAGGTTAGACGCTTCGTCTGTACGGCAGTTTCCGTACAGATGGCGGATCTGTTAGCGAGCCCGGGTCGCAGTTTCGACCCCGGGGCGTGACATGCGGTGACTCATGAAGGGAAAGTTTGGATGCTCTGGTTTATCAGTTTGCTTTTATTTACCGTTTTGTACTTCGTTACATCTACTCTTCTTGTCACTAACTTCCCACATGGTGACAGGTTAGGTCGAGATAGGACCCGGGACGATGGCGAGGCTGCGACTATAGGGTTTTAGCCCGTGTGGGGCTAGTGACATTTCCTCTTTCTTACTTTTGATTATCTTGGTTATTTGGTTAGTGAGTGTTGTGATTGCCTTTATTGTGGAACTATGTGGATGTTGGATTGAATTTTGGTCTTAGTGTTGAACCATCTTTAATAGAATTCTATTAGTATTGCATGCGACATGTTTTCATGTGGAAAAATGATTGCGAAAATAGTTTCAAAACTGAGTGTCGTGTGGGCACTGCTTTTAAACCCGTGAATTTATCCTTTCAAAGTTATGTTGCCGCCTAAAAGAGATTTGCGAAAACGTTTTTTAAAACCGGATGTCGTGTGGACACCGATTTGGCAAACTTATGGCTTTATTCTAGCTCAATATCGTGATGGTGTTAATAGTTGTGATGAATTGTAATTCCCCTTTGACTCTTAATGTGACTGTGTGATTAAAGTATGTATTGTGGTTGTGACGCCGTGCATATACAAAGGAGACTCCGTCCGTTCGCGGGGTGAATTTGTATATGTGGCGGGTCTGTCGCGCATCGGAGGATGAAGTATTTCAAAAAGAGAAAAAAAAATGTACACGCTTTTCCGCTTAACGAGAACCTCCGGGGCGTGACATCCAACCTGCAAGAAAAGGTACTACAGCTAAACAGATATCAGAGCTATAAAATAAAACTGCTGTAAACCTAAAATCCAACCATCTGTACAACTGAAAATAATGATACAATATCCATCTCCCATAAATGATAATCATATAATATCCTCTGATACAATAACTCAAAACTCCATAGGGAGATAAACCGAAATAATACATCAGTGTACAGGCTCTCAGTACAAGTCAGATTCTCACAATACAATGGTCTCTCAAAAGTGGAAATAAAATAATCTGCTGACTATACTACAAGTCTCCAAAGTGGGGGGTAGAACTACTCTCCAAAGATAGGTAGGGATCTAGCTCGCGACTCTCTCGCCTCGAATAGCAACCGCAGAAACAGCAACACCCGCTAAGACTCTGCAAAACAAAGGAGAGAAAAGAAAGGGAGGGGGAAAACCCCCAACGGGTGTGTGAACTACACCTAAAAGGGAGTTCTCAGTGGGTACCGCCACCAGATCCGACGATCTTCCCACTAAGTCTACTAGAGGCATAAGATAACGATGCAGTAAAAACTGAACAAGAAAGCCAGAGATACTCTACAGCTACCATGCCTCTATCTAAATGCTCAAATGGGGAAAAACCAGGTATGCAACCACTCGCACATTAGGTGCACAATCGATCCAATCGAGCTGGCTACCACATCTGGTCCAGTCAAGCCTGCGCCTCCCTAGTGCATTAACATAGGGTGTCCAATCGGACTAACTCGCTATCGAATAGTGGCACATGCAGGCTATAGTCGAAATCCACGCTCTCTCTCAAAACGGATAGACTCAAGATCCTCAACATCACGCACAGCGGTCGAAGTACTCACAATGACCCGGGACCACCGTCGGCCCAAACGGCTCCCAACAACACTAGCACTGGTCTACTCACAGCTACTAGACTCCACTCAGCCCCCAGGCACGAGTGCAACAATAAAAGTACCTGCCTGAAATAAATCCAATCAGATGGACCGGTATAGAACTCGGCACTGCCTGCTCTACTGTCGAACTCAAGAACTCAACCGCAGGATACAGACCGGCTCCTGTCCAGCACGGTCGCATCCCGAAATAAGTAATAGACCGGCTCCTGACTGGCACGGTCGCACACTCTGGAATAAGTAACAGACCGGCTCCTGACCGGCATGGTCGCACACTCCGGAGTGGCACTCGAGGGGAACGACCCACACGAGTAAAGTATCACAGTAACAAGTATCACAATATAGCAGGACTGGATCACGACTCTAATCGAAGTTGGAAAATCCATCCATTAGAGGAAACCCGATCCCCAATCTGGTGCAACAGTAAACATCCGGTCAACCGCCCAATATCCGCGGTTGCCGCAATACCCTGCCATCCACAATCTGGTACCATAACCAACATCCGGTCGCCCACTATCCGCAGTTGCCGCAACACCCACAACCCACAATCAAGTCCAACCTATCCCAAACCCGAAGTCTCAACTACACTATCCCAAACCCCTGCTCGAACCCGAGCAACATGGATCACCTGACTAACGAATAGGGAGAAAGCAGCAAACATGGTTTCTCCTAAGTCAAGTTCCAACATGATAGTGTAGCAGTAAAAGATGGCCCATCTAGGTGTCCATACAAGCATGCGTTTTTCCTCAAGAAAGATAAAAGAGAGTAATCACATATTAGCTCCTCAAGGGTATAACCAACATGCCTAAACCACTCATCAACGACACCCGTCCAAAATCCATTGTAATATCATAGATTTTTGTAACGTTTTACCTCCTGCTAATAAAGTTTCCGTTTGAAGAAATTGAATTAACGGGATTACTTAGGTTGGTAATCTCGAGGTGCGGGTATTTTTCTGTGATAGAGCTTGAAAAACGGAGAACGGCGGTGCGATCGGATCCGGATTCTGACTTACGGAACCCCCAGAAAGGGGTGGTTAGGATCGCAATAGCCAGGGGGTGCATCGAAATCCGTGTAAGTGATTCTGCAAGCTTTCCGAGAGAATAAGGTTTTATCTTTAAAGAATTATCCCGAAGGATTTATCTTTGAGGAATTAATTAATTAATGAATTAATTAATTAGAGTTTAAAAATACCCGATGTGGTTTTTATCGTACATTAAAAATGATTTTTGACTTTTCCCGAAAGAAAGGAAAAGAAAAGGCGAAACCCTAACCGGAAGGAAACGAGAGAAAAGAACGAGCGAAAGGAAAAGAAAAGGCGAAACCCTAACCGGAAGAAAACGAGAGGAAAGAAGGAGAAGGCGGAAGGACCCGACCCTCCCGACAAACGTGCCGAAGCCGGGAGCGTGAACGGATCTCCGTCTCCGACGATTAGCGGTAAACGAGATTTATTTTCGGTTTAGCTTCACTCGGTTTTCGTTTCCGTTTTATGCGTCGTCTTCGGGGTAGCCGTTTTGCTACCCTACTCGTCGCCGCCGCCGCGGAACCCTAGGGCACCGCCACACGGCCCTAGGGCATCGCCGCCGCGGCACGCGCCGCGCGGCCGCGGCGAGCGCCGCGCGGGACCAAGGCCCCCGTGCGGCCGCGGCTAGGGCACGCGCCGTGCGGGGCCGGTGCCCGTGCGGACGCGGCTAGCGCCGCGTGGGCGGGCGCCCGCGCGGCTGCATCGCGCGCCATGCGGGGCCCATGTCCGCGCAGCCGCAGCTAGTGCCTCGCGGGCGGGCGCCCGCGCGGCTAAGGCAGGCGCCGCGCTGGCCCGCCCGTGCGGCTAGGGCAGGCGCCGCGCGGGGCCAAGGCCCCCGCGCGACCGAGGCTAGTGCCGCGCGGGCGGGCGCCCGCGCGGCTAGGGCACGCGCTGCGCGGGGGCTGGTGCCCGCGCGGCCGCGGCTAGGGCATGCGCCGCGTGGGGCCCATGCCCGCGCGGCCGCGGCTAGGGCATGCGCCGCGTGGGGCCATGGCCCCCGCGCGGCCGCGGCTAGGGCACGCGGCGCGCGGGGCCGGTGCCCGCGTGGCCGCAGGAAAAGTCGCGCGAGCGGGCGCTCGCGCGGCTGCGGCACGCGCCGCGCGGGGCCGGTGCCCGCGCGGCCGCAGCTTGTGCCGCGCGGTGCCGGTACCCGCGCGGCCGCGGCTCGCGCCGTGCGGGGCGAGGGCCCGCACGGTCGCGGCGGTTACCGTGCGGGGCTGGTGCCCGCGCGGCCGCGGCTTGCGCCTCGCGGGGTTAGGGCCCGCGCGGTCGCGACAAGTGCCGCGCGGGGCGGGTCCCCGCGCGGTCGCGACAAGTGCCGCGCGGGGCGGGTGCCCGCGCGGCCGCATGGCCCGCAACGCCGCGGGGGTGGCCGCGTCGCTCATCGTGCGCGGGCGCCACCGCCGTGTCAAGTTGTCATTAGTGTTTTTGAGTTTTTGGGCTCGATTTATCTGCTGTTATATTTTTGATCTGACCGCGGCTCTTTTGGGGACTACTTTTAGGTCCGGGTGTCAACAGGGAGCAAGATTCGGTCTCCGGAGTCCAGGTTCCGTACAACCGAGGTGGGTACTTTTGGTTATTACCGGTGTAGAGTCGTTCCCGAATTTTCGGTTTGATAAAGTAGATGTTTTTAGTAAATTGACTAACCCCATAGCATGTGAATCCCAATTATTATTTTAATTGAGTCGGCTGCGGTCGCAAGATCGTTCAATTATGCTGACCAGAGCGGCTGAGGTCGCAACATTGTTATTACGCTCATATTGCTTACACGCACACTGGCGGTTTGGCCACCGCACAGGGTGTATTTTTCCGAAAAAATGGTAAGTATTTACCCGTGTACCCCATACTTGTGATGGTGGGGACCCCTCAAGGAGAGGCGGCTGCTACTTGGGCAGTCGAGGGGTTGGTGGCACCAAGAAGATGAGTACGCTATTGGGGTTGGGGCCCAAAGTATTCTGAAAGCTGGGGTAGGTGTCCAGTGTGACATTCGACAGGGATTTGGCGATACATGAGGGGGAGGGAGAAGTAAATGCTCTGGTGATTCGGTGTGTTCTTTTCAGTTATTGCATTTACTTATATGTTTTTTACTTTATCGGTCACTGACAACCCACACTGTGACAGGTCCGAGCAGGGGTGGGAACCGGGACGACGGTGAGGCATCAGTTAGAGCACCCTAGCCATGAGGGCTAGTAAACGATACGTCTTTCTTTGGTTATTTCTTTATACTGTTGGTTAGTTAAACTGTGATTTACTTGTGTGGTTTCTGATGGATGTTGGAATGAGGTTTTCGTGTGGGACTATGTTCTCTTAATTGTGAATGTTAAGATGTGTGATTGCGGCTCGTTTTCAAATGCAAACCTGGTTTTAAAAGTGTTTTCAAAACAGGTGCCGTGTGGGCACCGATTTCAAAACCCGTGAATTTATCCTTTCAAGTTAATAGCCGCTTAAAAGAGTTTGCGAAAACATTTTGGAAAAACTGGGTGTCGAGTGGGCACCGATTTTCAAACCCATGGGTTTATGCTATAGTCTGTATGTGATAGCGGTGACTGTATGATTAATTGTAATCTCTCCTCCTTGTCTGTCATGGTTGGAATGGTTAAAGTGTTTGTATTTGCTGGGAACGCCGTGCATATACAAAGGAGACTCCGCACGTTTGGGGAGTGAATTTGTATATGCGGCGGGTCTGGTATGCACCGGAGGTGAGGTTCATTTTAAATACAGAAAAAAAAAAATGGGTACGTTTTCCGCTCTTTTAGAACCTCCGGGGCGTGACAGATTATATGGTATCAGAGAAAACGACTTTAACCACTGCGGCCAGTGACCAACATCCACAGAATGAATTATCACGAGTGACTAACCAACTTGATAACCAAGGTGTAGGTGTGTAACGTATGAGCGTGAGCGCGGGGAAATAGGGATAGAGTCCCAGGGTTAGTAGGTCAAGGTGTTAGACCAATTGAATTTAAATTAATGATATTTTCTTTGCTCACAGTGGAGAATGGCTCGAACAAGATCATCTACTGAAAACGCAGGAGCCGACAATGCGGCTCCAGCAGCCGCGGAAAATGAACTAATCCGCCAACAGTTACGTGAGATGGCCGGACAACTGTCGACCAGTAGTGATACGACTTTTCTTATAATTTGTACTCACCTGTTAATAAAGTATTTCGATTAATAAAGTAGAATTATCGAGTTCCTGTGGGTCGGTCGGTGTGTTGCATGAGTATTTTTCTGTAAAAGTACACGAAAAATGATGACCGACGGTGCGATTGGATCGGAAATCCGATGTACGGATCTCCCGGAAAAGGGTTTCTAAGGTTGCGGTATTTTGAGCGCGCATCGAAATCCGTGCAAAATATCCTGCACGCTTTTCGAGAAATTTTGGATTATCCCATATGATTAATTAATTAAGAAATTAATTAATCGGTGACAGAAATTAAAAGGAGGGATTTAATTGTACGTACGAAAGGAAAAACCCCACTTTTCGCAAAAAGAGAAACCCTAGCCGGAGAGAACGCGAGAGAAAAAGAAAAGGAAAAAGGCGGAACCCAAACCAGAGGAAAGAAAGAGGAAGAAGATGGAGGGATCCGATCACCCCGAACCACGTACCGGAAGCAAGAACACGATCGGTCGACTCCCCCGTCGGATTATCCGGTGAGTGATTTTTCGTTCGTAGCGTTTTTGGGGTTTTTTGTACTTTTTGTTGCCTTCTCCATCTCCGTCTCCGTCGTCTCCGCCAGCCCGCCGCCGTCGCCGCGCAACCTAGGGCACGACGCGGGCGGGCGGACGACCCGCGGTGCCGCTAGGGCACCGCGCGAGGGGGGGAGACGCGCGGTGCCGCTGGGGCACTGCGCGGGCGGACACCGCGAAGGCGAGCACCGCGTGGGCGCCGCCCGCGGGCGCGCACCGCGCGGCCTCATGCCGCGCGGGGCGCCCGCGGGCGGGCGGGCGCCGCGCGTCGCCGCCTGCGGGCATGCACCCGCGGGCGCCGCGCGGGCACCGCGCGGGCCTGCAACCGCGGGCGCCGGGCGGGCCGCACCCGCGCGGGCGCCGCCCGGGGGCAGTACCCACGGGCGCCGCGCGGGCCCGCACCCGCGGGCGCCACGCGGGCAATCCCCGCGGGCGACGATGCCCGCGGGGGATGCGCATGCGCGCGAGGAGTTGCCGAGTGATTTTGAGGGCGCCGTTTTGGGCTTTTCGGCGTGGGGTTAGTTTGGATTTCCGTTTTCCGGTACAAGGACGTGTTATTAACTATTGTTTCTAGGGACTTCTTTAGGTCCAAGTGCGCAGCAGGAGTGTGGTAAAGACCCCAAGTACCCCGATCTTCCCGCAACCAGGTGGGTTCTTTTGCAACAAGTGCAGTAAGTGCATTATGTGCAATTTATCATCGTAAAGTATGCAATAACCTGTTTAATAAAGTAGATGAGATGTTTCTAATGTTTTAACCTTTCGCATGATTTTGTACCGTTTCTTTGTTGCTAACTGTGGCGACCGAGGGTCGCGGTGATTGTTACTCGCCGTATTCGGCTATCATGTTGGTAGATGCTTACACATACACAGGCGGGTTAGGCCACCGCATGGGTGTACTTTTCCGGAGAAGTGGTCTGAATGACCCGTGTACCCCAGTGTGTAGGGTGGGGACCTCTTCACGATAGCTAAACATGTCGCTCACGCATCGTGAAGGGGTAAAGGGCATCATAAATGTTACGTGGGGAGATCGTCGACTCCCTGACGTGAACTGTGTGATTTTACCCGTGGGGAGATCGTCTACTCCCCGATGGGCGCTATGTGACTAAATCAAGTAATGTGGACTCATAACGAGGGAGAGCGAAAGGTTCCGATGCAGAGTATTTATTTTAAAGTTATTGTTTATTGTTGAAACATCTACTTTATTTGTCACTGACTTTACCCACTCCGTGACAGGTTCGATTAGGTGTGGCTATCGGGACGGTGGTGAGGCAACGCAGTTATAACTGTGGCCGTATGAGGCCTTATGTCAGAACTTTTAATTGGGTTATCTCTATTCTCATTCTAGTTTAACCGTAGTTTAATTTGTGTGAATGTGGATCATGTTGGATAGTTGGTTAGTTGATTGATATCACTGTGGATTTAAATTATTGTTTTTAACCTTTGCGGCCGTTTTACGATATCAAAAGGGGTTTCGAAAATGCTTTTCAAAAATCAAGTGTCGTGTGGGCACTACCTTGAAAACCTGTGGATTTATCCTTTCAATACGATGTAGCCGCCTTACTGTGAATGTGTAGACGTTTTTAAAGGAATGGGTGTCGAGTGGACACCGTTTGCAAACTTGTAGGTTCCTCTTAATGTGATTGAATGTTTTTACACTCTCGTACTTGTTGACTGTGACTGTGTGGTTAAAGATTGTATGTTGAATGTTGTTATTGTTGTTGTTGTAAATATGACGCCGTGCATATACAAAGGAGACTCTGTCCGCTTGAAGAGTGAATTTGTATATGTGGCGGTCTGACACGCGCCGGGGGCGAGGCCGATACTTATTTATAAAGAAAAGAAAAAAATACATACACTTTTCCGCTTATCTTTAGACCTCCGGGGCGTGACAGATTAAATGGTATCAGAGAAAAACAACTTTAACCACAGTAGTCAGTAACCAACATCCACAATGCATGATGCCACAAGCAAATTGAACATGAGATAACCAAGGTGTAGGTGCAGTAGATCGTGAGTGTGCGAGGGAAAAAGGGGGATTTAATTTTGGTGTGTCTGTAGGTCGTGGTGCTAGACCAGTTAGGTCTAGGGTTGACTTGGTTTCTTTGTATACAGCGAATAATGGCCCGAAATGGGTTATCAGCGGAGAACGCAGGGGCAGAAAGTACGGTGCCAACAGCGGCGGAGTATCAGCTTCTTCGACAACAACTATGAGAGATGGCCGGGCAGTTAGCAACCTGTATGGAACAAGTTCGTCAGTTGACGCAACAGCCGACTGCACCAGTGGAGGTCGCCCAGGCTCCTCTGCCCGGACCGGCCGCACCAGTGACGGGACCGCCGGTGGCGAACAGCGAGACTATGGTCGCCCCTCCTCCGACCCCGGTGACCGCGATACCGTCGGTTCATTCGACGACACCTTCAGTAGCACTAACACCAGCAACTTCGGGACCTACGCTGGGAGCCGCTATTAGAGACCCCTTGAGAGAGACTGTGGTGATACCTACCCCCAGAATGACCGCCGATGCTGCGGGGGAAGCCCCTATCCGGCAAACCGAATAGGATAGGGTGATAGCGAATTTGGCAAATTTCAAGAGGTACGACCCACCCGTGTTTGAGGGAGAGACGACCGACCCTTGGGTCATGGAAAAATAGGTGGATACCATGGAGAAGCTTTTTGAAGACCTATTGATGGAGGAACATGAACGGGTCCCGTTGGTAGTACACTTTCTTGAGGGAAACACCCGCCTGTGGTGGAAGACGGTGCGCCCGTACCTCTCGAAGGGCACCGCCTTTCCATCTTGGACCACGTTCCGAGAAAAAAAAAAAAAACTGTTTCGGGCATTTCTCTCCGACAGCATCAAACAGCGGATGGAAGATGACCTGAAGCACATCAAGCAAGGAAGTCGGACAGTTATGGGATATCAACGGGCGTTTGTACGGTTGATCAAATGTGTTCCCTTTGTCATAAGAGATGAATCTCAAAGAGCCCGTCTTTTTGTGAAGGGTTTATGGAGTGACATCTTCGAGGTGGTGCAAGCGGCGGATTTGCACACCTTCCAGGAAGTGGTCGATAGAGCCATCGCGGTGGAGCGCGGACTTACGATTTCACGAGACCGACGGGAGAGCTCAGATCACAGCGGGGTTAAGAAGCGAACTCGGCCTTACTTCAGAAGAGAGCATACCAAGGGGAGCCGGCCTCCTAAACACCCGAGATCGCAACAAGGAATCAAGAATGCGCCGACGGGAGGACGAAGGCCGGTGGGCAAGTCTTGCATCATTTGTGGCGGAATACACCAAGTGACCGAATGTCCCCAGAAGCAAGACCACTGTTTTCGATGCGGCAAATCGGGGCACTTAGGTTTCAACTGCCCCTTGAAAACGGGGACATCATCCGTAGTTGCATCTACACCCTCGTCTCCGCAATCGGGACGAGGGAGAGTCTATGCGATGACCCACCAGGGGACGGACCCACCGGAGACGTCGTAATAGGTAATACTTGAGTTTTTAATCATCGTGCTAGAACTTTGTGTCGACACCTGAGCATCCCACACTTTCACCTCGTTTCATGTTTTCGCCCTACCTTAGTTATTAGAAGAAATCCCCACCGTAGAAATAAGTTCGGTCGGATCCTCAGGCTACCCCTCGAGGCAGGCGGCCTTACTCCTTCCTGCCCAGTGAGGGTGGGGCGGGTTCTTAGTCTCTAAGAACTAATGAGGTTTCCGTTAAGGGTTATCGGTGTAGCGCTTGGGGCCGATAGTTGCGGCAATCTTTAAGCGGTAGTTGACTGCTTGAAGTCCCGAGCGTGTCTCCGAGAACCGGACTTACCGGAACTTGTAAACTTAGCTGTAGGAACGCCTTCTGCTTGCTTTTCTTTGTTGCGGGCAAGGAGCTTGGTAGAAGGCTGTCGAGTAGCGTTCACAGTACCGAAAGGATCTTGACACGAGAAGAGCAAGTACCCTTCTACCTCGGATAGATGACCTATTCGATAAACTACAAGGAGCAACGGAGTTCCCAAAGAGTGATCTGCAGTCCAGCTACCACCAGCCTGGAGTCCGGGGTGATGACATACCGTAAACAGCCCTGCGAGCTCGGAATAGTCGACATGAGTTTACAGTTATACCGTTTAGACTCGTTAGCGCCCCAGCGGTATTCACGGGCATGATGAATAGGATACTCAAGCCCTTCTTAGACTAGCCGGTAATGGTCTTATAGTTGACACTCCGATCTACTCTCGCACAGACAAGGGGTATGGGGAACACTTGCGAGTAATCCCCCAGACCCTCCGGGACCAGAAACTATATGCCAAACTCATAAAGTGTGAGTTTTGGCTCCGCGAGGTGGACTTTTTGGGGCATATCGTTTCGGCGTCTGGAATTGCAGTGGATCCGGGGAGGATTGAGTTAGCGACCAACTGGGCTCGGCCAACAACGGTGACGGAAATCCGAAGCTTCTTAGGACAGGCAGGCTACTACAGACGCTTCGTGGGAGGCCACTTCCCTAAATCGACTAACCCAAAGAGGGGAGAGATTCGTCTGGACGGCCCAGTGCCAAAAAGAGCTTCGAAGAACTTAAAAACAGACGCACACAGACGCCAGTGTTCACACAGGCGAAGCCGGAAAGGACTATAAGATCTAGTCTGACGAATCTCCAAGGGGATCTTGGGAGACCAAACAACAGACACGCAACTACAACTGGTGCGAGACAGAATGTCCTCGAAGCAAGGCGGAGTTTTTATGACTGGCTCTGATGATGCAATAAGGATCCGGGGACGAATTCGTGTGCCCGATAAGCTAGAAACGAGGGAAGAAAATCTAGCAAAAGTATATAATACCTCCTATACCGCGCATCCTGGAGGTACAAAGAGGTGCAAGGATCTGTGGCAGACCTTCTGGTGGCCAAATTGAAAGAGCGATGTGACACAATTTGTGGCACAATATTGGGTGTGCCAACAGGTGAAAGCGAAGCATCAGCGTCCAGCAGGGAAGTTACAACCATTGCCGGTGCCAGAGTGGAAGTGGGAGATGATCACGATGGATTTTGTGACCGGCTTCCCGAGATCGCCACAAGGGCATGATGCGATATGGGTCATAGTGGATCGTTTGACGAAATCGGCCCACTTCCTGCCCATACATACAACGTGGACTCGGGAACGGCTGGCGCAAACCTACATTAACGAGATAGTGAGGTTGCATGGGGTACCGGCGTCCATTACGTCGGACAGAGACACGCGATTTGTGTCGAACTTTTGGCAGAGCCTGCAACGGGCAATGGGAACCAAACTGCACTTCAGTACGGCTTTTCACCCGCAAACTAATGGACAATCAGAGCGGGTGATCCAGATTGTGGAGGACATGCTTCGAGCATGCGTTTTGGACTTGGGCGAAGGGTGGTCGCGATACCTACCCCTTGTGGAATTCGCCTACAACAACAGTTATCAAGCCAGCATTCAAATGACGCCATACGAGGCTCTATATGGGCGCCGCTGTCGGTCTCCAATATGCTGGGATGACTTGGGAGAGCGCAAGTTCTTGGGCCCAGATTTAGTGGAGGAGACCGAGGCAAAGGTGCGTTTGATCAAACAACGGCTGCTGACCGCCCAGAGCAGACAGAAAAGCTACGCGGACCATAGACAACGAAACTTGGAATTCATGGTAGGCGAACACGTGTTGCTACGAGTTTCGCCTTCAAAGGGGACCCGACGTTTCGGCCTGAGAGGGAAGTTAAGTCCGAGGTACGTGGGACCGTTCGAGATCCTAGGTCGCGTGGGTCCGGTGGCGTATCGGTTGGCTTTGCCGCCGAACCTTGATCGAGTACACAAAGTGTTTCACATTTCAATGCTCCGGAAGTACCTCCCCGACCCCTCTCACGCCCTGAATGTTTCCACTATCGAGCTGCAAGAGGACTTAAGCGTCGAAGAGACGCCGGCGTGGATCTTGGCACGAGAGGACAAGAAGTTGCGCAATCGGACCATCCCCTATGTAAAGGTCCAGTGGAGCAACCACGAAAAGCGCGAAGCGACGTGGGAACTGGAATCGAAAATGAGGGAATGTTTTTCCGAGTTGTATAGCGAGAGTTGTACTTAAGTTTCGAGGACGAAACTTTTTATAAAGTGTGAGTGGTGTAGTGATATGACTTTTCTTGTAATTTTTACTCACCTGTTAATAAAGTATTTCGATTAATAAAGTAGAATTATCGAGTTCCTGTGGGTCGGTCGGTGTGTTCCTGTGGGTCGGTCGAGTTCCTGTGGGTCGGTCGGTGTGTTGTACACGAAAAATGATGACCGACGGTGCGATTGGATCGGAAATCCGATGTACGGATCTCCTGGAAAAGGGTTTCTAAGGTTGCGGTGTTTTGAGCGCGCATCAAAATCCGTGCAAAATATCCTGCACGCTTTTTGAGGAATTTTGGATTATCCCATATGATTAATTAATTAAGGAATTAATTAATCGGTGACAGAAATTAAAAGGAGGGATTAAATTGTACGTACGAAAGGAAAAACCTCACTTTTCGCAAAAAGAGAAACCCTAGCCGGAGAGAACGCGAGAGAAAAAGAAAAGGAAAACGGCGGAACCCTAACCGGAGGAAAGAAAGAGGAAGAAGACGGAGGGATCCGATCACCCCGAACCACGTACCGGAAGCAAGAACGCGATCGGTCGACTCCCCCGTCGGATTATCCGGTGAGTGATTTTTCGTTCGTAGCGTTTTTGGGGTTTTTTGTACTTTTTGTTGCCTTCTCCATCTCCGTCTCCGTCGTCTTCGCCGGCCCGCCGCTGTCGCCGCGCAACCTAGGGCACGACGCGGGCGGGCGGACGCGCGGGCGGGGGAGACGCGCAGTGCCGCTAGGGCACCGCGCGAGCGGACACCGCGAAGGCGAGCGCCGGGTGGGCACCGCCCGCGGGCGCGCACCGAGCGGCCTCGTGCCGCGCGGGGGGCCCGCGGGCAGGTGGGCGCCGCGCGGGCACCGCGCGGCGCCGCCTGCGGGCATGCACCCGCGGGCGCCGCGCGAGCGCCGCCCGCGGGCGCGGCCCGCGGGGGCCGCGCGGGCCAGCAACCGCGGGCGCCGCGCGGGCCGCACCCGCGCGTGTTAGTTGTATGCCCCAAAAGCCTATCAGGCTGACGCATTTTATTATATGGGACATATTTGTACTTGATCTTTATTATTATTTGGGCATTTTATGCCATTCATGTTTCATGTGTCCATGAATCGTCCTTTGAATTAATGAGATGATAATGTATATTCTTAAGAGTTAAGAATTTGAGATACATATTATTGGTGATTAAGTCATAAATGCTCTCAATCGAAGGATCATCATGGGGACGATGATTGATCTGGTAAGATTGATGTATGTGCCGCTCTCTTTTAGGATGACGAGTCTCAAGTCATCAGTGTGGGGACACTGGAGCGAACGTGCAGGTGGTTGTTAGAGAACAAGGGCACTGAGCGTGACCAATTACGAATAGTTAGATGGATGTCTACTCATTCGTCAGTAACTGATTCGATGTTGCAGTGGTACAACTGATCCTTAGACCTGCGACACCACGGCCATTCAATATGAGGCTACTGTAGTTTGACTATGCAGTAAACTCTGATCCTAGTCACGGGTCTTAGTAGTATATGTTGGCTGCAGTCGGTTCATATTAGGAATGGGTGTTTGTTTACAGGGGATCTATCACTCTCAGTAGAGAGATAATTAGTCCTATGCTATTTGTAAGGCAAAGCTCAGAAATCCTCGGCCGGGGTAATATGGTTTATGGAAAGGTGTTTCCAAGAGTAACCATATGAGCTTCTGTCCTATCAAATTTGTCATATAACGGGTGATAGGGTTTGACGAGTATTCCATGACCTCCACTCAGTTGGGACTATGCGATAGAAGGATTGTATTGTACGGTAACTGCACCTAGAGGTTCAGTCCAATATTCACTTCTGACTGGATTGCCACTATATGCTGCTAGGCGTCACTGGTGGATTGTGGGAACCAATAAGAATAATTATAGGCGAATAATTATTATACGATGGAAGAATCAAAAGTGTTTGATCCATCAAAAAGAGTTTCGATGATGATGCCGATGGGGATCGCATCATATCTCACTACCAGACAGAATTGAACCTATTAGGTCACACACATAAGAAATCGTTCATGATCGATATTATGGAGATGATAAAGAAGTTTATAGAATGGATTAATTATAATCACAATACTAAAGTTTACTAATTTATTAGTAAAAGGACTAATTTGCAATTATTGTAAATTAGAGGTATTTAAGTGCAAAAGTTGCATGGTGTATTTACTAATCGTTAGTAGATATTTTGAGGACTTATGTGTAAATGTTACACATGAATCGAATTAGGATTCGGATTCGATTCATATTGAAACTAACTTAAGGATAATGGATAATCCAATCGGATTAGGATTCGATTAGGATTAGAATTAGGGTTAGGGTTTTCTCATTATAAATATATGTCATATGTGACATATTACGAGAGAGAAAAAGGAGAATAAGAAAACCCTAGCCGCCTATCCTCTTCCTCAAGTCCTCCATAATTAATTCATCGTTCTCGATCTTCGGAAGATTGCTAGCACAATTAGAAGATTGATTCATCCTCCTTACAACGACGCGAGAGTTAATTCGTGATCGGATCGCGAATCAAGGTGATCGACTATTTCGATCAAGGGCGTGATTTCGTGTGGACACAAGTAGAGGCCGGGTGTGTGCGCGGCTATCAAGGACGAACAATTTTTGCCAACGATCGTCGGCTTCGCAGTGATCTCGACCCGCGCAAGATAAAAATTAAATCCTAATTGATAAGATCAATTAGATTACCTTTTTACGATCTAAAACAAAACATGAGGTGATCTTTGGTTTAAGAAAATTTTTAATTGCGTTTCTTTCTTCCGCTGCGCATATCCGTCTATTTTCTTACAGCGCGGGCGCCGCCCGCGGGCAGTACTCGCGGGCGCCGCGCGGGCACCGCGCGGGCCGCACCCACGGGCGCCGCGCGGGCCGCACCCACGGGCGCCGCGCGGGCAAGGGGATGCGCATGTGCGCGGGGAGCCGCCGAGTGATTTTGAGGGCGCCGTTTTGGGCTTTTCGGCGTGGGGTTAGTTTGGATTTCTGTTTTCCGGTACAAGTACGTGTTATTAACTATTGTTTCTGGGGACTTCTTTAGGTCCAGATGCGCAGCAGGAGTGTGGTAAATACCCCAAGTACCCGATCTTCCCGCTACCAGGTGGGTTCTTTTGCAACAAGTGCAGTAAGTGCATTATGTGCAATTTATTATGTGCAATTTATCATCGTAAAGTATGCAATAACCTGTTTAATAAAGTAGATGAGATGTTTCTAATGTTTTAACCTTTCGCATGATTTTGTACCGTTTCTTTGTTGCTAACTGTGGCGATCGAGGGTCGCGGTGATTGTTACTCGCCGTATTCGGCTATCATGTTGGTAGATGCTTACACGTACACAGGCGGGTTGGGCCACCGCATGGGTGTACTTTTCCGGAGAAGTGGTCTGAATGACCCGTGTACCCCACGTGTGTAGGGTGGGGACGTCTTCACGATAGCTAAACATGTCGCTCACGCATCGTGAAGGGGTAAAGGGCATCATAAATGTCACGTGGGGAGATCGTCGACTCCCTGACGTGAACTGTGTGATTTTACCCGTGGGGAGATCGTCTACTCCCCGACGGGCGCTATGTGACTAAATCAAGTAATGTGGACTCATGACGAGGGAGAGCGAAAGGTTCCGGTGCAGAGTATTTATTTTAAAGTTATTGTTTATTGTTGAAACATCTACTTTATTTGTCACTGACTTTACCCACTCCGTGACAGGTTCGATTAGGTGTGGCTATCGGGACGGTGGTGAGGCAACGCAGTTATAACTGTGGCCGTATGAGGCCTTATGTCAGAACTTTTAATTGGGTTATCTCTATTCTCATTCTAGTTTAACAGCTGAACCTACGGCAACGGCGGTGGTTGGAGCTACTGAAGGACTACGATCTGTCCATCCATTACCACCCCGGAAAGGCAAACGTGGTGGCCGATGCCTTGAGCCGGAAGGGGCAGGCGGGAGAAACGACACTGGGCGCCCTTATCCAACAGGATCGGCTAATTGCTCAATTTTCGCAACTGAGGCTGGAGGTAGTGCCAGCAGGAGCGGTTGCGAAATTGCTGTCCTTGTTACGGAATTTGAGTTGGCGCATTTCGTGAATAGTTCATGTCTTGAAGATTGAAGATGAAGAAATCCGGATCAACTTCCTCAATTTCTAAGAAAAAGAATTCAAAATTTCTAGGGCAATCCACATATCGGAAAAAGAGCCGTCATTTTCAAATATCATTTTATACGGCCTTAGATCCACATATAGAGAAGAACGGAAATCATTAGACCTATTTAATGGTTCTTCATCTATATTGATTAGTTTGATTCTAGGATTTTCATACTCATATCTTGAGTTGAATCAAACTAATGAATACTTAGATGGTATTTCCGATCTACTCTTGATCTAAGTATTCGGCGGATCATCACCACC
Source organism: Tillandsia fasciculata (assembly GCA_029168755.2). Lineage (NCBI taxonomy): Eukaryota > Viridiplantae > Streptophyta > Magnoliopsida > Poales > Bromeliaceae > Tillandsia > Tillandsia fasciculata. The sequence goes on along the minus strand of CM054932.1, from coordinate 11,829,814 downwards.
CAAACAAACAACGATTTACCCCAAAATCGGCGCGTGGACTCGCGTGGCCTTGTGGATTCAAGGTGTTATCGCTCTCGTGGATTCGGAGCGAGGTGCGTTCGTGGATTCGAAGCGTACCATTGGGTGAAGACCGTGGATTCGGTCGGACGTCGTGGACTCGACGTTGGACGCTGTGGATTCAGCGTTGGCGCGCAGATCGTGGATTCGAGAAGCGTCGTGGAGCGAGCGGAGAAGATCGACTAGGGGCGTATGGTAAAAGGTTGAGTCGTCTGTGAGTACGTTATATCACCTTGTACGTGTGTTAACTCTAGTGGATTTCGCCGTGTTATCGGTCCCGTGGTTTTTTACTCCGGTTTGGAGTTTTCCACGTAAAAATCTTGTGTGTTCTTTTATTTTTCCGCATTGGGTTTTATCGCACAATGATTTTTTGAGTGTTTATTGTTTACACCTATTCACCCCCCTCTAGGTGTTTTTTCCCCTATTTAGATCCTTATTAACCTAAACCCAACAAGTGGTATCAGAGCGGGAATAGGGTTGTAAACAATGGTTGAAGGTGGAAACATCAATCGACCCCCTTTCTTTGATGGAACTAATTATGCGTACTGGAAAGTACGGATGAAAGCTTTCTTAATTTCCATCGACGAAAGGGTGTGGCAATCAATTGAATTAGGATGGTCTAATCCAACTGAAATTTTAGATGATGTTCGCACCTTAAAACCTAGGTCGAAATGGACCAAGGAAGAGATAGACTTATCTTCTTACAATGGCAAAGGGATTAATGCTCTATTTAATGCTTTGTCACAAACTGAGTTCTCTCGCGTCTCGGCATGTGAGACTGCGAAAGAAATCTGGGATGTTCTTCAAGTTACGCATGAGGGAACTAACTTAGTGAAGATTCAGAAACTGCAAATGCTTACGAGCAAGTTTGACTCTATCTCTATGGCAGAGAATGAATCCTTCACTGACTATTACACACGATTGCAAGACATCGTGAACTCATGTGCTAACTTGGGAGAGAAGATTCCAGAATTTAAAGTTGTAAGAAAAATTCTAAGAACTCTTCCTGAACGATTTCGCCCGAAGGTTGCAGCCATTGAAACAATTAAACACCCGGACGAAATGCGTGTAGAAGAATTAGTAGGTGCTTTACAAACTTATGAAATGACTTTTCCTACTAACTATTCTTCTGGAAAGGCATCCTCTTCTAAGTCTTCAGGTTACGCATTGAAATCAACTAAAGAAGAAGACGCGGATTCATCCTCCTCGGACGACGACGAGAACATTTCTATGGAGGACTTTGAGAAGCAGCTCGCTCTCTTGACAAGGAAGTTTCGCCGCAACTTTCGAAGGGGAAATTCAAGCAAAACTCCATCCTTCGGAAAGTCGAAGAAAGGCAAGGGATTTCAAGTACAAGTCAAGAAGCCAAGAGAACTTCTCAAAGGATAAGAAAAGTTCTGAGGGACAAGTTCAGTGTTTCAAATGTCGAGGCTACGGCCACATAGCAACGGAATGTCCCAACAAGAATCCGGCTAAGAAGAAAGCGATGCAAGCAGTCACTTGGGATGACAACTCCACGTCAAATGAGTCATCGTCAAGTGATGAAGAAGACAACGCGACAGCTTTCCACGCGTCCACCAAATCTTCATCCTTCATGTGCTTAATGGCAAGTACATCCGACTCACTGTCCAACTCCACTGTGGAAAAGATTGCAACGGACGATGAGTCAGATAATTCGGAAGGTGAAGATTTTGTTTTAGCCTACCATCAACTTTTGAGGGATTCAAAGAAACTGGCTAAACAAAACAAGGGGTTGAAAGAGAGATTACTGGATCTTGAAGATGAAGTAAAAAGAGTAACCTCTATCTCAACCGATCTTGAAGTGGAAAGGGACAATCTGATTAAGACAAATGTTTCCCTTCAAGAGTCCAATGAGCATTTCGAGAAGAGTTATGTAGACATGGTGAACAAAGCGAATTACTTCTTGAAGCTCTACGGCGAGGCCCGACAGGAAAAATTGAAATGACAGAGACCATACGCCAACTAAAGGATGACTTACAGAGATTTACTTCTGGAAGGAGTAAGTTGGACAGACTCCTTGGTCTCGGTCAAAGAAACAAGTTCGGCCTCGGATACACTCAAACTGGAGACATTCCAAGTTCGAGTGGTACGGTATTTGTGCCTTCGTCGGTATCTCCTCCTCCGACACCGGTGTTCACGCCAAGCAACGACAACGAACCTACTACATCATCTTCGGAATCGACAAGAACCAAGGTATGTTTTCGTTGTGGCATTTCAGGGCACATCAGAAGAAACTGCAAGACTGGAGCCAAACGCACACCTCAAGAACATCTTGCAGCAACTACCAAAAGGGCTATTCCTCGAAAAACCACTCCAACCAAATTGACGGAAAAGAGCCTTGGTAGTACATCGCTCAAGACGACATCATCAAGGAGCAGCAATTCTTCAAGCAAGACGCCCTCACCTAGGAAATCAACTCCACGACCATTACCGACGCATACCAAAAAGGTTTGGGTGCGCAAAGGTGAGATCTTTCCCTGTCTTGCTACCAATGTTTCCTTGCATGCATATGATAGTTCGTCTTGGTATTTGGATAGCGGGTGTTCCCGTCATATGACCGGCGATAAAAACTGTTTTCAAACTTTTGAGAAAAACTCCGGAGGACTTGTAGTTTTCGGAGATGGTCGGTCTTCCAAAATTGTTGGAAAGGGAACAGTAGCTATTCCAGATGGCCCGGTTCTAGATAATGTATTATTTGTTCATGGCCTAAAGACTAACCTCATAAGCATAAGTCAACTGTGTGATAGTGGTTATTCAGTTAATTTTTCATCTGATAAATGCACTGTAACTGACTTGAACCATGCTTTCTTTTTAAAGGGGGTTAGATCAGAAAACAATTGTTATGTAGTTCCTCCTAAGATTTCTGAAAAATGTAACCTAGCATCTTTGAAAAATGAAACACTTTGGCATGAAAGGCTAGGTCACATAAACTTTAAGGAACTTTCTAGAATTTCAAATAAAGATGTGGTCAAAGGGGTTCCAAAACTTTCTTTTGAACAAAACCCTGTGTGTGGTGGTTGCCAAAAGGGAAAACAGTCTAGGACTGCACACAAGAATTTGAACCACATAGGTACCAAACGGCCTTTGGAACTTTTGCATATGGACTTAATGGGGCCAACTCGTCAACCATCTCTTGGAGGTAAATGGTATATTTTTTTGTTGGTTGATGACTTTTCTAGATATTCTTGGGTAGCCTTTCTAAAGGAAAAAGCTGATACCTTTGATTCTTTTCTCGAAATCTGCAATCGTATTATGATAGAAAAGAATGAAAGGATTACTCGAGTTAGGAGTGATAGAGGTGGTGAATTCATAAATTCTAAATTCATTGATTTTTGTGTTTCTAATGGCATTAAACATGAATTCTCCGCACCTTACACACCTCAACAAAATGGTGTAGTCGAGCGCAAAAACAGGGTCGTACAGGAAATGGCACGTGTTATGCTTCACAGCCGGAACTTACCGTTCTATTTTTGGGCTGAAGCGGTGAACACTGCTGTTTATGTTATCAATCGAGTGTATTTGCGCCCGGGGACTTTGAATACACCATATGAACTTTGGTTTTGTAGAAAACCTAACATCAAATATTTTCGCATTTTCGGGAGTCGGTGTTTTATTTTACGTGATCGTGAAAATCTTGGAAAATTTGACTCTCGAAGTGACGAAGGGATTTTCTTAGGTTATTCTACAAACAGCAGAGCATATCGAGTTTTTAACTTAGAATCTAAGACGATCGTAGAATCGATAAATGTTAAGGTAGATGAAGCTTTTCACTTTGAATCTGAAAAATCTACCCTCGATATCTCTCTTGATGATGATACACCTGCTAATGCATCTTCTTCTAACAATTCTTTCGATAATAATATTGATGCATCTAACGGTTCTTCAAGCTCATCTGATGTGCAGGAATCATCTCGTGTACCTCCGCCTACTCCTCTACCTCAGACGTTACGCATCTCCAAGGATCACCCTGAGTCGAACATAATTGGAGATCCACAAGAAGGAGTTAGAACACGGAGACAATTGGTTTGCGGATTTGCATGCTATGTATCTCAAATCGAACCAAGGAATGTTGATGAAGCTCTCCAAGATGATTATTGGATTAAAGCAATGCAGGAAGAGCTCCATCAATTCGAGCGAAACAAAGTCTGGGAACTGACGAAGCCTCCGAAGCAACACAATGTGATAGGTACCAAATGGATCTTCAAGAACAAGAAAAACGAAGAAGGTACTATCATCAGGAACAAAGCAAGGTTAGTTGCTCAAGGCTATTCTCAAGTAGAAGGTATAGACTTTGATGAAACCTTCGCCCCTGTAGCTAGACTCGAGTCCATTCGTATACTGTTTGCGATTGCTTGTCATTTTAAAATCAAATTATTTCAAATGGACGTTAAGAGCGCCTTTTTAAATGGATTTTTAAATGAGGAAGTTTATGTAGCTCAACCGAAAGGTTTTGTGGATCATAAACTACCTAACCATGTTTTTCGACTGAAAAAGGCTCTTTACGGTCTGAAACAAGCACCGCGAGCATGGTACGAAAGGTTGACAAAGCACCTTTTGGAAAAGGGCTACACTCGAGGGGGAGCTGACAGGACTCTCTTTGTGAAGCATTATCAAAACAATTTCATAGTTGCTCAAATCTATGTCGATGACATTGTTTTTGGAGCAACAAGAGATAATGATGCTTCTAAATTCGCGGAGACCATGGAAAGCGAATTTGAGATGTCCATGATGGGCGAGTTGAATTATTTTCTTGGATTACAAGTTAAGCAGAACGATGAAGGAATTCACTTGTGTCAATCCAAGTATGCACTGGAGTTGGTCAAAAAGTTTGACCTTGAAAATTCGAAAGATTTTCCAACTCCAATGGGAACTAGCCATAAGGGACTTGGAAGTGAATCACAATGTGAGAATGTAGACGAGAAACTGTACCGCAGTATGATTGGAAGTCTACTATATCTCACGGCTAGTCGCCCGGATATATCCTTCAGTGTTGGGATTTGTGCGAGATATCAATCAGCACCGAAGGAGGTTCACCTGAAAGCGGTGAAACGGATCATCCGGTATATCAAAGGTACAATCAGTTTCGGAATTTGGTATCCTATGGGAACGACTTTGGATATTGTTGGATACTCAGATGCCGACTGGGCTGGATCTGTGGATGACCGGAAAAGCACGAGTGGTGCATGCTTCTATCTAGGCCACTGCCTTGTTGCATGGCACAGTAAGAAACAGAACTGCATAGCACTCTCGACTGCCGAAGCGGAGTACATTTCTGCAGGAAGTTGCTCAACCCAATTGATTTGGATGAAGAGCGTGTTGAGTGATTTCCGAATTTCAACATCTTCGGTAACCATTTTATGTGACAACACTAGTGCCATTAACATTTCTAAAAACCCTGTGTTGCACTCTAGAACAAAACATATTGAACTTAGATATCATTTTCTTAGAGAGCTAGTTGAATCAAACATTCTTCAACTGTCATATATTTCAACTGAAGATCAATTAGCTGACATCTTGACAAAACCTTTGGATCAAAAACGTTTTATTCACTTGCGTAAAGCAATTGGCATGCTTTCCTTGAAATAACCTCTTTTGAAACTTTTGCTTAGATTAGGTTTTGTTTTTGTTCTTTGTATTTGTTTTGTTCTTTATCTATGTTTTGTACATAGCACACTAATTGAGCATATTTCATAATTGACTTTACTTGCACCTTGACATGCATTTAGAAATTTATTATGTCCTTGATGTCATAATATTTCAATGTTGCAATGATCATTTACGTTATTTAAACCATCTTCTAAGTGATCAAAGTCAATTTCTCTCTCAATGATCTCTTGGTATAGTCATTATCATATTTGATTGCTTAGTCGAGTATGAATTCGAGATCAATGGGTTGGTTGAATACCTTATATATTAAATAATTGATAGCCAATTGAGGGGGAGTCAATGAAATGTGAAATGCTCAAAAGATGTGGAAAGAGTTACATCCCAGTGAGGAGTGTGAAAACTACCACCACATGGAGAAAATGAAAGAAAAAGAAACTCCATGAATGAAAAGCAAACTTTTTGTTTTGAAAATTGTTGATGAAACTCATATTGAAATACTTGACTCAGTCGTATTTCATGGTTGGTATAAGGTGGGATTTTTAGTAAAAGATGCTCAAAGAGCCACTCCTTCAACAGATTGTCTAGATATATTATCTAACTTATCTGGGATTTCAAACATCTATTGATCTTGGTACTTCATTTTCTTTACTGAAATTGATGATTTGATAATGACATTACACATAAGATCAGGATAGATGTAATTGAAGTTGTTCAACTTTAAGTGTTTTAACTTTCGTAAATCTTCGTTTCATTTTTGGATATTTTTGATAGATTTTGCATAATCTATTTCTTGTTGTATGGAACGATGCTATTTGTTTAAAGTTGACATGATAAAATGCTTACATACTTTTTCTGGAGTTTATTGTTTTTTTTTTAACTTTTCTGGAGAAAAAGGTGTAGGCGATCCGGATCGTGGCAAAGTGATCCGGACCCCGAACGCAGGATTCTCTCCCTGCGTATAGCCGATCCGGATCGTGGCAAGTGATCCGGATCCCGAATGCAGGATTTTCCCTGTGTGTGGCCGATCCGGATCTCATTCACGACCGATCCGGATCGCGGCTAGGGCTTCTTATAGAAACCTTCAGATTCAAGATTTCTTTACCAAAATTCCTGATTTCCAAGCTTCTAGAGTTTCTCTTTCTAGATCTCTTGCTTCCTAGTGCTTCAAAACTCAAGCTTCTTCGGATTCAATTGGTTTTCACAGGACATTCTCGTTTAAACTCAAAGCACTATAGTCAATGGCATTTTCGTGGTTGCTCATCCTGCTGGTTGCTATGCTACCCGGGGGTTCATCGGTTAAGGAAGAACCAGGCGTCTCAACTGGAGACAAGCCCGAAGGAGCAAATGAAGACAGCTCAGACTACGATAGTGAAGAATGGGATGAGTTCCTTAAAGACGTTCAGAAAAAGATTGATGAAGAAGAAAGAGAGTTCAGGAAAGGGAAAAAGCTGGCGAAATTTGCCTCCACAACCAAACAGTACACAAGAAAGAAAAGTGTGAAGCGAAGCACGAACCAACGGAGTGGGCCTCTAACTAGAGCACGCTCACTTTCAGGATCCTTGCAAACTGGATCACCGTGGACTGCTGGACCTGATGCACCATCTGCATCTAGACAGCGTTCATCTTTTCCAAGGACGCAAACAACAGAGACAGAAACTTTGGAATCGATTCGTCGAGAACAACAGAGGGTCTCGGTTACACATGAAAGGATATTGAGAGAACTTCAAGAAATCTCTGCTGAACACAAGAAACTCAAGAGGAAATACTCAAATCTTAAGAGCTTGATTAAAGGATTTTTAAGCAAGCTGAGCTCTTCTAGCTCTGGCTCGTCAGACTGAAAAACAGAGTTGGACACTTTTGTTTGGGTTTTTAGATTTCAGGACATTACTTTTCTTTACTCATCTCTCAGTTTGTGCATATTCTTAGGTTAATTCTCTTTTTGTGCATATTGTTAGAAACTTATGAACTTTTTGTTTACTCTCCTTACATATTGTAGCTCATGCTACATTTTTGGCTTTATTTGTGACAAAAAGGGGGAGAGAATGAGAGTGAGAGTTGAAGAGTTATAAACTCTGAACAATGAAAAACAATGAACTCTGAACAATGACTGTGAATGAATCAAGGAATGAATCAAGGTAAGTATGAATCTCAACTCAACTTGGGTTTTCCTTTTGTGGAATGTGACATGCTGATACTAACTATTTGACTAACTATTTGGGCATGTAATATGACTAACAAGTTGATGTTGGACTAACATACTTTGACATTTGGTTTTCAATTGCTTAGAAGATATGTTGGTTTTAACTATGTACTTTCACATATCTGTTTCTTTCAAATGTCATGATGAGATCAAACTCTAATTCTGCATTCTGAGGTATCTAACGATTTTGTTTGTCAAGAATGTTTTCTGTGTGCAGAAGTTACAGATGTCTAAGTCTAGAGTCTGTTCTAGGAGTTTGTCTCATGTTTTTATTTTTCATGGAACTCTTTTGTAAATTTTTGTTGTATGGTGATAGCAACAAAAATATCCTTTTTGAATTTTCTTTGTGGATCTGTGTTTTGTCACGAAACCGCCAAAGGGGGAGATTGTTACGGAATTTGAGTTGGCGCATTTCGTGAATAGTTCATGTCTTGAAGATTGAAGATGAAGAAACTCTGGATCAACTACCTCAATCTCAAGAAAGAAGAATTCAAAAGGATCAGGGCAATCCACATATCGGAAAAAGAGCCGTCATTTTCAAATATCATTTTATACGGCCTTAGATCCACATATAGAGAAGAACGGAAATCATTAGACCTATTTAATGGTTCTTCATCTATATTGATTAGTTTGATTCTAGGATTTTCATACTCATATCTTGAGTTGAATCAAACTAATGAATACTTAGATGGTATTTCCGATCTACTCTTGATCTAAGTATTCGGCGGATCATCACCACCCAAACAAACAACGATTTACCCCAAAATCGGCGCGTGGACTCGCGTGGCCTTGTGGATTCAAGGTGTTATCGCTTTCGTGGATTCGGAGCGAGGTGCGTTCGTGGATTCGAAGCGTACCATTGGGTGAAGACCGTGGATTCGGTCGGACGTCGTGGACTCGACGTTGGACGCTGTGGATTCAGCGTTGGCGGCGCAGATCGTGGATTCGAGAAGCGTCGTGGAGCGAGCGGAGAAGATCGACTAGGGGCGTATGGTAAAAGGTTGAGTCGTCTGTGAGTACGTTATATCACCTTGTACGTGTGTTAACTCTAGTGGATTTCGCCGTGTTATCGGTCCCGTGGTTTTTTACTCCGGTTTGGAGTTTTCCACGTAAAAATTCTTGTGTGTTCTTTTATTTTTCCGCATTGGGTTTTATCGCACAATGAATTTTTGAGTGTTTATTGTTTACACCTATTCACCCCCCTCTAGGTGTTTTTTCCCCTATTCGATCCTATTTAACCTAAACCCAACAGTCCTTAGTGATAAAGCCTACGCTGATAGATAGGATTGTGGAAGGCTAGGCAACAGACATGCAACTGCAGCAAGTACGGGACAGACTACCCACGGAACCAAGTGGGGATTTTGTGATCGGCACTGACAACGTGTTGAGGTTTCGGGGACGAGTCTGCGGCCCGATGTGCCGGAATTGAGGAAAGAAATTCTGGCTGAAGCGCATAACGCCCCCTATGCTGCGCATCCCGGAGGTACAAAAATGTACAGAGACCTGAGGCAGACCTTCTGTGTAATACTCGGGAAAATTGAGTTAGTGTAAAGAGTGTGTTTCAGGTGCAAATGTGGGCGAGGAAACAAAAATTAACTTTAGTGGGGTGTATGGTGTACTGTTGGCACAGTTGCCGAAGCACAAATTCCGCCTTTCCGATCCGAGTCTGATCTCGGAAATCTGAGGTCGCCAGTGCGACCGTCTCATCGAATCGAGGGGAAATGGTATAGACCGTTTGACGATCCGACGGTCGGATCGTCCGGAAATCAGCAATGAAGCGGGCGGGACCCGCGACTTAAGTGAATAGTAAAATGAATAGTAACCCCGTTTTGGGCCCCCCCTCGATCGGTCGATGGCCAGTTCACTGTCTGAAATCCCAACCTATCAGTATGAGTAGACGATTTTAGCTAATTTCGACATTCTGAGCGCAATGGCACTGATAGAATTCCCGTTTGACGACCCTAGAACCTCGAAAAGCGTGCTGAACTGTAGAAAGCGCAGTACTTTATGGTCTGCGATTTAGCAGGATTCTAGTCGACGAACAAAAATCGCTACCTGATAGGTTTCGTCGAGCCGGACGTCGTGGTGGTGTCCGTTGTTCAGTTTGACAACCCGGTCGTCTCGAAAAGCGCGAAATATGGAAAAAGTTACAGTATTTTGCGAAGAAGCTTAATATTTTATGTACCAAAGTGTATGGATCTTGGAGGGGAGCGACCTTTATGCATGGTTTGGCTTCAGCTAGGGACCCAGATCAAAGCATATAGAATTGGGGGACTTATGTGCATATTAGTGCAAAGTATATAAGAAGCAACCTAGGGCATCTTTGGGAAAAAAACCCTAGCCGCAACCCTCTTGCAACCGTAGCCACCCACGACCCTCCTCTCCCTCTGCTACCTATCCCGCACAACCGCGCCGCCGGCCGCCGCCCCTGGTCGCCGGAAAAGCAAGGGCTTCAAGGAAACCCTTGATCTTGGGTCGGTAGAAGAAGAAGAGCGCCCGAGCCCCTAGACCGGAGCCCAGACCTCTCTGCGGCCATCTCCTACACCCAGAAGACGAGCCGAGGAGGGCTGGTGCACCGCCGTGGCCGCGCGACGCCGGGAAGACCGTTTTCTTCTCCCTCGGATCCAATCAAGGTGAGCCTCCATCATTCTTGGTTAGTGCTGGTTTTAAGCAACTGCAGTCGGTTTTCCTCGTTCTTGGGATGCTCCTGATGGAGCCGCGGTCTCGGATGGGCGCCCGGTTGTCGGCGGAGGCAAGAAGCCGCCGGAAAACCTAGATTAGCTCCGCCCCTAAAGAACTCGGTAACCACTGGACCTAAACGCACCAAAATCGGTGTGCCGGGACTGTAGGGCATGTAGACTAATCCTGAAAAATTTGGAAGAATATGGTTCAGTATTTTGGAAGAAAAATGATGCCCTAGTTTTCGGGTTTTTGAGCCTCAACCGAGCTTCTTGCTCCGGCGCCGGCAGGCTTCCCCGTCGCCGGCCACCTGACCAGAACACTTTCTGGGACCAAGGGGAATGCAACCATGCCGGTGCATGGCTCCCATGCACGCTAGAGGTGGCTCGGCCATGGTTGAACCCGAGAGTGACCAAAATTGGTCGCCGGCGCTCCGGCCAACTCGGCCGGGGCGGGACTGGTCGGGAAGCTTCCTATGGACCCGAGGAGCATTCCCTCCAAGTTACAAAGCCTCAGGTGATCCCGGTGCAAATCCGCCATTAGAGCCCTCAAGATCCAAACCGGATCTTTGCCCCGCCGCGCCGCCGCCGCACCCCGAGGCCAGGCATGTGCATGGAGAGTTTCAGGGAGGTGAATGGCACCTACTGGTGCACTTAGTTGAGCCCCAGAACCCTTTACTCAATGGTCACGAATTTCAAAGTTCACCCCCATCTTCTTCTTCCCGGGCTCGGCCAAACGGTGGTGCAAGTTTGCACCTAAGTTGATGGGAGTTGCTCCAAAAACCTAGTAGATCACTTTGATCCAAGTTAGGGTGGTTCAGATGCAGTGTGGACAGAGAACCCATTTCGGATTCTCCTGATGTGTGTGTGTGTGAAAGATGCATGCCACGTGTTTGGGTAAATGCCTCAAAGAACTTGTAAATGGAATTTGACAAAAATATGAATATGAAAGTTGCTCAAATTCATCCCCTGAGCTTTGTGCTCATTTAAGTTCGAGCAGAAACTGAGCGGATTAAAAGTTGGAGCATTGTGAACTTGTATGTGACCTTGGCTTTGGAACTTCTTGATCTAGCAGACCTGGGCTGCAACCAGGGTGAGCCCTGTGATCCTTGCAAAATTAAAGACCTTCTTACATACAAAGTTTAATCAGAAGAGGTCTAGATTAAAAGTTACAGTATTAACTACCTTTAAGAGTAATTTTGACATAAAACAATGTTCTAGGCTAATCGTGAAGCCGCGACAGGGTGCCCTTGGTTAATTTGGGGTCACTGGACTCGATGCTCATGATAAAAATTGGTTTTGATGAGCCGGAGAAACAAAAATTCATTTATGCTATGTTAGCAAGGTATTCATGGCCCGAAGTTTCCCTCGGGTCCCGTGCCGCCGCAAATGGGTGAGCACGGCGTCCAGCGGGTCAAGTGTCACCTACTGGAAGCGACGGTTCGTAAAATAATATCCCAGTTAAGAGAACGAGCAAAAACGGCTCTCAAAGTATTGTAGAAGTGTAGCTGGGTAAAACCCTAGGGGTTAATTTGTAATTGTAGCCTGGTAGACTGTTGTACACAGAGTGTCAGTGGGTTGGGTATGTGTAAGAGTTATTTTTCCCTGACCCGTGTAAATGATTCAGGTCCCAGCAGTCAGCCGCCAGCTTGCGAACCATCCAGCAGCCACCGTGATCATCTACATTAAGGTGGGTTGTTGTTTTAAGCCCTTGCATTTAATTCTATTAAATTGGGTGGGGTCAATCTTGTGCGTACTTGGGTTAAAGATCGAAGGGTGATAGACATTACTTGTTTGATTGTGCTAACGTTTGAAAACAAAGAGAAAAAGAAAATGTAGAAAAAGGAGGGATGTTCTAAACTCTATATGGACCTCGTGCTTGGATTAAAACAGTGTGGGTTTGATTTTGAAAGTTCTAGCATTTAGTTCTATCATGTTGGATGGGGACAAGCAAGTGCGTACGTGGGTTGAGTGGGGTGTTTAGCGTCGATTCCCGAGGACTGTTTACTTTAAATATTACATATTATCGTTCTACTTTAAATGCTACCGATTATCGTTTCTTTAGTTGTTACATGTTACCGCTTTACTTCGGCTATACTTGTTAGTAGGGTACTTTGATTACACATGCTACTATCTTGCTCTTGTTCATACATCATGGTTACTTGGCTCGAGGCTGCAGCACGCGCACCCGCGGTTTGGCCACCGCAAAGGGTGCGCTTTTCCGGAAAAGTGGTCTATGACCCGTGTATACCCACGAGGTGACGTAGTGGGGCCCCTTATTAGTTGTGGGGTTTGAGGCGCCGAGGTGCGAGCGGTGCGACCCGTCGGTTATTAGTTGTCCGACGGGGTCGGGATTTTGCAGGTACGGTACGACCCGTCGGTTATTAGTTGTCCGACGTGGCCGGGTATTGCAGGGCACGGGAGTACAGATTATCGTTACCCTCTTGAGAGGGTGGTTGCTCCGGTTGTCTTCACGGTTTGTTTATTATATTTTCCCGTTCCATTATTATTAGTCACTGACTTCCCACTTCGTGACAGGGTCCAGGCGAGGGGAGAGGTAGGCGGCAGTGAGGACGGGACGGACGCAGCTGGGTCGTTGGGGACCCCGGACTGTATTTCCTCTTTCTTTTCGGCATTTCATTTATATTGTAGTTATGTGTGAGGTTCTCGATACCCTCGTGGGGTCGACGTGGATGTCGGTATTTGGTTATTCCCTTATGCATTACTTTTCCTTCTAATTCTGTCGGCCATTTGAAAAAAAAAAAGAGAAGGGCAAAACCAAAGAAAAGATTGCGGGAACCGTTTTTAAAACCTAAGTGTCGTGTGGGCACTGATTTCAAAACCCTGTGGATTTATGGATTGCGAAATGGATTTCAAAACTTGGGTGTCGTGTGGGCACCGTTTTCAAAACCTTGTGGATTTATGCTAATTTGAAAACTAGTCTTCAAAATGCAAGTGCCGAGTGGGCGCTCTTTTAAAACTGCGAATTTTATCCTTTCCAAACTGATCGGCCACGTACTTTAATAAATTAGAATGCTGGTTGTAGGTTGACAATTGTTGTGATTGAATGGTTGTGGATGTTTGGGTTATGTACTGAACGCTACGCCGTGCACATACAGGGGAGGCTCTGTCCGTTTACAGAGAGATCCTGTATGTGTGGCGGGTCTGGGCACGCGCCGGGAAAGAGGGGTTTTCCTTACTGTCAAAAAAAAAAAAAAATCCTCCGTCGAACATACGACTTCTGCAAAACGTTTCCGCTAAAACAAACCCCCGGGGCGTGACAGACTAAGATGGTATCAGAGCCATACATTCAATCACAACAGTTAGTGCCGACATCCGTGGGGACACCTCACGTGCCTACAAATGAATGAAATGGGTAGGGCATAGGTAGGTAGAACGCGAGCGACCGAAAGAGAGAGAGAGAGAGAGAGAGAGAGAGAGAGAGAGAGTCCGAGTCCTTTCTGTCGCTAGGTGGTTCGTGATTCCCGTTACGTATTAACAAAGGCTAAGACTGACTTTCCTTGTGTGTACAGATAGAGGGCCGACTCAGCGTGCAACCGACGACGGAAATGGACATCGCTGACGAGGCCAATCGTTTGCTCCGCAACCAGCTGCGCGACGGGCTGGGCAACTGCTAACACTCGCGGAGCGCCTGAGCATGCTGATACAGGAAACTTGAGGGCGGTCGATCGATTCCGGGGCGGCAGCAGAGGCTTTGCCCCTCTCGGGACGCTACCGACGGGCCCTCCCGCCTTCCAGGAGGCGACTAATTTGGCCGTGTACACCAATGCTGAGCGGCCCGGCAGGAATACTCTCACCCCGGGCCGGCAGGGGACCCCCAGCGGAAGGACCAGGCGAACAAACGCCCGAGAGTCGAGCGGAACCTCGGTCAGGCGACAGAGGAACCTAGGCCACCGAAGCCGTGCGTCATTTGTGGCAGCGCGCACCTCATGACGAGCTGCCCGTGGCGGGATGGGCACTGCTTCCGATGTGGCAAGCCCGGCCACACGCGTTACGACTGCCCTTCGAAGCCGGGTGCTACTAGACCCCCGGCGCCGCGACGTGATGAACCGAAGGGAACTGCTGCCCCCACCTCACGGGGGGGGCCGATCCGAGGAGCCGGCCAAATCCACGCCCGAAGCAGGTACCGGAAGGCGAGCGAGGACTTAGAGGGAGCGCGCACGTGCAACCAGAATCCTGCATCATCTGCGAAGGCGCGCACCCGGTGGAAGAATGCACTTGGAGGTACCACTACTGTAACCGGTGCGGCTTGCCAGATCACACCTGTGCCTCCTGCCCCCAGGGACCAACCCATGACTTCGCCATCGCACCCCCACCGCAGCAAGGACCGGAGGGCACTGCGGCCCCCGTTCGGACAAAGGATACGCCCGGCAACCAGCAATCCGCGGACTCTTCTGACAGCAGACCCCTGCCCCAATCCGCGGTGCGACGCTGGCCCAAGGTTTGTGGGCGGGCTTCCTCGGCCGCTCCGGTGGACGACGCGACCTCCCAAAGTGGGGAGTAACAGGTACGCACTTATTTATTGTTGTTTTCCTGTCCTCCTTTGTCTAGATAGGAGTACCCCCCCGAGCCGGAGCAACCCGCCCCCTTTTTGACCCTTGCGAGCCTCCCCCACAGTTTTACCCGCCGAAATTTTTTTTTTTTTTTCTGACCGTTCCGGCTTCCGCACTAAATAGGGGTCAAACACCATGAGAGATTGCTTGGCGTAGGCCAAACTCATAAGGTGTGAGTTTGGGTACCACGAGGGGGACGCGAAGCCTTTTGAGAGCACCAGTCGGGCATGCTTAGGCCCTTTTTCCCTCTTAGGAGATTCCCGGGGTGTTTAAGTTTCGAGGACGAAACTTCCTTTAAGGTGTGAGTGATGTAATACTCGGGAAAATTGAGTTAGTGTAAAGAGTGTTTCAGGTGCAAATGTGGGCGAGGAAACAAAAATTAACTTTAGTGGGGTGTATGGTGTACGGTTGGCACAGTTGCCGAAGCACAAATCCGCCTTTCCGATCCGAGTCTGATCTCGGAAATCTGAGGTCGCCAGTGCGACCGTCTCATCGAATCGAGGGGAAATGGTATAGACCGTTTGACGATCCGACGGTCGGATCGTCCGGAAATCAGCAATGAAGCGGGCGGGACCCGCGACTTAAGTGAATAGTAAAATGAATAGTAACCCGTTTTGGGCCCCCCCTCGATCGGTCGATGGCCAGTTCACTGTCTGAAATCCCAACCTATCAGTATGAGTAGACGATTTTAGCTAATTTCGACATTCTGAGCGCAATGGCACTGATAGAATTTCCGTTTGACGACCCTAGAACCTCGAAAAGCGTGCTGAACTGTAGAAAGCGCAGTACTTTATGGGTCTGCGATTTAGCAGGATTCTAGTCGACGAACAAAAATCGCTACCTGATAGGTTTCGTCGAGCCGGACGTCGTGGTGGTGTCCGTTGTTCAGTTTGACAACCCGGTCGTCTCGAAAAGCGCGAAATATGGAAAAAGTTACAGTATTTTGCGAAGAAGCTTAATATTTTATGTACCAAAGTGTATGGATCTTGGAGGGGAGCGACCTTTATGCATGTTTGGCTTCAGCTAGGGACCCAGATCAAAGCATATAGATTGGGGGACTTATGTGCATATTAGTGCAAAGTATATAAGAAGCAACCTAGGGCATCTTTGGGAAAAAAACCCTAGCCGCAACCCTCTTGCAACCGTAGCCACCCACGACCCTCCTCTCCTCTGCTACCTATCCCGCACAACCGCGCCGCCGGCCGCCGCCCCTGGTCGCCGGAAAAGCAAGGGCTTCAAGGAAACCCTTGATCTTGGTCGGTAGAAGAAGAAGAGCGCCCGAGCCCCTAGACCGGAGCCCAGACCTCTCTGCGGCCATCTCCTACACCCAGAAGACGAGCCGAGGGCTGGTGCACCGCCGTGGCCGCGCGACGCCGGGAAGACCGTTTTCTTCTCCTCGGATCAATCAAGTGAGCCTCCATCATTCTTGGTTAGTGCTGGTTTTAAGCAAACTGCAGTCGGTTTCCTCGTTCTTGGGATGCTCCTGATGGAGCCGCGGTCTCGGATGGGCGCCCGGTTGTCGGCGGAG
>CM054932.1:11750378-11813049 GCA_029168755.2 Tillandsia fasciculata | reverse complement strand
ATATCCTAGGGTCGCCAAAAGCCTAGGGTTTTCCTAAGTCCCAACTGACCTATCCCTAAGCTCTGATACCAATAATCTGCCACGCCCGGGTGTAAACCAGAACCCGGGCCCGTCTACAGATCCGCCGTGCACGCGGTATTTCCCGCGTACACGAAGCGCCAAACCTGCTCAGACATAAAAGAGATAATAAAAAAAAGAGCAGTAAAAACAGAGCTGAACTAAAACTAATACATCTCAGACTGAAGCTGGAATAAAATACAATACATCAGTAAAAAGATACATCTGTCTCTCCCAGCTCACCAAAATGAAATACAACCTGCTGGCAAAAGCCAGTCCCAAGGTAAAAGTACAATCGTCTGAGGAAACATAGGTACACCAATAGTCCATCTAACTCGCTCAGCCTGCCTCGAGGTCTATCTACTCAGCCGTCCTCTCTCCTCGACCCGCCACTGAAAGCCCAGCAGCACTCGCAGAAGACACTGCAAAACAAGGAAGAAGAAAAAGAGAAAAGAAGAATGGGGGTGAGAACTACTAGTAAACCAGTAGCCTCCCCTAGTGGGTAAAACCTCAAACTCTGACGCACCCACTAGGTCTACCAGAGGCAAAAAGGAAAGAAGAGTGGTAAGAAATAATGACTGCTGAAGAAAGGAAACTACCACTACTATGCCTCTAAAATACAGTCCTAGAGTGGAATAACCGTATGCAACAATAACCAACCGTCCCAGATGAACCCAATCTGTACCGCCCTCATCATCGGGCAAGTAAGCCGCGCCGATATTATAGCAAAGCTCCTGCTGCCGCCCTCATCATCGGGCAAATAAGCGGCGCCGATGTGATAGCAAAACCGTCAATAACTGTCTGGCCCCGGCCTCCGGAGGGGAACTCGTGGGGAGCGACCCACACGAGGAAAGCATCACCGGGCAATAACCGCGCCGGTGTGATAAGTATCAAAAGCAGGACTGCATCACAACTATAAAGCCCTAGTGGAACACACCCCTCCACTAAAAGAAACCCCGATCCCCAATCTGATGCATAAGTACACATACGGTCAACCGCCCAATATCCGCGGTTGCCGCAATAAACCACAATCACAATCATGTCCCACATCCGACATCCGGTCAACTGCCTACTGTCCGCGGTGGCCGCTATAATCCCCCAATCCAAAATCGGGTAAAATAACATATATCCGGTCAACCGCCTACTATCCGCGGTAGCCGCAATACCCCACAACCATAATCAAACACACAACCTGTCACCGACCGTCAGGTCCCCGCTACACTATCCCAAACCCCTGCTCGAACCCGAGCAACCAGACTCAAAGGTCTAAGTAAGAAGGAGGAAAGGAACAAACATGGTTTCTCCTAAGTCAAGTCCCAAATGATAGTGCAGCAATAAAAAGTGGCCTATCTAGATGACCATAAAAACATGCATATGTCCTCAAGAGCGATAAAAGAAAGTGTGACAAATAGTGGTTCCACATGTGTATCAATTAATAGCTCCGCATGGATATAACCATCAACATGCTAAAATCATTAATCAACCACACATGCCTATAATCCCTGATCCATGATAAATCACCAAAGTGGTACCCGCACATAGATATGTCATAATGTCCCAACAATCAATTCATTTAACCCACTTTCATAAAATCTATGTGCTAACATGGCATGTTAATTATTACTATTAAAATATCCCAGTAATCATGTTCCAACATACTATGTCCACCAAATTAATTTCACATAAATCATCCACCTATGCATGTCACATATCCTCAAGTAATACCACTAACAGGATAAATCATCTTGACCAAACATAATAAACAATTCCACATGCAAGGTTAAGTGCTAACATAGCAATCCATGATTCCACACAAGCATGCATAAGTCCCAATTAAGTGATCAATTTTGTGTCCCACATGTGTATTAGATAATAATTCCGCATAGATATAACCATCATGCTAAAGTCATTAAATATTTACACATGTCTAAAATCCACTAACTACCCTCACATAAACCATCCGCCTATACATGTCCAAAAGAACCCCAAGTAGCACCCACCAACAAGATATATCACACATTGTCCAAACATGCCACTATCCACTACATGTAAGATTATGTACTACTATTAAATCCATGCCAACATGTCTAAGTTCCAAATACGATCGTGGTTCCAACATAGCAGTTTTCTAAAAGCATTCCCTTACATGGTATGTCTCACATGATAGACTCACAATTATATTATTTTAAGCATGCATGTCCAAATAAAGGGATCACTCTAATATTCCTAGTGAGCATGTCAAAATAGAGGCAAACAACAACCACCCACCTAAAAAGCTGACTGTCCAAAGCCCAACAGCTGAAAATACCAGGAAAAATTCAATCTCCTACTCCAATGAGTCCAGCAACACCCGCAACTCTCCTGGGCACAATACAAAGTCCACAATTACACATAAGTTCCCAAAACTACTCTTACAACCACATACAATTTCAGTCCCAAAGATGCTTAATTTTCACCTGCAAAAAATGCCCAGAAAATTTCCAGAAAAATATCACAGTGATCCTCGCGTCGATACCTTCGAAACGGCTGCTTGCACGCCCCAATCTGAGTTCGGTAAGTCAAGATATAAATTCGGCAAGGTAGAACACTCAACAAAATCTGTATCAAAAATACTGTAGCACTGTACACAGAGAAACAGGGATTTTCACCTCGAAATAAATCTCTGAAAAATCCAAGAAAAATACGAGCGCGTTCCTTGCGATCTGTAGATGAAAAAGTTGTATAAGAACGTTTCCGTCTGACGCTCGTGCGCGAAGATATCGCCACAACAATCCGCTGCTGTCCCAAAATCCTCACGGAAAAAGGGTCACCATGTCACCTCGGGATCCGAGCCAAGGAGTCAAAAATGGGATTGCGCGATCAAAGAGAAAGATGAAGCCCTACCTCTTAGGAGTCTGCCGGCGCAAGAATCACTGAAAAAGATGGTCGGGGTAGCCCAGGGGAGAATTTACACCGAACTGCGACGAAAAAGAGCACCGGAAACAAAACGTCGCGCTGCGCCGTAAAATCCAGAACCTCGGGATGCGAGCTCCTAAAAATCCAAAACTTTGCAGATGGATCAAGAACAAAAAAATTAGCAAATCTTCTTAAGGGTGCTCGGGCAGAGAAGGCTCGAAAATGGTAGAAAATGGGAGAAGAAAGAGGCTCGGGTTGCTTAAATAGGCCCCAAAGAAACAATTGAAGAAATACCGAATGGGTCCCAAGAATCGGGCGTCCGAAAAATTCGGGCTGCTACAGTAATGGGCCCGGCCCATTACTGTGCAGGCCCGAAGTCACCACGGCCCGCCACGTGGCCCGCCACGTGGCGCGCCACGCGGCCCACCCGCGCCCCGTGCACCCGGTGCACGAGCGCCCGCTAATGGCGGCGCGCCACGTGGCACCGGCAACCCTGCACCGTGCACGTCGCGCACCTGCCCCGCGCGTACGGCCACCTGCCCCGCTACCCGCCCCGCACAGTACCCGACCAATGGGAAGACGCCATGTGTCAGTCCCTCTGTCTGCTGCACCCGGTGCACGAAACTCTATGGACCGAACCAATAATAAACTACCATGTGTCCACCCCTATGCACCATAGATCATAGCTGCTCCGTAGACCGCGAGCTGTGAGCCAACCAGTAGGAAGCCGCCACGTGTCCCCCTCTCGGTGCACGCCTGCCGCGTGGACCGCGCGCCCGCGCGCCTGCCCGCGCCCTGCCCGCACCGTGCGCGCCTGCCCGCCGCCGCTGTGCCGCCTGCCCGAGGCCGCGCCGCCGCTGGCCGCCACCGCCGCTGCCGCCGGCGATCGCCGGGAACACTGTTCCGGCAATGAACAGTAACCGATGCTCAAAAAAACCAAGTAGGTAGTCCATTTTGACCGTTTTCGCGCGCTGAATCCGAATTTGATGTCCGTTTTGCCAAATTCCAACTCTAAAAATTGCCGAAGGCACCCGAAAAGGTGTTCTTAGCCCAAATTTCGCGCGGAGCCCAATTTTAATATCCGTTTCGCGCGAAACCACCTCTAAACATCTGACGATGTCAACCGATCACCCACGTGATCCATTTAAGTCCGAAGTCCAGCACTCGTGTCCAATCATGCCTCAAACACCTCCAACACACCATGTAGGCCTCCAATAGCCACCCCAACGCACTGCAACAGCTCTGCGGAGATCCAGGCCATCACATCCTCCCCCACTAAAAGAAAGTTTCGCCCTCAAACTAAAGTCGTTCCTCAACACGGAATCTCAACCAGATAGAGGGGGTAAATATTCGATCATCCGCCACTCAAGCTCCCAAGGCTGTCTAATACCTCCTCCAGAGACGCGATATAATCCTCGGGTCTCTAACTGGAACAAAATAAAGGTGGCCACTCCAGGAATCCGCACCACCTCAACCAAGTACAGCTGGGCTAACCGCTCGAGCTACCAAGTAGTCCGCATCGGTACAAGCATCCGCTCCCCCCCCCTAGGGCCTCAGATAATCCAACCACAAGTCCGTCGGCACACAAGCTCGATCCAAGAACCTCTGCGCTCCCGAGGTATCCAATATAAGTCCCCCAACTGATCCCGTAGCCTCTGATCTCTAATCCAAGAACCGTCGAGATGTAGAAGCACTTCCCTAACCCTCCGGCATCAACACTTAGCCATATGCAGTCGAGAAAACCGTAATACAAATCAATCTTCGAGAAGGTCCAGTACCCTTGCAGCTGGTAAATCAAATCCTCTATGCCCGACAAAAGGGTGCTAGCACCAGATGGTCACTTCATCAAATTCCCGGGGTCCTCACAAAGCCGAAGTGAACAAACCTTCCACAACCCGAATAGCACTGGCGCCCGCGCGCCGCCGAAGGTCCCTCAACCACACCAGCCAAAAGGCTACACATCCACTGCGAAACATCCGCCTCACGCACAAAGTCAAAACTGTTGGGTTTAGGTTAATAAGGATCTAAATAGGGGAAAAAACACCTAGAGGGGGGTGAATAGGTGTAAACAATAAACACTCAAAAAATCATTGTGCGATAAAACCCAATGCGGAAAAATAAAAGAACACACAAGATTTTTACGTGGAAAAACTCCAAACCGGAGTAAAAAACCACGGGACCGATAACACGGCGAAATCCACTAGAGTTAACACACGTACAAGGTGATATAACGTACTCACAGACGACTCAACCTTTTACCATACGCCCCTAGTCGATCTTCTCCGCTCGCTCCACGACGCTTCTCGAATCCACGATCCGCGCCCAACGCTGAATCCACAGCGTCCAACGTCGAGTCCACGACGTCCAACCGAATCCACGGTCTTCACCCAATGGTACGCTTCGAATCCACGAACGCACCTCGCTCCGAATCCACGAGAGCGGTAGCACCTTGAATCCACAAGGCCACGCGAGTCCACGCGCCGATTTTGGGATAAATCGTTGTTTGTTTGGGTGGTGATGATCCGCCGAATACTTAGATCAAGAGTAGATCGGAAATACCATCTAAGTATTCATTAGTTTGATTCTACTCAAGATGTGAGTATGAAAAACCTAGAATCAAACTAATCAATATAGATGAAGAACCATTGAATAGATCTAATGATTTCCGTTCTTCTCTATATATGTGGATTTTTTCTTTTCGGCTATTTTCTCAAATGGCCGAAATGCGGATCTATTTTCCGATGCCCTAGAAATGAAATAGAAGGGCTATTTATAGGTTAGAAACCCTAGGAAGAATATTCGGATCAAAAACAAACTTTTCTGGAAAGTTTTACCGACGGCGATCCGGATTGCAAAGCCACGATCCGGATTGCAGAAGCACAAAATGCGGTTTCCAGAAAATAGCCTGTTCGGGATCCGGATCATAATCCCCGATCCGGATCGTTCATACATTTTCACAAAACACCCCATTCGGGATCCGGATTGCACAAGCTGTGATCCGGATTGCAGCAATGTATGAAACAAACACCTTTCGGGATCCGGATTGAAAGCCACGATCCGGATCCTGAACATGTCCCATGTCCAGTTTTTGATGAATAAGCAATTAAAACCTCTTCCAAGTGTTTCTACACTATAAGAAGTATTCGGATCATCAAAATTATTTAGTTAAACGTACCTGATCCTTTTGAATTCTTCTTTCTTGAGATTGAGGTATATGATCCAAAGTTTCTTCATCTTCAATCTTCAAGACTTAATATATTCACGAAATACGCCAACTCAAATTCCGTAACAATCTCCCCCTTTGGCGGTTTCGTGACAAAACACAAATCCACAAAGAAAATTCAAAAAGGATATTTTTGTTGCTATCACCATACAACAAAAATTTACAAAAGAGTTCCAGGAATTAAATACATGAGATAAACTCCTAAGACAGACTCTAGACTTAGACATCTGTTATCTCTGCACACAGAAAACATTCTTGACAAAAGAAATCGTTAGATACCTCAAGAATTGAAACATTCAAAACCAGATACAGAGATAGAGTTTTTCTCATCATGACATTTGAAAATATCAGATATGTAAGAGAACCATAATTAAAACCAACATATCTTCTAAGCAGTTGAAAACCAAATGTCAAAGTATGTTAGTCCAACATCAACTTGTTAGTCATATTACATGCCCAAATAGTTAGTCAAATAGTTAGTATAGAAGCATGCCACAAATCACAAAAGAAAAACCAAAGTTGAGTTGAGATTCATACTTACCTTGATATCATCGATATTCACAATCATTGTTCAAAGTTGAGTTGAGATTCATACTTACCATACTTACCTTGATATCATCGATATTCACAATCATTGTTCATTGTTTTCGCTAACTCTCTCCCCCTTTTTGTCACAAAACAAGCCAAAACGTAGCCAAAGCTACAATATGTAAGGAGAGTAAATAAAGACATAAAGTTCTAAAAATATGCACAAACTGAGAACTAATCGAAAAGTAGAGAGAGAAAAAATCCTGAAAACTAAGAGCTAAGGTAGAAGATGCTGCTCAGTCTGAAGAATCTGAACTAGTACAGCTCAGTTTGCTCAGAATCCCCTTAAGCAAATTCGTAAGGTTTGAGTACTTTTTCTTGATCTTCTTGTGTTCAGAAGAGATCTGCTGAAGCTCTCTCGATATTCTCTCATGTGTAGCAGAGATTCTTTGTTGTTCCTGACGAATCGATTCCAAAATCTCTGTCTCAGTTGTCTGTGTCTTTGAGTGAGATGAACGCTGTCTAGATGCAGATGGTGCATCTTGTCCTGCAGTCCATGGAGATTCAGTTTGCAGAATTCCCGAAAGTGAACGTGCTCTTGTGAGAGGCCCACTCTGCTGGCTCGTACTTCTTTGAACATTCCTTCTTCTTGTATATTGTTTGGTTGTGGAGGCAGATTTCATAAGTCTTTTTCCTTTGTTGAATTTCCTGTCCTCTTCATCAATTTTTCGCTGAACGTCCTTGAAGAATTCGTCCCATTCTTCTTCGTCGTAGTCTGAACTGTCCTCATTAGCTTCTTTCGGTTCGTCCCGAGTTGAGACGCCTGGTTCCTTTTTAACAGATGAACTTCCTGGCAGCATTGTGACTAGTAACAGAATCAACCAGGAGAAGGCCATTGAGTCTAGTGCTTAGAGTTTCGAAAAGTGTCCTGTGCAGAGCCAACTCAAGAACATATGAAAGATTGTCAATTTTGAAAAATCTTAACACATTGTACCTAGACAATCATAATCATATAGAGAAGCCAAGAATCAAATTAGTTTTCCAAAAAGAATTTCAAAAATAGATCAATTTCATGATTTACAAAAATTCCTCTTTTATGCCCTAAAACCGAATTTTTAGAAATCGAAGGCTAAAAACTCGTTAACCAGATGAAATCCCAGCATAAAAGTAAAACTAATTGATCCAGAGTTCTTATTTCAAAAGAAATTTGATCAAAAACCAATCACAAACGAAAAAGATCCAAGATTTCAACTCACGTTTGATAAAAACTGTAAAAACCGAGTTTTGATCAATAAAACTTACTTGAATCCGAAGAACTTCGAGTTTTGAGGCTTCAAACAGCAAGAGATCTAGAGAGAGAAGCTCTAGAGACTTGAAAACCAGAGATTAGGGTAAAGAAATCAAAAATCTGGATGTTTCTATATAAAACCCTAGCCGCGATCCGGATCGGCCGAGAATGTGATCCGGATCGGCCACTCGCAGGAAAAATCCTGCGTTCGGGATCCGGATCACTTGACCCGATCCGGATCGGCTACACCTTTTTCTTCAGAAAAAGTTAGAAAAATACACTAAAATCCAGAAAAAGTATGTAAGCACATTACCATGTCAACTTTAAACAAATGGCATCGTTTCACACAACAAGAAATAGATTATGAGAAATCTATCAAAAATATCCAAAAATGAAACGAAAATTTACGAAAGTTAAAACACTTAAAGTTGAACAACTTCAATAACATCTATCTTGATCTTATGTGTAATGCCTTTATCAAATCATCAATTTTAGTAAAGAAAATGAAATACCAAGATCAATAGATGTTTGAAATCCCAGATAAGTTAGATAATATATCTAGACAATCTGTTGAAGGAGTGGCTCTTTGAGCATCTTAAATCAAAAATCCCACCTTATACCAACCATGAAATACGACTGAGTCAAGTATTTCAATATGAGTTTTATCAACAATTTTTCAAACAAAAATTTGCTTTTCATTCATGGAGTATCTTTTTCTTTCATTTTCTCCATGTGGTGGTAGTTTTCACACTCCTCATTGGGATGTAACTCTTTCCACATCTTTTGAGCATTTCACATTTCATTGACTCCCCCTCAATTGGCTATCAATTATATAATATATAAGGTATTCAACCAAACCATTGATCTCGAATTCATACTCGACTAAGCAATCAAATATGATAATGACTATACCAAGAGATCATTGAGAGAGAAATTGACTTTGATCACTTAGAAGATGGTTTAATTAACGTAAATGATCATTGCAACATTGAAACATTATGACATCAAAAACATAATAAATTTCTAAATGCACGAAAAGGATGCAATTAAAGTCAATCATGATTTATGCTCAATTAGTGTGCTATGTACAGAACATAGATAAAGAACAAAACAAAAACAAAAACAAAACCTAATCTAAGCAAAGGTTTCAAAAGAGTTTATTTCAAGGAAAGCATGCCAATTGCTTTACGCAAGTGAATAAAACGTTTTTGATCCAAAGGTTTTGTTAAGATGTCGGCTAATTGATCCTCAGTTGAAATATATGACAGTTGAAGAATGTTTGATTCAACTAGCTCTCTAAGAAAATGATATCTAAGTTCAATATGTTTTGTTCTAGAGTGCAACACAGGGTTTTTAGAAATGTTAATAGCACTAGTGTTGTCACATAAAATGGTTACCGAAGATGTTGAAATCCGGAAATCGCTCAACACGCTCTTCATCCAAATCAATTGGGTTGAACAACTTCCTGCAGAAATGTACTCCGCTTCGGCAGTCGAGAGTGCTATGCAATTCTGTTTCTTACTGTGCCATGCAACAAGGCAGTGGCCTAGATAGAAGCATGCACCACTCGTGCTTTTCCGGTCATCCACCGATCCAGCCCAATCGGCATCTGAGTATCCAACAATATCCAAAGTCGTTCCCATAGGATACCAAATTCCGAAATTGATTGTACCTTTGATATACCGGATGATCCGCTTCACCGCTTTCAGGTGAACCTCCTTCGGTGCTGATTGATATCTCGCACAAATCCCAACACTGAAGGATATATCCGGGCGACTAGCCGTGAGATATAGTAGACTCCCAATCATACTGCGGTACAGTTTCTCGTCTACATTCTCACTTTGTGATTCACTTCCAAGTCCCTTATGGCTAGTTCCCATTGGAGTCGGAAAATCCTTAGAATTTTCAAGATCAAACTTTTTGACCAACTCCAGTGCATACTTGGATTGACACAAGTGAATTCCTTCATCGTTTTGTTTAACTTGTAATCCAAGAAAATAATTCAACTCGCCCATCATGGACATCTCAAATTCGCTTTCCATGGTCTCCGCGAATTTAGAAGCATCATTATCTCTCGTTGCTCCAAAAACAATGTCATCAACATAGATTTGAGCAACTATGAAATTGTTTTGATAATGCTTCACAAAGAGAGTCCTGTCAGCTCCCCCTCGAGTGTAGCCCTTTTCCAAAAGGTGCTTTGTCAACCTTTCGTACCATGCTCGCGGTGCTTGTTTCAGACCGTAAAGAGCCTTTTTCAATCGAAAAACATGGTTAGGTAGTTTATGATCCACAAAACCTTTCGGTTGAGCTACATAAACTTCCTCATTTAAAAATCCATTTAAAAAGGCGCTCTTAACGTCCATTTGAAATAATCTGATTTTGAAATGACAAGCGATCGCAAACAGTATACGAATGGACTCGAGTCTAGCTACAGGGGCGAAGGTTTCATCAAAGTCTATACCTTCTACTTGAGAATAGCCTTGAGCAACTAACCTTGCTTTGTTCCTGATGATAGTACCTTCTTCGTTTTTCTTGTTCTTGAAGATCCATTTGGTACCTATCACATTGTGTTGCTTCGGAGGCTTCGTCAGTTCCCAGACTTTGTTTCGCTCAAATTGATGGAGCTCTTCCTGCATTGCTTTAATCCAGTAATCATCTTGGAGAGCTTCATCAATATTCCTTGGTTCGATTTGAGATACATAGCATGCAAATCCGCAAACCAATTGTCTCCGTGTTCTAACTCCTTCTTGTGGATCTCCAATTATGTTCGATTCAGGGTGATCCTTGGAGATGCGTAACGTTTGAGGTAGAGGAGTAGGCGGAGGTACACGAGATGATTCCTGCACATCAGATAAGCTTGAAGAACCGTTAGATGCATCAACATTATTATCGAAAGAATTGTTAGAGGAAGATGCATTAGCAGGTGTATCATCATCAAGAGAGATATCGAGGGTAGATTTTTCAGATTCAAAATGAAAAGCTTCATCTACCTTAACATTTATCGATTCTACGATCGTCTTAGATTCTAAGTTAAAAACTCGATATGCTCTGCTGTTTGTAGAATAACCTAAGAAAATCCCTTCGTCACTTCGAGAGTCAAATTTTCCAAGATTCTCACGATCACGTAAAATAAAACATCGACTCCCAAAAATGCGAAAATATTTGATGTTAGGTTTTCTACAAAACCAAAGTTCATATGGTGTATTCAAAGTCCCCGGGCGCAAATACACGCGATTGATAACATAAACAGCAGTGTTTACCGCTTCAGCCCAAAAGTAGAAAGGTAAGTTCCGGCTGTGAAGCATCACACGTGCCATTTCCTGTACGACCCTGTTTTTGCGCTCGACTACACCATTTTGTTGAGGTGTGTAAGGTGCGGAGAATTCATGTTTAATGCCATTAGAAACGCAAAAATCAATGAATTTGGAATTTATGAATTCCCCACCTCTATCACTCCTAACTCGAGTAATCCTATCATTCTTTTCTATCATAATACGATTGCAGATTTCGAGAAAAGAATCAAAGGTATCAGCTTTTTCTTTTAAGAAAGCTACCCAAGTATATCTAGAAAAATCATCAACCAACAAGAAAATATACCATTTACCTCCCAAAGATGGTTGACGAGTTGGCCCCATTAAGTCCATATGCAAAAGTTCCAAAGGCCGTTTTGTACCTATGTGGTTCAAATTCTTGTGTGCAGTCCTAGACTGTTTTCCCTTTTGGCAACCGCCACACACAAGGTTTTGTTCAAAAGAAAGTTTTGGAACCCCCTTGACCACATCTTTATTTGAAATTCTAGCAAGTTCCTTAAAGTTTATGTGACCTAGCCTTTCATGCCAAAGTGTTTCATTTTTCAAAGATGCTAGGTTACATTTTTCAGAAATCTTAGAAGGAACTACATAACAGTTGTTTTCTGATCTAACCCCCTTTAAAAAGAAAGCATGGTTCATGTCAGTTACAGTGCATTTATCAGATGAAAAATTAACTGAATAACCACTATCACACAGTTGACTTATGCTTATGAGGTTAGTCTTAAGGCCATGAACAAATAATACATTATCTAGAACCGGGCCATCTGGAATAGCTACCGTTCCCTTTCCAACAATTTTGGAAGACCGACCATCTCCGAAAACAACAAGTCCTCCGGAGTTTTTCTCAAAAGTTTGAAAACAGTTTTTATCGCCGGTCATATGACGGGAACACCCGCTATCCAGGTACCAAGACGAACTATCATATGCATGCAAAGAAACATTGGTAGCAAGACAGGGAAAGATCTCACCTTTGCGCACCCAAACCTTTTTGAAGTGCGTCGGTAATGGTCGTGAAGTTGATTTCCTAGGTGAGAGCGTCTTGCCTGAAGAATTGCTGCTCCTTGATGATGTCGTCTTGAGAGATGTACTACCAAGGCTCTTTTCCGTCAATTTGATTGGAGTTGTTTTCCGAGGAATAGCCCTTTTGGTAGTCATTGCAAGATGTGCTTGAGGTGTGCGTTTGGCTCCCATCTTGCAGTTTCTTCTTATGTGCCCTGAAATGCCACAACGAAAACATACCTTCACTCTTGTCGATTCCGAAGAAGATGTAGTAGGTTCGTTGTCGTTGCTTGTCGTGAACACCGGTGTCGGAGGAGGAGATACCGACTGAGGCACAAATACTGTACCACTCGAACTTGGAATGTCTCCAGTTTGAGTGTATCCGAGGCCGAACTTGTTTCTTTGACCGAGACCAAGGAGTCTGTCCAACTTACTCCTTCCAGAAGAGAATCTCTGTAAGTCATCCTTCAGTTGGCGTATGGTCTCTGTCATTTCCAATTTTTCCTGTCGGGCCTCGCCGTAGAGCTTCAAGAAGTAATTCGCTTTGTTCACCATATCCATATAATTCTTCTCGAATTGCTCATTGGACTCTTGAAGGGAAACATTTGTTTTAATCAGATTGTCCCTTTCCACTTCAAGATCGGTTGAGATAGAGGTTACTCTTTTTACTTCATCTTCAAGATCCTGCAATCTCGCTTTCAACCCCTTGTTTTGCTTAGCCAGTTTCTTTGAATCCCTCAAAAGTTTATGGTAGGCTAATGCAAAATCTTCACCTTCCGAATCATCTGATTCATCGTCCGTTGCAATCTTTTCCACAGTGGAGTTGGACAGTGAATCGGATGTACTTGCCATTAAGCACATGAAGGATGAAGGTTTGGTGGACGCGTGGAAAGCTGTCGCGTTGTCTTCTTCATCACTTGAGGATGACTCATTTGACGTGGAGTTGTCATCCCAAGTAACAACTTGCATCGCCTTCTTCTTAGCCGGATTCTTGTTGGGACACTCCGTTGAAATGTGGCCGTAGCCTCGACATTTGAAACACTGAACTTGTCCCTCAGAACTTTTCTTATCCTTTGAGAAGTTCTCTTGCTTTCTTGACTTGTGGCTTGAAGAACCCTTGCCTTTCTTGGACTTTCCGAAGGATGAAGTTTTGCTTGAATTTCCCCTTCGAAAGTTGCGGCGAAACTTCCTTGTCAAGAGAGCGAGCTGCTTCTCAAAGTCCTCCATAGAAATGTTCTCGTCGTCGTCCGAGGAGGATGAATCCGCGTCTTCTTCTTTAGTTGATTTCAATGCATAACCTGAAGACTTAGAAGAGGATGCCTTTCCAGAAGAATAGTTAGTAGGAAAAGTCATTTCATAAGTTTGTAAAGCACCTACTAATTCTTCTACACGCATTTCGTCCGGGTGTTTAATTGTTTCAATGGCTGCAACCTTCGGGCGAAATCGTTCAGGAAGAGTTCTTAGAATTTTTCTTACAACTTTAAATTCTGGAATCTTCTCTCCCAAGTTAGCACATGAGTTCACGATGTCTTGCAATCGTGTGTAATAGTCAGTGAAAGATTCATTCTCTGCCATAGAGATAGAGTCAAACTTGCTCGTGAGCATTTGCAGTTTCTGAATCTTCACTAAGTTAGTTCCCTCATGCGTAACTTGAAGAACATCCCAGATTTCTTTCGCAGTCTCACATGCCGAGACGCGAGAGAACTCAGTTTGTGACAAAGCATTAAATAGAGCATTAATCCCTTTGCCATTGTAAGAAGATAAGTCTATCTCTTCCTTGGTCCATTTCGACCTAGGTTTTAAGGTGCGAACATCATCTAAAATTTCAGTTGGATTAGACCATCCTAATTCAATTGATTGCCACACCCTTTCGTCGATGGAAATTAAGAAAGCTTTCATCCGTACTTTCCAGTACGCATAATTTGTTCCATCAAAGAAAGGGGGTCGATTGATGTTTCCACCTTCAACCATTGTTTACAACCCTATTCCCGCTCTGATACCACTTGTTGGGTTTAGGTTAATAAGGATCTAAATAGGGGAAAAAACACCTAGAGGGGGGTGAATAGGTGTAAACAATAAACACTCAAAAAATCATTGTGCGATAAAACCCAATGCGGAAAAATAAAAGAACACACAAGATTTTTACGTGGAAAAACTCCAAACCGGAGTAAAAAACCACGGGACCGATAACACGGCGAAATCCACTAGAGTTAACACACGTACAAGGTGATATAACGTACTCACAGACGACTCAACCTTTTACCATACGCCCCTAGTCGATCTTCTCCGCTCGCTCCACGACGCTTCTCGAATCCACGATCCGCGCCCAACGCTGAATCCACAGCGTCCAACGTCGAGTCCACGACGTCCAACCGAATCCACGGTCTTCACCCAATGGTACGCTTCGAATCCACGAACGCACCTCGCTCCGAATCCACGAGAGCGGTAGCACCTTGAATCCACAAGGCCACGCGAGTCCACGCGCCGATTTTGGGATAAATCGTTGTTTGTTTGGGTGGTGATGATCCGCCGAATACTTAGATCAAGAGTAGATCGGAAATACCATCTAAGTATTCATTAGTTTGATTCAACTCAAGATATGAGTATGAAAAACCTAGAATCAAACTAATCAATATAGATGAAGAACCATTGAATAGATCTAATGATTTCCGTTCTTCTCTATATATGTGGATTTTTTCTTTTCGGCTAGGTTTTCTCAAATGGCCGAAATGCGGATCTATTTTCCGATGCCCTAGAAATGAAATAGAAGGGCTATTTATAGGTTAGAAACCCTAGGAAGAATATTCGGATCAAAAACAAACTTTTCTGGAAAGTTTTACCGACGGCGATCCGGATTGCAAAGCCACGATCCGGATTGCAGAAGCACAAAATGCGGTTTCCAGAAAATAGCCTGTTCGGGATCCGGATCATAATCCCCGATCCGGATCGTTCATACATTTTCACAAAACACCCCATTCGGGATCCGGATTGCACAAGCTGTGATCCGGATTGCAGCAATGTATGAAACAAACACCTTTCGGGATCCGGATTGAAAGCCACGATCCGGATCCTGAACATGTCCCATGTCCAGTTTTTGATGAATAAGCAATTAAAACCTCTTCCAAGTGTTTCTACACTATAAGAAGTATTCGGATCATCAAAATTATTTAGTTAAACGTACCTGATCCTTTTGAATTCTTCTTTCTTGAGATTGAGGTATATGATCCAAAGTTTCTTCATCTTCAATCTTCAAGACTTAATATATTCACGAAATACGCCAACTCAAATTCCGTAACAAAAACCATAGAGGCGAAGATAACCCTCAAGCAACCCAGGTACACCAACACCTCCGGGCCTGGCTCCCCACGAAAACCGTCCTCGCGGCATAATCAACCGCCACGAAAAGGAGATAACCGAGCCAGCCCAAACCGTCCTAAGTACCAAACCAAGTCCCGCAATTAGGTTAAGACCATCAGGTCTACCGGTACTATCGAGGACTCAACTGCACCGGGCAGGACCAACCACACACCCTTACGTGCCAAAGATCGGGAATATGAACCTCCCGAACACTAGGTAACCGTCCTATCCCTAACCCAAGCAATGAAGCAAAAGCACCACCCACCAAGGAAGGAATACTCCCGTATCGAAAGATACGAACCCAAGAGTCCGGAACAACTCAAACCTACCACCACACCGACCACTATAACCTATGAGCTCTGACAGTCTCGAAAATCCACTATCCTGGAAAAAGAAACCGGGAATGCCTCATCCGACTGATCTGTCCTCCACCACCCGGCGCCAAGCGCCTCAATCAGAACTCGCCTCAGGCGGCAGATCCCAATCCAAAGGAACTACAATGCCACGCTCCATACCGGGCGCCTACTCCAATGAGACGTTCCAAATCCGTAATGGAGGGACCCAACGAGTTAAAAGGTATCCTGGCGCAATCCACTCTCAGACACTCATATCCTATGCGCCCCGTCCCTCTACACATGGAGCGTACAGTTCAGCAACTGCGCTAACTCTTAACACCAAAAGGCTCCATTCTCAATCCCACAAATCGGGGCGACTCATCCGCCAAAACTGGCTCACTCTTTCAATGCAATCCCACAGCTTTCCCTGCTGTCAACGGTCCACCCTTCCTCAGTGCCCCAGCACTAAACATTGGCACGGAGGGGCTACTCACTAGTCCGACAACTGTGCCACTGCACTGCTCCGACAACTGCGCCACTGTGCTGATCCGACAACTGTGTCACCGCGCTGCTCCGACAACTGTGTCACCGCGCTGCTCCAACAACTCTGCCACTGCTCCGCTGATCTGCCTCCAACACTCCTACCCTTCGGGTCCGGAGCTCTCAGACTCCAATCTTGGTATCCGGCCCGAAACAACCAGCTCAGACCCAACTGCCGCACCAAGGTGCACTCGGGTCAGAGCCCCAACGTCGGGGAGACACCGCTCACCACGACAAAACCGCAAATCAGCACACCCCAAACACTCGACCCAATCTAGCGAAAGTCAAAGGCATCCCCCTATTTTTGTAACTTTATGTTGTCTGCAGCCAACATAACTATCCCACAAAAATAGGGTATGCCGATCCCTCTTCACTCACTGGAAGAGTCAAAACCAAATCACCGACTTTCGCAAAAGTCACGTCTCTCACGCCCTAACATCCTAAGGTCCGCCAAAAGCCTAGGGTTTCCTAAGTCCCAACTGACCTATCCCTAAGCTCTGATACCAACTTAATC
This sequence comes from Tillandsia fasciculata, assembly GCA_029168755.2. Lineage (NCBI taxonomy): Eukaryota > Viridiplantae > Streptophyta > Magnoliopsida > Poales > Bromeliaceae > Tillandsia > Tillandsia fasciculata. The sequence continues at coordinate 11,796,002 of CM054932.1, read as the reverse complement.
TGTCACGCCCCGGGTGTAAACCAGAACCCGGGCCAGTCTACAGATCCGCCGTGCACGCGGTATTTCCCGCGTACACGAAGCGCCAAACCTGCTCAGACATAAAAGATATAATAAAAAAAAGAGCAGTAAAAACAGAGCTGAACTAAAACTAATACATCTCAGACTGAAGCTGGAATTAAAATACAATACATCAGTAAAAAAGATACATCTGTCTCTCCCAGCTCACCAAAAATGAATACAACCTGCTGGCAAAAGCCAGTCCCAAGGTAAAAGTACAATCGTCTGAGGAAACATAGGTACACCAATAGTCCATCTAACTCGCTCAGCCTGCCTCGAGGTCTATCTACTCAGCCGTCCTCTCTCCTCGACCCGCCACTGAAAGCCCAGCAGCACCCGCAGAAGACACTGCAAAACAAGGGAGAAGAAAAAGAGGAAAGAAGAATGGGGGTGAGAACTACTAGTAAACCAGTAGCCTCCCCTAGTGGGTAAAACCTCAAACTCTGACGCACCCACTAGGTCTACCAGAGGCAAAAAGGAAAGAAGAGTGGTAAGAAATAATGACTGCTGAAGAAAGGAAACTACCACTACTATGCCTCTAAAATACTGTCCTAGACTGGAATAACCGTATGCAACAATAACCAACCGTCCCAGATGAACCCAATCTGTACCGCCCTCATCATCGGGCAAGTAAGCCGCGCCGATGTGATAGCAAAGCTCCTGCTGCCGCCTTCATCATCGGGCACATAAGCCGCGCCGATGTGATAGCAAAATCGTCAATAACTGTCTGGCCCCGGCCTCCGGAGGGGAACTCGTGGGGTGCGACCCACACGAGGAAAGCATCACCGGGCAATAACCGCGCCGGTGTGATAAGTATCAAAAGCAGGACTGGATCACAACTATAAAGCCCTAGTGGAACACACCCCTCCACTAAAAGAAACCCCGATCCCCAATCTGATGCATAAGTACACATACGGTCAACCGCCCAATATCCGCGGTTGCCGCAATAAACCACAATCACAATCATGTCCCACATCCGACATCCGGTCAACCGCCTACTGTCCGCGGTGGCCGCTATAGTCCCCCAATCCAAAATCGGGTAAAATAACATGTATCCGGTCAACCGCCTACTATCCGCGGTAGCCGCAATACCCCACAACCCATAATCAAACACAACCTGTCACCGACCGTCAGGTCCCCGCTACACTATCCCAAACCCCTGCTCGAACCCGAGCAACCAGACTCAAAGGTCTAAATAAGAAGGAGGAAAGGAACAAACATGGTTTCTCCTAAGTCAAGTCCCGAAATAATAGTGCAGCAATAAAAAGTGGCCTATCTAGATGACCATAAAAACATGCATATGTCCTCAAGAGCGATAAAAGAAAGTGTGACAAATAGTGGTTCCACATGTGTATCAATTAATAGCTCCGCATGGATATAACCATCAACATGCTAAAATCATTAATCAACCACACATGCCTATAATCCCTGATCCATGATAAATCACCAAAGTGGTACCCGCACATAGATATGTCATAATGTCCCAACAATCAATTCATTTAACCCACTTTCATAAAATCTATGTGCTAACATGGCATGTTAATTATTACTATTAAAATATCCCAGTAATCATGTTTCAACATACTATGTCCACCAAATTAATTTCACATAAATCATCCACCTATGCATGTCACATATCCTCAAGTAATACCACTAACAGGATAAATCATCTTGACCAAACATAATAAACAATTCCACATGCAAGGTTAAGTGCTAACATAGCAATCCATGATTCCACACAAGCATGCATAAGTCCCAATTAAGTGATCAATTATGTGTCCCACATGTGTATTAGATAATAATTCCGCATAGATATAACCATCATGCTAAAGTCATTAAATATTTACACATGTCTAAAATCCACTAACTACCCTCACATAAACCATCCGCCTATACATGTCCAAAAGAACCCCAAGTAGCACCCACCAACAAGATATATCACACATTGTCCAAACATGCCACTATCCACTACATGTAAGATTATGTACTACTATTAAATCCATGCCAACATGTCTAAGTTCCAAATACGATCGTGGTTCCAACATAGCAGTTTTCTAAAAGCATTCCCGACATGGTATGTCTCACATGATAGGCTCACAATTATATTATTTTAAGCATGCATGTCCAAATAAAGGGATCACTCTAATATTCCTAGTGAGCATGTCAAAATAGAGGCAAACAACAACCACCCACCTGAAAAGCAGACTGTCCAAAGCCCAACAGCTGAAAATACCAGGAAAAATCCAATCTCCTACTCCAATGAGTCCAGCAACACCCGCAACTCTCCTGGGCACAATTCAAAGTCCACAATTACACATAAGTTCCCAAAACTACTCTTACAACCACATACAATTTCAGTCCCAAAGATGCTTAATTTTCACCTGCAGAAAATGCCCAGAAAATTCACAGAAAAATATCACAGCGATCCTCGCGTCGATACCTTCGAAACGGTTGCTTGCACGCCCAAATCTGAGTTCGGTAAGTCAAGATATAAATTCGGCAAGGTATAACACTCAACAAAATCTGTATCAAAAATACTGTAGCACTGTACACAGAGAAACAGGGATTTTCACCTCGAAATAAATCTCTGAAAAATCCAAGAAAAATACGAGCGCGTTCCTTGCGATCTGTAGATGAAAAAGTTGTATAAGAACGTTTCCGTCTGACGCTCGTGCGCGAAGATATCGCCACAACAATCCGCTGCTGTCCCAAAGTCATCACAGAAAAAGGGTCACCATGTCACCTCGGGATCCGAGCCAAGGAGTCAAAAATGGGATTGCGCGATCAAAGAGAAAGATGAAGCCCTACTCTTAGGAGTCTGCCGGCGCAAGAATCACTAAAAAAGATGGTCGGGGTAGCCCAGGGGAGAATTTACACCGAACTGCGACGAAAAAGAGCACCGGGATGCGAGCTCCTAAAAATCCAAAACTTTGCAGGTGGATCAAGAACAAAAAGATGAGCAAATCTTCTTAAGGGTGCTCGGGCAGAGGAGGCTCGAAAATGGTAGAAAAGGGGAGAAGAAAGAGGCTCGGGTTGCTTAAATAGGCCCCAAAGAAACAATTGAAGAAATACCGAATGGGTGTGATGACCTGGATCTCCGCAGAGCTGTTGCGGTGCGTTGGGGTGGCTATTGGAGGCCTACGCGGTGTGCTGGAGGCCTTTGGGGCATGTCGGCGGTGTTCGGGCGCCAATTTGGACTCAAGTGATGAACTTCGGGCTTCAAATGGATCACGTGGGTGATCGGGGGACCCCATCGGTTGTTTAGAGGTGTTTGCGCGCAAAACGGATATTGAGATTGGACTCGGCGCGAATTTGGACCAAGAATACCCTTCCGGGAGCCTTCGGCAATTTTTAGAGTGAGAATTTGGCGAAACGGACGTCAAAATCGGATTCAGCGCGCGAAAACGCTTCAGACGGTGTATTTGCGGCATTTTTCGGAGCTCGGGTTACTGTTCACCGCCGGAACAGTAACTCCGGCGATCGCCGGCGGCGGCCGGCGGCGGCGGGCGGCGGCGGAAGGCGGCGGAGGCGCTCGGGCAGGCGGCGCGCGGCCGCGGGCAGGCGCTGAGGGCGCGGGCAGCAGCGGCGGGGGCGCGGGCAGGCGGCCGGTCCACCGCGCGGGCGTGCACCAGGCGGAGGACACGTGGCACCTTACTATTGGCTGGCTCACAGGCGTCGGTCCACGGAGTATTCTGGTTGGCTTTGGTTCACGGTGCACCGGGGTGGACACGTGGCAGGCTCTGGTTGGTTCGGTTTTCAGGAGTTCGTGCACCGGGTGCACCGGTCAGAGGCAGGACACGTGGCGCGATCCTATTGGACGGTCAACTGTGCGGGCAGTGGGGGCAGCGGCCGCAGACTGTGCGGGCAGGCGCGGCGGTACGACGGTCGGGGACGCGTGTCGACCCCCGGAGGTGGCCACGTGGCGCAGCAGGAGTGGTCGCAGCGGCTGTCGGCTGTTTGGGCGACACGTGGCAGGCAGGGAGGCGGGTCGGACGGATTGTAGGATCCCGTCCGACGGGGCATGCTGGGCCGGGCCGCACTGTGCGCGCCCGAAAGTTTGGGCCGGGCCGCACTGTGCGCGCCCGGAAACTTTCGGGCGCCCGAAAGTTGGGGACCCAGCCGGTATTTCCCCAATTGTTTTTGTTAAGTGGTGAGGCCTATTTAAGCAGCCCGAGCTCCCTTCTTCATGCTTTTTCCACCACTTCCGAGCCTCATCTCACCAAGGTGTCTTCAGCAAAGTTGCTCCTCTTCGAGTTCTCCATCTCCTGGTGAAGTTTGGGGGTTTGTGGTGGCACGCACTTCGAGATTTGGATTTTTCGGCGCGGCGCGACGTTGCATTCCTGGATTCTCCTTCGGCGCAGCGACAGTGTTTTAGCTCTCCCGAGCTAACCAGGCAGTATTTTTCAGCGATTCTTGCGCCATCGTCTTCGTAACAGGTAGGGCTACATTTCTTATTTCTACTGGTTTTCCCCCATTCCGAGGTTTTCATGGGTTTTTCGGGTCATCTTGTGACCTCATTTTCTGGGGTGAAATCTTGGACAGCACAGCATTGTTTTGGAGATATCTCCGCAACCGGACATCGGATTGAGGCGATTCAAAAGGGGGTTTGCATCTACGCATCGCAAGGAATCTCTCTGATTTTTCTTGATTTGTTGTGGAATTTCCCTGAAGGTGAGAACCCCTTTTTACAGTATTCTCAGATTCAGTTTTTGTGATCGACTTGCTTCGGGATGTCTCTCTTGTCGATTTTGGTTCTCAGCATAGAAAAATCGTGGGAAAACGTGCAGGTACTCGTTTCGACCGGTTCGTCGCGTAGATCGCAGTGGTATTTTTCTGGGAATTTCTAGAGCTGATCTCGCAGGTAAAAATGGCTGAACAGTGAATCTGATTTTGGGGACAGATTTTGGGATTAACTTGGATAGTAATTATGTGTGTATCCTTTGGGATTTTTGGCACAGTTTTGCGAGGACGGTTGAGGATCGGGCGCGGACTTCGCTGTCAGGACTTGGATTTAGCGCTCGAGGTGGGTACCGTTGTTTAACCTCCTACTTGTGATGTCCCCACTAGGCCTATTTGAGTTGCTTTTAGTACAGTGCTAAATGAACCGGTAAAAAGTAAAAATGGCAGGGTAATTGGGAATTGGACTATATTGCTTGTACACATTGGGACCTCTTATGTTTAAGTGATAAATGGACATGGGATTACTTGGCAGATGGAAGTTTAATTAGTGGCATCCCTGTTATGGGGAAAGATCATAATATTTAAACCCTGTTTTAAATAATGGACTTTGCATGCTTGATTGGACATTTAGTTAGGCCACCTTTTTCTGCTACACTATCATGATGGCATTGACTTAGGAGAAACCATGCTTTTCTCTTCTTTTGTCTACATTTGGGGGATAGTACGCTCGGGTTCGAGCAGGGGCTGGGATAGTGTAGTCAGACAGTTGTGGGTTTTGGGACAGGCAGGCTGTGAGGGCAGGGTATTGCGGCAACCGCGGACAGTAGGCGGTTGACCGGATATCGATTATTCTACCCGATTGTGGATCTTGGATTTTGGGACAGGCAGGCTTGGTGGCAGGGTATTGCGGCAACCGCGGACCTTGGGCGGTTGACCAGACAGTGGTTATTGCATCAGATTGGGTATCGGGTCTCCTTTTAGTGGATGGGGTTTCCCACTATTTGTTTATCTTGCATCGGGTTGAGATCGGGTCTCCTTTTAGTGGATGGGTTTTCCCACTTTGATCAGAGTCATGATCCAGTCCTGCTGATTTGGTACTTGTTACCCAGGCATTATTTTGGTACTTGTTACCCAGGCATTATACTCGTGTGGGTCGCTCCCCTCGAGTGCCACTCCGGAGTGTGCGTTTTACAGGCTTCGAGTCCTCGGGACTCTCTTTTCCTATCGGTGTTATGCGTTGGCCAGCATACCCGATTCGGCAGGCACAGCAGGCAGTACCAGTGTTTACTGGTGTATCGATTGGGTCTAGGCAGGCAGGCATTTACTTTCTGATGCATACATTTAGCTATATTCTTTAGCTGGCATTTTAGAGGCATGTAGTGGTAGCTCTATTCATCATCGGCAGTTTTATTTACAGCTTACCACCTTTGTTCATCTTTTTGCCTCTTGTAGTCCTAGTGGGTGTTTGAGTTGAGGTTTACCCACTAGGGGAGGCTACTGTTTACAGTAGTTCTCACCCCCACTGCTTTCTCTTTTCTCTTCCCCTTGTTTCTTTTGCAGTGTCTTCTGCGGGTGCTGCTGGGTTTTCAGCGACGGGTCGAGGAGAGAGGACGGCTGAGTAGATAGACTTCGAGGCAGGTTGAGCGTGTTAGCTGGACTGTTGGTGTACCCGTGTTTCCTCAGACGGTTGTACTTTTACTTTGGGACTGGCTTTTGCCAGCAGGTTGTATTTATTTTGGTGAGCTGGGAGAGACAGATGTATCATTTATACAGATGTATTGTATTTTATTTCCAGCTTCAGTCTGAGATGTATTAGTTTTAGTTCAGCTCTGTTTTTATTGCTCTTTTATTATATCTCTTATATATCTGAGCAGGTTTGGCGCTTCGTGTACGCGGGAAATACCGTGTGCACGGCGGATCTGTAGACGGGCCCGGGTTCTGGTTTACACCCGGGGCGTGACAGATTAAGTTGGTATCAGAGCTTAGGGATAGGTCAGTTGGGACTTAGGAAACCCTAGGCTTTTGGCAGACCCTAGGAAGGCAGGACGTGAGAGACGTGACTTTTGGCGAAAGTCGGTGATTTGGTTTTGACTCTTCCAGTGAGTGAAGAGGGATCGGCATACCCTATTTTTGTGGGACAGTTATGTTGGCTGCAGACAACATAACGTTACAAAAATAGGGGGATGCCTTTGACTTTCGCTAGATTGGGTCGAGTGTTTGGGGTGTGCTGATTTGCGGTTTTGTCGTGGTGAGCGGTGTCTCCCCGACGTTGGGGCTCTGACCCGAGTGCACCTTGGTGCGGCAGTTGGGCCTGAGCTGGTTGTTTCGGGCCGGATACCCAGATTGGGGTCTGGGGGGGGGCTTCGGACCCGAAGGGTAGGAGTGTTGGAGGCAGATCAGCGGAGCAGCGCGGTGACACAGTTGTCGGAGCAGCGCGGTGACACAGTGGTCGGATCAGCACAGTGGTGCAGTTGTCGGAGCAGTGACACAGTTGTCGGAGCAGCGCGGTGACACAGTGGTCGGATCAGCACAGTGGTGCAGTTGTCGGAGCAGTGACACAGTTGTCGGAGCAGCGCGGTGACACAGTGGTCGGATCAGCACAGTGGTGCAGTTGTCGGAGCAGTGACACAGTTGTCGGAGCAGCGCGGTGACACAGTGGTCGGATCGGCACAGTGGTGCAGTTGTCGGCGCGGTGACACAGTTGTCGGATCAGTGCAGTGGCACAGTTGTCGGACTAGTGAGTAGCCCTCCGTGCCGACGTTTAGTGCTGGGGCACCGAGGAAGGGTGGACAGTTGACAGCAGGGAAAACTGTGGGATTGCATTGAAGGAGTGAGCCAGATCTGGCGGATGAGTTGCCCCGACTTGTGGGATCGAGTATGGAGCCTTTGGAGGCAGGGTCTTATTCGGTGGGGGATTGAGAGTATTGGGGACGCCTCATTGGAGTAGGCACCGGGTATGGAGCGTGGCATTGCAGTTCCTTGGGATTGGGATCTGCCGCCTGAGGCGAGTTCTGATTGGGGCGCTTGGCGCCGGGTGATGGAGGACAGGTCAGTCGGATGAGGCATTCCTGGTTTCTTTTCTGGATAGTGGATTTTGAGACCGTCAGAGCACATGGATTCCGGCGGCCAGTGTGGCGGTGGGTTTGAATTGTTCCAGGCTCTTGGGTTCGTATCTTTCGATACGAGAGGTTTTCCCTTCTTGGTGGGTAGTGTTTGGCTTCATTGTTTGGGTTAAGGGTAGGACGGTTACCGGGTGTTCGGGAGGTCGTATTCCCGATCCTTAGCACGTAGGGACGTGTTATGGGTCCTGCCCGGTGCGGTTGAGTCCTTGGTTGTACCTGTAGGCCTGATGGTCTTGACCTAGTTGTGGGGCTTGGTTTGGTACTTAGGACGGTTAGGCTGGCTCGGTTTTCTTTTTCTTTTCGCGGCAGCTGATTATGCTGCGAGGACGGTTTTCGTGGGAGCCAGGCCTGGAGGTGTTGGTGTACTTGGTTTGCTTGAGAGTATCTTCGCCTCTTTGGTTTTGACCTTGTGAGCGAGGCGGATGTCTCGTAGTAGGTGAGTAGCCTTTTGGCTGGTGGGTTTGAGGGATCTGCGGCAGCACCAGGACTTGGAGGTACCCTTTTTGGTGGTGAGTTCCTAGCTGTTCTCCTATCGGAGTTGTTTGACATGACACCAGTTTGGGAGTTGAGGACCCAACTCCAGGATTTGATGTGTTGGATTTGTGTCAGGCCAAGTGTGGCACCTTTGGGGGCGCCGGTGCTATTCGAGTTGTGGAAGGTTAGTTCACTTCGGCTTCGTGAGGACCCGTAAGAATTTGATGAAGTGACCATCGGGAGCTAGCACCCTTCTGTCAAGCAGGATTTGTTTTACCAGCTTCAAGGGTATTGGATCTCCGCGAAGTTGGATTTGCAATCTGGTTCTCTCGACTGCTCATGGCTGAGTGTTGATGCCGGAGGGTTAGGGATGTGCTTCTACATCCCGACGGTTTTGGATTAGAGATCAGAGTCTACGTGATCAGTTGGGGGACTGATATCGGATGCCTTGGGAGTACCGAGGTACTCGGGTTGAGCTGGGTGTTGTTGGACTTGTGGTTGGATTATCTGAGGCCTTAGCGGGGACAGATGCTTGTACCGATGCAGACTACTTGATGGCCGAGCAGTTAGCCCAGCTGTACCTAGTTGAGGTGGCGTGGCCCTCTGGAGTGTTCTCCTTTGTTTCATTCTGGTTAGAGACCCGAGGATATCGCGTCTCTGGAGGAGGTATTTGTCAGCCTTGGGAGCTTGAGTGGTGGATGATTGGATATTTACCCCCTCTATTTGGTTGAGATTCCGAGTGGAGGAACGACTTTAGTTTCGAGGACGAAACTTTCTTTTAGTGGGGGAGGATGTGATGACCTGGATCTCCGCAGAGCTGTTGCGGTGCGTTGGGGTGGCTATTGGAGGCCTACGCGGTGTGCTGGAGGCCTTTGGGGCATGTCGGCGGTGTTCGGGCGCCAATTTGGACTCAAGTGATGAACTTCGGGCTTCAAATGGATCACGTGGGTGATCGGGGGACCCCATCGGTTGTTTAGAGGTGTTTGCGCGCAAAACGGATATTGAGATTGGACTCGGCGCGAATTTGGACCAAGAATACCCTTCCGGGAGCCTTCGGCAATTTTTAGAGTGAGAATTTGGCGAAACGGACGTCAAAATCGGATTCAGCGCGCGAAAACGCTTCAGACGGTGTATTTGCGGCATTTTTCGGAGCTCGGGTTACTGTTCACCGCCGGAACAGTAACTCCGGCGATCGCCGGCGGCGGCCGGCGGCGGCGGGCGGCGGCGGAAGGCGGCGGAGGCCTCGGGCAGGCGGCGCGCGGCCGCGGGCAGGCGCTGAGGGCGCGGGCAGCAGCGGCGGGGGCGCGGGCAGGCGGCCGGTCCACCGCGCGGGCGTGCACCAGGCGGGGACACGTGGCACCTTGGTTGGCTGGCTCACAGGCGTCGGTCCACGGAGTAGGATGGTTGGCTTTGGTTCACGGTGCACCGGGGTGGACACGTGGCAGGTTGGTTGGTTCGGTTTTCAGGAGTTCGTGCACCGGGTGCACCGGTCAGAGGCAGGACACGTGGCGCGATACTATTGGACGGTCAACTGTGCGGGCAGTGGGGGCAGCGGCCGCAGACTGTGCGGGCAGGCGCGGCGGTACGACGGTCGGGGACGCGTGTCGACCCCCGGAGGTGGCCACGTGGCGCAGCAGGAGTGGTCGCAGCGGCTGTCGGCTGTTTGGGCGACACGTGGCAGGCGGGGAGGCGGGTCGGACGGATTGTAGGATCCCGTCCGACGGGGCAGGCTGGGCCGGGCCGCACTGTGCGCGCCCGAAAGTTTGGGCCGGGCCGCACTGTGCGCGCCCGGAAACTTTCGGGCGCCCGAAAGTGGGGACCCAGCCGGTATTTCCCCAATTGTTTTGTTAAGTGGTGAGGCCTATTTAAGCAGCCCGAGCTCCCTTCTTCATGCTTTTTCCACCACTTCCGAGCCTCATCTCACCAAGGTGTCTTCAGCAAAGTTGCTCCTCTTCGAGTTCTCCATCTCCTGGTGAAGTTTGGGGGTTTGTGGTGGCACGCACTTCGAGATTTGGATTTTTCGGCACGGCGCGACGTTGCATTCCTGGATTCTCCTTCGGCGCAGCGACAGTGTTTTAGCTCTCCCGAGCTAACCAGGCAGTATTTTTCAGCGATTCTTGCGCCATCGTCTTCGTAACAGGTAGGGCTACATTTCTTATTTCTACTGGTTTTCCCCATTCCGAGGTTTTCATGGGTTTTTCGGGTCATCTTGTGACCTCATTTTCTGGGGTGAAATCTTGGACAGCACAGCATTGTTTTGGAGATATCTCCGCAACCGGACATCGGATTGAGGCGATTCAAAAGGGGATTTGCATCTACGCATCGCAAGGAATCTCTCTGATTTTTCTTGATTTGTTGTGGAATTTCCCTGAAGGTGAGAACCCCTTTTTTTACAGTATTCTCAGATTCAGTTTTGTGATCGACTTGCTTCGGGATGTCTCTCTTGTCGATTTTGGTTCTCAGCATAGAAAAATCGTGGGAAAACGTGCAGGTACTCGTTTCGACCGGTTAGTCGCGTAGATCGCAGTGGTATTTTTCTGGGAATTTCTAGAGCTGATCTCGCAGGTAAAAATGGCTGATCAGTGAATCTGATTTTGGGGACAGATTTTGGGATTAACTTGGATAGTAATTATGTGTGTATCCTTTGGGATTTTTGGCACAGTTTTGCGAGGACGGTTGAGGATCGGGCGCGGACTTCGCTGTCAGGACTTGGATTTAGCGCTCGAGGTGGGTACCGTTGTTTAACCTCCTACTTGTGATGTCCCCACTAGGCCTATTTGAGTTGCTTTTAGTACAGTGCTAAATGAACCGGTAAAAAGTAAAAATGGCAGGGTAATTGGGAATTGGACTATATTGCTTGTACACATTGGGACCTCTTATGTTTAAGTGATAAATGGACATGGGATTACTTGGCAGATGGAAGTTTAATTAGTGGCATCCCTGTTATGGGGGAAAGATCATAATATTTAAACCCTGTTTTAAATAATGGACTTTGCATGCTTGATTGGACATTTAGTTAGGCCACCTTTTTCTGCTACACTATCATGATGGCATTGACTTAGGAGAAACCATGCTTTTCTCTTCTTTTGTCTACATTTGGGGGATAGTACGCTCGGGTTCGAGCAGGGGCTGGGATAGTGTAGTCAGACAGTTGTGGGTTTTGGGACAGGCAGGCTGTGAGGGCAGGGTATTGCGGCAACCGCGGACAGTAGGCGGTTGACCGGATATCGATTATTCTACCCGATTGTGGATCTTGGATTTTGGGACAGGCAGGCTTGGTGGCAGGGTATTGCGGCAACCGCGGACCTTGGGCGGTTGACCAGACAGTGGTTATTGCATCAGATTGGGTATCGGGTCTCCTTTTAGTGGATGGGGTTTCCCACTATTTGTTTATCTTGCATCGGGTTGAGATCGGGTCTCCTTTTAGTGGATGGGTTTTCCCACTTTGATCAGAGTCATGATCCAGTCCTGCTGATTTGGTACTTGTTACCCAGGCATTATTTTGGTACTTGTTACCCAGGCATTATACTCGTGTGGGTCGCTCCCCTCGAGTGCCACTCCGGAGTGTGCGTTTTTACAGGCTTCGAGTCCTCGGGACTCTCTTTTCCTATCGGTGTTATGCGTTGGCCAGCATACCCGATTCGGCAGGCACAGCAGGCAGTACCAGTGTTTACTGGTGTATCGATTGGGTCTAGGCAGGCAGGCATTTACTTTCTGATGCATATATTTAGCTATATTCCTAGCTGGCATTTTAGAGGCATGTAGTGGTAGCTCTATTCATCATCGGCAGTTTTATTTACAGCTTACCACCTTTGTTCATCTTTTTCGCCTCTTGTAGTCCTAGTGGGCACATTTGAGTTGAGGTCTACCCACTAGGGGGAGGCTGCTGTTTACAGTAGTTCTCACCCCCACTGCTTTCTCTTTTCTCTTCCCCTTTGTTTCTTTTGCAGTGTCTTCTGCGGGTGCTGCTGAGTTTTCAGCGACGGGTCGAGGAGAGAGGACGGCTGAGTAGATAGACTTCGAGGCAGGTTGAGCGTGTTAGCTGGACAGTTGGTATACCCGTGTTTCCTCAGACGGTTGTACTTTTACTTTGGGACTGGCTTTTGCCAGCAGGTTGTATTTATTTTGGTGAGCTGGGAGAGACAGATGTATCATTTATACAGATGTATTGTATTTTATTTCCAGCTTCAGTCTGAGATGTATTAGTTTTAGTTCAGCTCTGTTTTTATTGCTCTTTTATTATATCTCTTATATCTGAGCAGGTTTGGCGCTTCGTGTACGCGGGAAATACCGTGTGCACGGCGGATCTGTAGACGGGCCCGGGTTCTGGTTTACACCCGGGGCGTGACAATGGGTCCCAAGAATCGGGCGCCCGAAAAATTCGGGCTGCTACAGTAATGGGCCCGGCCCATTATTGTGTAGGCCCGAAGTCACCACGGCCCGCCACGTGGCCCGCCACGCGGCCCACCCGCGCCCCGTGCGCCCGGTGCACGAGCGCCCGCCAATGGCGGCGCGCCACGTGGCACCGGCAACCCTGCACCGCGCACGTCGCGCACCTGCCCCGCGCGTACGGCCACCTGCCCCGCTACCCGCCCCGCACAGTACCCGACCAATGGGAAGACGCCACGTGTCAGTCCCTCTGTCTGCTGCACCCGGTGCACGAAACTCTATGGACCGAACCAATAATAAACTACCACGTGTCCACCCCTGTGCACCATAGACCATAGCTGCTCCGTAGACCGTGAGCTGTGAGTAGGAAGCCGCCACGTGTCCCCCTCTCGGTGCACGCCTGCCGCGTGGACCGCGCGCCTGCCCGCGCCCTGCCCGCACCGCGCGCGCCTGCCCGCCGCCGCTGTGCCGCCTGCCCGAGGCCGCGCCGCCGCTCTCCGCCGCTGCCCGCCGCCGCCGCTGCCGCCGGCGATCGTCGGGAACACTGTTCCGGCAATGAACAGTAACCGATGCTCAAAAAAACCAAGTAGGTAGTCCATTTTGACCGTTTTCGCGCGCTGAATCCGAATTTGATGTCCGTTTTGCCAAATTCCAACTCTAAAAATTGCCGAAGGCACCCGAAAAGGTGTTCTTAGCCCAAATTTCGCGCGGAGCCCAATTTTAATATCCGTTTCGCGCGAAACCACCTCTAAACATATGACGATGTCAACCGATCACCCACGTGATCCATTTAAGTCCGAAGTCCAGCACTCGTGTCCAATCATGCCCCAAACAGCTCCAACACACCGTGTAGGCCTCCAATAGCCACCCCAACGCACTGCAACTGCTCTGCGGAGATCCAGGTCATCACACTATGTGAGAATAATGAGTTGATTGATCTTTGATCTAGTTTATGTGAAAATGGTGTTGATGTTGGTTATTGATCTAGTCGATATGAGAATGATCTATGCTTTTGATTCCTAGTTCATTCATGAAAAGATGGTTATCATTGTGAGTTGAGGCCTATTTCTTTTGAGACTAAGCTTTGTTCATGACTCCTAATTCCTCCAAATGAGATTGGATGTTGTTGGTAGATCCTATATTCATCTTATGTGAGATCAATGAAAGTTATTGAATCTTAGTCTATTCATTGGTGATACTTGATTGAATGTCCATGTTTAAGTGAAGTTAAATGATCTTTAGCATATCCGTGTGAGAATGTGAGATTTGATAAGTGTTGTACTCCTTTAGGTGATGTTAATGATTAATGATGTTCTTTAACCTATATTCTGTGTGAGTTATTCCTTATGAGAGTATATACTATTCATGATCTAATCTGTGTATGAACACTGTTAAATGCCTTTCTTTCATTCTACGTGAGGACACTTGCATGCTTGTATGGACATCTAGATAGGCCACCTTTTTCTGCTACACTTTCATATTGGAATCTGACTTAGGAGAAACCATGTTTAGCTGTTCTCCTTTTCATTCAGATGCGTGTTGCTCGCGTTAGAGCAGGGGTTCGGGATAGTGTAGTTGAGGCCATTGAGTCTGGGACAGGTTAGACTCGATTTTGGACTTGTGGGGTGTTGCGGCAACCGCGGACTGTGGGCGGTTGACCGGACTATTATTATTATTATTATTATTATTATTGCATCAGATTGGAGGTGAGGGATCGGGCTTCCTTAGTGGATGGTCTTACCCACTTACTTAGAGTCTTGATCCAGTCCTGCTATATCAGATACTTATGGTTACATACTTTACTCGTGTGGGTCGCTCCCCTCGAGTGCCACTCCGGAGTAGGCTTAGGGCCGAGCCGTGTGCTGGTCGATTGGATACTTTGGGATCGTGCCGTGTGCCGATCAGATACTGGGTTCTTGAGTTGACAGCAGAGCAGGCAGTTCCAGTGTTTACTGGTGTATTGATTGGGTTTGGTCAGGCAGGCTTTGACATTCTGATGCATACATTTAGCTATTCTTTTAGCTTGGTATTTTAGAGGCATAGTAGTGGTAGTTTCTTTTTCCTGCAGTCTCTATTACTTACCACTCTTCCTTTCCTTTCGCCTCTGGTAGACCTTGTGGGTACGTCGGGGTTTGAGGCTTTACCCACAGGGGGAGGCTACTGGTTTTACTAGTGGTTCTCACCCCCATTGTTGTTTTTTCCCTTTCCTCCCTTTGTTTTGCAGTGTCTGCTGCGGGAGTTGCGGATCTTTCGGCTGACGGTTCGAGGTGAGGGAGTCGCGAGATAGATCCCTACCAGTGTTGATTTCTTCTAGTGGGATAGATGTACCAACCCGGATAGTGGGTTTCACTGTACTCAGTAATATTTTACTATTTCAGTTTATCTCCCTTTTTGGATTTATAGATGTTGTATAGGTGGCTTTTACTTGTATTGAGTTTGTCGGTGGATCAGATTATTGTATCATTATTTTTGGGAGATGGATTTTGTATCTTTTTTTTTCAGTTGTACAGTGATTCAGGTTTTTATCATAGAAGTTTTTCTTCAGCTCTGATATCTGTTTAGTTATTAGATGATACTTTGCAGGTTGGACGCTTTGCCTATGCGGGGTTTCGCATAGGTGGCGGATCTGTTAGCGAGCCCGGGTCGCAGTTTCGACCCCCGGGGAGTGACATAGCCCCTGCCTGTGGTCACACTGCGGCGCAGAATGCGGCACACCACAAATGACGCAGTCATCCCGCTGCTGCTGATGATACATCGGCTGTGGAGAACCTCCTGGTCTCTGTCTCCTCTGAGACTCACGACCCTCAGACTGGGATCGTGGCGGCCCCGGGGGTCTCGATCTACTCGACTGTGTTGGTTTTTAATATAAGGATCCACAAGGATCTAAATAGGTACTATCAAACACCTAGAGGGGGGTGAATATGTGTAATATTTTAAAAACAAATCTCAGTGCAAAATAAAAACCAATGCGGAAAATAAAAACAGCACACCAAGATTTACGTGGAAACTCCAATCCAGGAGAAAAACCACGGGACCAACACGCAATAACAATCCACTAAGAATTGAAGAATAACAAGGTGATTACCGACTCCACGGACTCGACCCCTCCTTCAACTTCTTCGGATCTTGCGCTCCACCAATTGCATGTCCACTGCACACGTTCGAATCCACGAACGCCACTCGAATCCACGAGCACACGTTTCGAATCCACGAAACGCCTTCAACACACCGAATCCACGGTGCTACGTCGAATCCACGACGCAAACTCAGCCGATACAAAATAATGGCTTCGATGGTGATCCTTTGCTTAGATTATCAATGAAGATCCATGGGAGAAATTTCTAAGCAAAGATTAGATCAATTCGACAAAAAGTATGTCATGAAAGAACCGTCGAATTGACCTAACAGAGGCTAAAAAGAAGAACGGTAAAAACCTAGCCTCTAGGGTTGCTCACGAGTGTTTTTTTAATTAATCGGTACCTCTTGAGAAACCCTAAGTGTCTATTTATAGGTTAGAAACCTTTGGAAAGAGATAAGAATCAAAAACTTCCATAACAGAAATTTTCCCGCACGACGGTCCGGACTGCTTCAGGACTGTCGTCTTTTTCAGAGAATTTCCTGAAAAAATAGTTCGGAGTCCGGACTGGATTTCCACGGTCCGGACTGTTCATGCAGTTTCTGCAAAATCCACGTTTGTTACGGAATTTGAGTTGGCGTATTTCGTGAATATGTTAAGTCTTGAAGATTGAAGATGAAGAAACTTTGGATCGTATACCTCAATCTCAAGAAAGAAGAATTCAAAAGGATCAGGTATGTTTAACTAAATATTTGTGACGATCCGAATACTTCTTATAGTGTAGAAACACCTGGAAGAGGTTTTAATTGCTTAAACATCAAAAACTAGACATGGGATATGTTCAGGATCCGGATCGTGGCTTGCAATCCGGATCCCGAAGGGTGTTTTGTTCATACACAGTTTCAATCCGGATCACAGCATCTTATGATCCGGATCCCGAACACTGGTTTTACCTTTTGCTTTTCCGATCCGGATCAGGATTTGCAATCCGGATCCCGAATGTGATGTTTGGTGAAACTGTATGAACAATCCGGATCGGAGACTACGATCCGGATCCCGAACAAGTTATTTTCTGGAAACCGTCTTTTATGCTTCTGCAATCCGGATCGCCAAATCCAATCCGGATCGCCGTCGGTAAAACTTTCCAGAAAAGGTTGTTTTTGATCCTTATATTCTTCCAAGGGTTTCTAACCTATAAATAGACCCTATATTCATTTTTAGGGTTTGGGAATTTTAGCCGTCATTTTCCAAAAGACGGAAAATCCACATATAGAGAAGAAAGGAAATCAATAGATTTATTCTATGTTTCTTCATCTATATTGATTAGTTTGATTCTAGGTTTTCATACTCACATCTTGAGTAGAATCAAACTAATGAATACTTAGATGGTATTTCCGATCTATCTTTGATCTAAGTATTCGGCGGATCATCACCACCCAAAAACAACGATTTACCCCAAATCGGCGCGTGGACTCGCGTGGCCTTGTGGATTCAAGGTGCAACCGCTCTCGTGGATTCGGAGCGAGGTACGTTCGTGGATTCGAAGCGTACCATTGGGTGAAGACCGTGGATTCGGTCGGACGTCGTGGACTCGACGTTGGACGCTGTGGATTCAGCGTTGGGCGCAGATCGTGGATTCGAGAAGCGTCGTGGAGCGAGCGGGAAGATCTACTAGGAGCGTATGTAAAAGGTTGAGTCGTCTGTGAGTACGTTATATCACCTTGTACGTGTGTTAATTCTAGTGGATTTCGCCGTGTTATCGGTCCCGTGGTTTTTTACTCCGGTTTGGAGTTTTTCCACGTAAAAATCTTGCGTGTTCTTTTATTTTTCCGCATTGGGTTTTATTGCGCAATGATTTTTTGAGTGTTTATTGTTTACACCTATTCACCCCCCTCTAGGTGTTTTTTCCCCTATTTAGATCCATAGTTATAACCCAACAAGTGGTATCAGAGCGGGAATAGGGTTGTAAACAATGGTTGAAGGTGGAAACATCAATCGACCCCCTTTCTTTGATGGAACAAATTATGCGTACTGGAAAGTGCGGATGAAAGCCTTTTTAATTTCCATCGACGAAAGGGTGTGGCAATCAATTGAATTAGGATGGTCTAATCCAACTGAAATTTTAGATGATGTTCGCACCTTAAAACCTAGGTCGAAATGGACCAAGGAAGAGATAGATTCATCTTCTTACAATGGCAAGGGAATTAATGCTCTATTTAATGCTTTGTCACAAACTGAGTTCTCTCGCGTCTCGGCATGTGAGACTGCGAAAGAAATCTGGGATGTTCTTCAAGTTACGCATGAGGGAACTAACCTAGTGAAGATTCAGAAACTGCAAATGCTTACGAGCAAGTTTGACTCTATCTCTATGGCAGAGAATGAATCTTTCACTGACTATTACACACGATTGCAAGACATCGTAAACTCATGTGCTAACTTGGGAGAGAAGATTCCAGAATTTAAAGTTGTAAGAAAAATTTAAGAACTCTTCCTGAACGATTTCGCCCGAAGGTCGCAGCCATTGAAACAATTAAACACCCGGACGAAATGCGTGTAGAAGAATTAGTAGGTGCTTTACAAACTTATGAAATGACATTTCCTACTAACTATTCTTCTGGAAAGGCATCCTCTTCTAAGTCTTCAGGTTACGCATTGAAATCAACTAAAGAAGAAGACGCGGATTCATCCTCCTCGGACGACGACGAGAACCTTTCTATGGAGGACTTTGAGAAGCAGCTCGCTCTCTTGACAAGGAAGTTTCGCCGCAACTTTCGAAGGGGTAATTCAAGCAAAACTCCATCCTTCGGAAAGTCGAAGAAAGGCAAGGGTTCTTCAAGTTACAAGTCAAGAAAGCAAGAGAACTTCTCAAAGGATAAGAAAAGTTCAGAGGGACAAGTTCAGTGCTTCAAATGTCGAGGCTACGGCCACATTTCAACGGAGTGTCCCAACAAGAATCCGGCAAAGAAGAAGGCGATGCAAGTCGTCACTTGGGATGACAACTCCACGTCAAATGAGTCATCGTCAAGTGATGAAGAAGACAACGCGACAGCTTTCCACGCGTCCACTACATCTTCACCCTTCATGTGCTTAATGGCAAGTACATCCGACTCATTGTCCAACTCCACTGTTGAAAAGATTGCAACGGACGATGAATCAGATAATTCGGAAGGTGAAGATTTTGTTTTAGCCTACCACAGACTTTTGAGGGATTCAAAGAAACTGGCTAAACAAAACAAGGGGTTGAAAGGGAGATTGCAGGATCTCGAAGAAGAAGTAAAAAGGGTAACCTCTCTCTCAACCGATCTTGAAGTGGAAAGGGATAATCTGATTAAAACAAATGTTTCCCTTCAAGAGTCCAATGAGCATTTCGAGAAGAATTATATAGATATGGTGAACAAAGCGAATTACTTCTTGAAGCTCAACGGCGAGGCTCGACAGGAAAAATTGGAAATGACGGAGACCATACGCCAACTGAAGGATGACTTAAAGAGATTTTCTTCTGGAAGGAGTAAGTTGGACAGACTTCTTGGTCTTGGTCAAACAAATAAGTTCGGCCTCGGATACACTCAAACTGGAGACATTCCAAGTTCGAGTGGGACAGTATTTGTGCCTCAGTCGGTATCTCCTCCTCCGACACCGGAATTCACGACAAGCAACGACAACAAGCCTACTTCATCCTTCTCGGGATCGTCAAGACCTAAGGTATGTTTTCGTTGTGGCATTTCAGGGCACATAAGGAGAAATTGCAAGACGGGAGCCAAACGCACACCTCAAGCACCTCTTGCAATGACTACCAAAAGGGTGATTCCTCAAAAATCAAATGCAATTCATTTGAAGGAAAAGAGCCTTGGTAGTTCACCGCTCAAGACGACATCATCAAGGAGCAGCAATTCTTCAACAAGACGCTTTCACCTAGGAAACAACTTCACGATCATTACCGACGCATTCCAAAAAGGTTTGGGTGCGCAAAGGTGAAATTTTCCCTTGTCTTGTTACCAATGTTTCCTTGCATGCATATGATAGTTCGTCTTGGTATCTGGATAGCGGGTGTTCCCGTCATATGACCGGTGATAAAAACTGTTTTCAAACATTTGAGAAAAACTCCGGAGGACTTGTTGTTTTCGGAGATGGTCGGTCTTCCAAAATTGTTGGAAAGGGAACGGTAGCTATTCCAGATGGCCCGGTTCTAAATAATGTGTTATTTGTTCATGGCCTTAAGACTAACCTCATAAGCATAAGTCAACTTTGTGATAATGGTTATTCAGTTAATTTTTCATCTGATAAATGCACTGTAACTGACATGAACCATGCTTTCTTTTTAAAGGGGGTTAGATCAGAAAACAATTGTTATGTAGTTCCTCTAAGATTTCTGAAAAATGTAACCTAGCATCTTTGAAAAATGAAACACTTTGGCATGAAAGGCTAGGTCACATAAACTTTAAGGAACTTGCTAGAATTTCAAACAAAGATGTGGTCAAGGGGGTTCCTAAACTTTCTTTTGAACAAAACCTTGTGTGTGGCGGTTGCCAAAAGGGAAAACAGTCTAGGACTGCACACAAGAACTTGAACCACATAGGTACAAAACGGCCTTTGGAACTTTTGCATATGGACTTAATGGGGCCAACTCGTCAACCATCTCTGGGAGGTAAATGGTATATTTTCTTATTGGTTGATGATTTTTCTAGATATACTTGGGTAGCATTTTTAAAAGAAAAAGCTGATACCTTTGATTCTTTTCTCGAAATCTGCAATCGTATTATGATTGAAAAGAATGAAAGGATTACTCGAGTTAGGAGTGATAGAGGTGGGGAATTCATAAATTCCAAATTCATTGATTTTTGCACTTCTAACGGCATTAAACATGAATTCTCTGCACCTTACACACCTCAACAAAATGGTGTAGTCGAGCGCAAAAACAGGGTCGTACAGGAGATGGCACGTGTTATGCTTCATAGCCGGAACTTACCTTTATATTTTTGGGCTGAAGCGGTGAACACTGCTGTCTATGTTATCAATCGAGTGTATTTGCGCCCGGGGACTTTGAATACACCATATGAACTATGGTTTTGTAGAAAACCTAACATCAAATATTTTCGTATCTTTGGGAGTCGGTGTTTTATTTTACGTGATCGTGAGAATCTTGGAAAATTTGACTCTCGAAGTGACGAAGGGATTTTCTTAGGTTATTCTACAAACAGTAGAGCATATCGAGTTTTTAACTTAGAATCTAAGACGATCGTAGAATCGATAAATGTTAAGGTAGATGAAGCTTTTCACTTTGAATCTGAAAAATCTACCCTCGATATCTCTCTTGATGATGATACACCTGCTAATGCATCTTCTTCTAACAATTCTTTCGATAATAATGATGCATCTAACGGTTCTTCAAGTTCATCTGATGTGCAGGAATCATCTCGTGTACCTCCGTCTACTCCTCTACCTCAAACGTTACGCATCTCCAAGGATCACCCTGAATCGAACATCATTGGAGATCCACAAGAAGGAGTTAGAACACGGAGACAATTGGTTTGCGGATTTGCATGCTATGTATCTCAAATCGAACCAAGGAATGTTGATGAAGCTCTCCAAGATGACTACTGGATTAAAGCAATGCAGGAAGAGCTCCATCAATTCGAGCGAAACAAAGTCTGGGAATTAACGAAGCCTCCGAAGCAACACAATGTGATAGGTACCAAATGGATCTTCAAGAACAAGAAAAATGAAGAAGGTACTATCATCAGGAACAAAGCAAGGTTAGTTGCTCAAGGCTACTCTCAAGTAGAAGGTATAGACTTTGATGAAACTTTCGCCCCTGTAGCTAGACTCGAGTCCATTCGTATATTGTTTGCGATTGCTTGTCATTTTAAAATCAAATTATTTCAAATGGACGTTAAGAGCGCCTTTTTAAATGGGTTTTTAAATGAGGAAGTTTATGTGGCTCAACCGAAAGGTTTTGTGGATCATAAACTACCTAACCATGTTTTTCGTCTGAAAAAGGCTCTTTACGGTCTGAAACAAGCACCGCGAGCATGGTACGAAAGGTTGACAAAGCACCTTTTGGAAAAGGGCTACACTCGAGGGGGAGCTGACAGGACTCTCTTTGTGAAGCATTATCAAAACAATTTCATAGTTGCTCAAATCTATGTCGATGACATTGTTTTTGGAGCAACAAGAGATAATGATGCTTCTAAATTCGCGGAGACCATGGAAAGCGAATTTGAGATGTCCATGATGGGCGAATTGACTTATTTTCTTGGATTACAAGTTAAACAAAACGATGAAGGAATTCACTTGTGTCAATCCAAGTATGCACTGGAGTTGGTCAAAAAGTTTGATCTTGAAAATTCTAAGGATTTTCCGACTCCAATGGGAACTAGCCATAAGGGACTTGGAAGTGAATCACATAGTGAGAATGTAGACGAGAAACTGTATCGCAGTATGATTGGAAGTCTACTATATCTCACGGCTAGTCGCCCGGATATATCCTTCAGTGTTGGGATTTGTGCGAGATATCAATCAGCACCGAAGGAGGTTCACCTGAAAGCGGTGAAACGGATCATCCGATATATCAAAGGTACAATCAATTTCGGAATTTGGTATCCTATGGGAACAACTTTGGATATTGTTGGATACTCAGATGCCGATTGGGCTGGATCAGTGGATGACCGGAAAAGCACGAGTGGTGCATGCTTCTATCTTGGCCATTGCCTTGTTGCATGGCACAGTAAAAAGCAGAATTGCATAGCACTCTCGACTGCCGAAGCGGAGTACATTTCTGCAGGAAGTTGTTCAACCCAATTGATTTGGATGAAAAGCGTGTTGAGCGATTTCCGGATTTCAACATCTTCGGTAACCATTTTATGTGACAACACTAGTGCTATTAACATTTCAAAAAACCCTGTGTTGCACTCTAGAACAAAACATATTGAACTTAGATATCATTTTCTTAGAGAGCTAGTTGAATCAAACATTCTTCAACTGTCATATATTTCAACTGAGGATCAATTAGCTGATATCTTAACAAAACCTTTGGATCAAAAACGTTTTATTCACTTGCGTAAAGCAATTGGCATGCTTTCCTTGAAATAAACTCTTTTGAAACCTTTGCTTAGGTTAGGTTTTGTTTTTGTTTTTGTTTTGTTCTTTATCTATGTTTTGTACATAGGACATTAATTGAGCATAAATCATAATTGACTTTAATTGCATCCTTTTATGCATTTAGAAATTTATTATGCTTTTGATGTCATAATATTTCAATGTTGCAATGATCATTTACGTTAATTAAACCATCTTTTAAGTGATCAAAGTCAATTTCTCTCTCAATGATCTCTTGGTATAGTCATTATCATATTTGATTGCTTAGTCGAGTATGAATTCGAGATCAATGGTTTGGTTGAATACCTTATATATTAAATAATTGATAGCCAATTGAGGGGGAGTCAAAGAAATGTAAAATGCTCAAAAGATGTGGAAAGAGTTACATCCCAATGAGGAGTGTGAAAACTACCACCACATGGAGAAAATGAAAGAAAGAAAAAGATACTCCATGAATGAAAAGCAAATTTTTGTTTTAAAAATGTTGATGAAATTCATATTGAAATACTTGACTCAGTCGTATTTCATGGTTGGTATAAGGTGGGATTTTTAAAAGATGCTCAAAGAGCCACTCCTTCAACAGATTGTCTAGATATATTATCTAACTTATCTGGGATTTCAAACATCTATTGATCTTGGTATTTCATTTTCTTTACCAAAATTGATGATTTGATAAAGGCATTACACATAAGATCAGGATAGATGTAATTGAAGTTGTTCAACTTTAAGTGTTTTAACTTTCGTAAATTTTCGTTTCATTTTTGGATATTTTTGATAGATTTTGTATAATCTATTTCTTGTTGTATGAAACGATGTCTTTTGTTTAAAGTTGACATGGTAAAGTGCTTACATACTTTTTCTGGATTTTATGGAATTTTTCTGAATTTTTCTGAAGAAAAAGTTGAAGCCGATCCGGATCGGGGTAAGTGATCCGGATCCCGAACGCAGGATTCTTCCTGCGGGTAGCCGATCCGGATCACATCTCGATCCGATCCGGATCACGGCTAGGGTTTTTATAAGAACAAAGAGGATTTGATTTCTTTTACCCTAATCTTTTGTTCTAAAATCTCTAGAGTTTCTCTCTCTAGATTTCTTGCATTTTGGAGCTTCCAAACTCAAAGTTCTTCGGATTCAAGTAAGTTTTATTGATCAAAACTCGGTTTTTACAGTTTTTCATCAAACGTGAGTTGAAATCTTGGATCTTTTTCGTTTGTGAATGGTTTTTGATCAAATTTCTTTTGAAATAAGAACTCTGGGTCAATTAGTTTTGCTTTTATGCTGGGTTTTTACCTGATTAACGAGTTTTTAGGCTTCGATTTCTAAAAATTCGGTTTTAGGGCATAAAAGAGGAATTTTTGAAAATCATGGAATTGATCTATTTTTAAAATTCTTTTTGGAAAACTAATTTGATTCTTGGCTTCTCTACATGATTATGATTGTCTAGGTACAATTTTTCAAATTTTTCAAAATTGACGATTTTTCATGTGTTCTTGAGTTGGTTCTTCACAGGACACTTTCTCAAAACTCAAAGCACTAGAACCAATGGCATTCTCCTGGTTAATCTTGCTACTGGTTACAATGGTGCACACGAGTACATCTGTTAAAGAGGAATCGGATGTCTCAACTCGAGACAAGACAACCGAAGGCAAGGAGGACAGCTCAGAGTACGATACGGAAGAATGGGATGAATTCTTCAAAGATGTTCAACGGAAAATTGATGAGGAAAACAGGAAATCTGTCAAAGGCAAAAGGCTTATGAAATCTGCATCAACAACTAGGCAATATACAAGACGAAAGAATGTCCAAAGAAGTGAAAGCTATCATAGTGGGCCTCTCACCAGAGCACGCTCACTTTCTGGAATTCTACAAACTGAATCTCCATGGGTTACGGGAATGAATGCACCATCTGCATCTACACAGCACCCATCACACTCGAAGAGAGGGACCACAGACACAGATGAATTGGAACTGCTTCGTCAGGAACAGCAAAACTCTCTGCTGCACAAGAAAGAATGTCGAAGGAACTTCAGCAGATTTCCTCTGAACACAAGAAGATCAAGAAAAAGTTCTCAAATATTTCGAAATTGCTTAAAGGGATTTTGAGCAAGCTGAGTTGTACAAGTTCAGATTCATCAGATTGAGCAGCGCTTTCTGTTCCTTTGGTCTATGACTTTACGCAGTTCTTGCAGTTCTTAGGCTCTTCGTTTTGGACTTAGCCTTATGACTTACTTTTAGTTTGGTTCTTCAGGTTTCGTTTTCCTTTGTGCAGGATTTTTAGGTTTTAGTCTTATTGCTAACCTTTAGTTTAGTTCTCAGTTTGTACATATTAATAGATTTTTTTTGCTCTCCTTACATATTGTAGCTCTTGCTACGTTTTGGCTTTGTTTTGTGACAAAAAGGGGGAGAGAGTTAGAGAGAACTTTGAACAATGATACAATGATTGGTGATCATTAAGGTAAGTATGACTCCAACTTCAACTTTGTTTTTATCTTGTGATTTGTGCATGCTCCTACTAACTATTCGACTAACTATTTGGGCATGTAATATGACTAACAAGTTGATGTTGGACTAACACTTTGTGACATTTGGTTTTTGATTGCTTAGAAGATATGTTGGTTTTTAACTATGATTCTTTACATATCTGAATTCTCAAATGTCATGATGAGAATAAACTCTATCTCTGTACTTGGTTTTGTATGTTTCAATTCTTGAGGTATCTAACGATTTCTTTTGTCAAGAATGATTTCTTTGTGCAGAGAGTACAGATGTCTAAGTCTAGAGTCTGTTTTAGGAGTTTATCTCATGTTTTTAATTTTGGATCTTCATTGTAAATTTTTGTTGTATGGTGATAGCAACAAAAATATCTTTTTGAATTTTCTTTTGTGGATTTGTGTTTTGTCACGAAACCGCCAAAGGGGGAGATTGTTACGGAATTTGAGTTGGCGTATTTCGTGAATGTGTTAAGTCTTGAAGATTGAAGATGAAGAAACTTTGGATCGTATACCTCAATCTCAAGAAAGAAGAATTCAAAAGGATCAGGTACGTTTAACTAAAGATTTTGATGATCCGAATACTTCTTATAGTGTAGAAACACCTGGAAGAGGTTTTAATTGCTTAAACATCAAAAACTGGACATGGGACATGTTCAGGATCCGGATCGTGGCTTGCAATCCGGATCCCGAAGGGTGTTTGTTCATACACTGGTTCAATCCGGATCGCAGCATCTTATGATCCGGATCCCGAACACTGGTTTTACCTTTTGCTTTTCCGATCCGGATCAGGATTTGCAATCCGGATCCCGAATGTGATGTTTGGTGAAACTGTATGAACGATCCGGATCGGGGACTACGATCCGGATCCCGAACAAGTTATTTTCTGGAAACCGTCTTTTGTGCTTCTGCAATCCGGATCGCCAAATCCAATCCGGATCGCCGTCGGTAAAACTTTCCAGAAAAGGTTGTTTTTGATCCGTATATTCTTCCAAGGGTTTCTAACCTATAAATAGACCCTATATTCATTTTTAGGGTTCGGGAATTTAGCCGTCATTTTCCAAAAGGACGAAAAATCCACATATAGAGAAGAAAGGAAATCAATAGATTTATTCTATGTTTCTTCATCTATATTGATTAGTTTGATTCTAGGTTTTCATACTCACATCTTGAGTTGAATCAAACTAATGAATACTTAGATGGTATTTCCGATCTATCTTTGATCTAAGTATTCGGCGGATCATCACCACCCAAAAACAACGATTTACCCCAAATCGGCGCGTGGACTCGCGTGGTGTGGATGTCCGGAGCTTCGGATAGCGCACCGACCCCGCGGGATGGAGTGGGAAGGAGAGTTTTGCCTGGGAGGTGTCCCAGTTTTGTTTACTGTTGTGATCGGGTTGATTTGGATCAACGCGGAAGCCCCATGTTGATTCGGGGTTTTCCGGGCAGTGTTCGCCGTTAGAGGATTGGTTTGGGAAGCACCGACTCCACCGTGGTGTGCAGAAAATTGGGAAAACACTTGGAGCAGCTGTATTTTATATTTACAGCGGGGTTCGGGAGGTTTCGGACCCGTGCGGAGACCCCGGAGCTGAAAAGTGAGTCGGAACTGGCAGTTTTGGAGCCGATTTTTGGATTGAGCACACGACTCCACGGTTGAGCTTTCTGAGGAGAAAAAGCTATGAGCATGTGTATTTTCAGATTACAGCGGAGTTCGGGAGGTTCCGAACTGTGGCGGAAGGCCCGAAGCCAAAAAGTGAGTTATCGGGGCCCTTTTTGGAATATTTTATTCATTTAATTAATTAAGTGAAGGCTTAATTTGAGTGTGCTGTTGAGGTGGGGTGTTGGCTGAGAGGAGTTGGGGGTGAGGGATTAATTAAGGTGGTGGGTTTGATGAGTTAATCAAATCCCTTAATTAACCCCTTTTACTAATTAAACCCCTCCTCTTTATAAAGAGGCCACCTCACCACTTTCCTCTCCAAAAAGAGAGAGCTCCTGTAGCTTGTTCTGGAGCTGAGGAAGAAGAGAGAAGGAAGAGAAGAAGAGAAGAAGGAGGCTTTTTCTTGGGCGTTTCTTCTCCGAGCGAAGGCGTGGAGCCGGGCGAAGCGCGCGAGGCGGACTTCGTCGAGGTATTTATTTAATTTATTTAATTTATTTGGGGGCGAGCGGGGCGGTCGCTGCGCGGGCGCGCATGAGCGCCGCACGCAGCAGGCTGCCGCTGCTGCTGCGCTGCTGCTGCTGCTGCTGCCGCTGCTGCTGCTGCTGCTGTGCAGCAGGGCGCCGGGCCGCCGGCGGCAGCGCCCCTGGGCCGCGCGCGTGGCGCGCGGCACTGCAGGGTGCCGCGCGGGCGGCCCCTGCGTCGGGGCAGCCCTGCAGGCCGCGCGCGTGGCGCGCGGCACTGCAGGGGTGCCGCGCGGGCGGCCCCTGCGCTGGGCGGCCCTGCAGGCCGCGCGCAGGGCGCGCGGCACTGCGGGCGGGCCGCGCGGGAGCCCTGGGGGCCGCGCGGCACCGCAGGCCGCGCGCAGGGCGCGCGGCACTGCGGGCGGGCCGCGCGGGTGCCCTAGGGGCCGCGCGGCACCGCAGGCCGCGCGCTGGGCGCGTGGCACTGCGGGCGGGCCGCGCGGGTGCCCTTGGGGCCGCGCGGCACCGCAGGCCGCGCGCAGGGCGCGCGGCACTGCGGGCGGGCCGCGCGGGCCTGCGGGCCGCGCGCTTGGGCACGCGGCACCGCAGGGGCCCCGCGCGGGCGGCCGCGGGCCGCGCGGGCCTGCGGGCCGCGCGCTTGGGCGCGCGGCACCGCAGGGGCCCCGCGCGGGCGGCCGCGGGTCGGCGGGCGCGGGCCGCGCGCTTGGGCCGCGCACCGCAGGGGCGCGCGCGCGGCCGCGCGGGGCCCCGCGCGGGCTGCGGGCCGCGGGCCGCGCGGGCCTGCGGGCCGCGCGCTTGGGCGCGCGGCACCGCAGGGGCCCCGCGCGGGCGGCCGCGGGCCGCGCGGGCCTGCGGGCCGCGCGCTTGGGCGCGCGGCACCGCAGGGGCCGCCCGCGCGCGGCCGCGGGCCGCGCGGGCCTGCGGGCCGCGCGCTTGGGCGCGCGGCACCGCAGGGCCCGCGCGGGCGGCCGCGGGCCGCGCGGGCCTGCGGGCGCGCGCGCGCGGCACCGCAGGGGCCCCGCGCGGGCGGCCGCGGGCCGTGCGGGCATGCGGACCGCGCGCTTGGGCCCGCAGGGGCCCCGCGCGGGCAGCCCTTGTGCCGCAGGGCTGGTTTTTGAGCCGTGCAGCTGCGCCGCCTGGTCCGCGCAGGCTGCGACTCGGCGACGCGCCGCGGCGTGTGCGCGATAGTTTTTTCCGCGCAACGCGCGGCGTTTCTCGTCGCCGGATGGTTTTTCCTTCGCCTTTGTTTGCGCGGTTTTGACCGCAGGTTTTCTGATCCCGATTTACCTCCTCCTCTCACAGTTGTGGCATGGTGTTAGCTTCTACGCGGCCGGTGGCGCGTATTTGCCGCATGGAGCTGTGGGATCGCATCGGGACCTCCGTTTGGCGCGCAGTTTTGCAGATTCTTCACAGGTGGGTTGGTTTTCTCCCGGAAGTATGGTATGCTCATAATACTTCCGAATGTAAGGTATTGTAACCCCTTTTTACATTATACCTCTGTCCACTGACTGTTGGACAGCCGTGATATGTTGAGGGTATATACCACTGGCTGAGTTACCAGATGGGTATATACCACTGGCTGTGTTACCAGATGGGTATATACCACTGGCTGTGTTACCAGATGGGTATATACCACTGGCTGTGTTACCAGATGGGTATAAACCACTGGCTGAGTTACCAGATGGACAGATACCACTGGCCGAGTCACCAGATGGGTATGAATAGCACTGGCCGAGTCACCAGATGGACGAATATCACTGGCTGAGCTACCAGATGAGTAAGTACCACTGGCTGTGTTACCAGATGGGTATAAATCACTGGCTGAGCTACCAGATGAGCAGATACCACTGGCCGAGTCACCAGATGGGTATAAATCACTGGCTGAGCTACCAGATGAGCAGATACCACTGGCAGAGTTACCAGATGGGTAGATACCACTGGCCGAGTCACCAGATGGGTACAAATCACTGGCTGAGCTACCAGATGAGTAAGTACCACTGGCTGTGTTACCAGATGGGTATAAATCACTGGCTGAGCTACCAGATGAGCAGATACCACCGGCCGAGTCACCAGATGGGTATAAATCACTGGCTGAGCTACCAGATGAGCAGATACCACTGGCAGAGTTACCAGATGGGTAGATACCACTGGCCGAGTCACCAGATGGGTACAAATCACTGGCTGAGCTACCGAATGAGTAGACACCACTGGCTGAGTTACCAGATGGGTAGATACCACTGGCCGAGTTACCAGATGGGCATAAATCACTGGCTGAGCTACCAGATGAGCAGATACCACTGGCTGAGTTACCAGATGGGTAGATACCACTGGCCGAGTCACCAGATGGGTATAAATCACTGGCTGAGCTACCAGATGAGTAGATACCACTGGCCGAGTTACCAGATGGGTATGAATCACTGGCTGAGTTACCAGATGAGCGGATACCACTGGCTGAGTTACCAGATGAGCGGATACACTGGCTGAGTTACCAGATGGACAGATACCACTGGCCGAGTCACCAGATGGGTATGAATAGCACTGGCCGAGTCACCAGATGGACGAATATCACTGGCTGAGCTACCAGATGAGTAAGTACCACTGGCTGTGTTACCAGATGGATGAATACCACTGGTTGAGTTACCAGATGAGTAAATAACACTGGCCGAGCTACCAGATGAGTAAGTACCACTGGCTGTGTTACCAGATGGAGGAATGCCAATGGTTGAGTTACCAGATGAGTAAATAACACTGGCCGAGCTACCAGATGAGTAAGTATCACTGGCTGAGTTACCAGATGAGTGAATGCCCCTGGCCGAGTCACCGGGTGGGTAATTGCCCTGGCTGAGTTACCAGGTAGTTAATTGAATGAAATGGAGACGACTTTTTATGTCATGTGAAAGTTCAGCATTTCCAGTGCGGGGGCGGAAACTATGAGCGGCCATGCCTATAACCAGTTCTTGTTTGATAGGGTTGTAGATGACAGTCGTTCAGAACTTCCAGGCCTCCCATAAGGGAGATTAAGAACTTTCTCTGCATTGCATTGAAACATATAGTGGTAGATTCTTTTCCAGCATAAATATTTATCTACCTATCTATCTACCTATCTGTTTTTGGTCTCCAGCGGACTCAGTGGGCGTACCACGGGTTTTGGCGTCGGTACCCACTGAGATCTGCCTGTGGCAGTAGATCTCACCCCCGCTGTGATGACAGGTGTTCCTGAGGTGATCGTTCCAGGTTTGGCTCGTTCGGAGTTTTCTGACCGGGGTAAGGAGCGTGGCCGACTAGTTCCTACCCGAGTCTGTGGAGTCTGTGTTAGAGTCACTTGTACTTTTGGTTTCCACTTTTGTACCCTTGTTTTTGGGGAGTAGTGAACTTGTGTACTTGGACTTTTTCACTTAGTGTTTTAGCTGCTTCTTTTATGTTTAGATTCCTTACAGCTCTGATACTTGTGTAGCTTTTGAGCTCCTTTGCAGGTTAGACGCTTCGTCTGTACGGCAGTTTCCGTACAGACGGCGGATCTGTTGGCGAGCCCGGGTCGCAGTTCGACCCCGGGGCGTGACAGCGTGGCCTTGTGGATTCAAGGTGCAACCGCTCTCGTGGATTCGGAGCGAGGTACATTCGTGGATTCGAAGGGTACCATTGGGTGAAGACCGTGGATTCGGTTGGACGTCGTGGATTCGACGTTGGACGCTGAGGATTCGGCGTTGGCGGCGCAGATCGTGGATTCGAGAAGCGTCGTGGAGCGAGCGGGAAGATCTACTAGGAGCGTATGAAAAAGGTTGAGTCGTCTGTGAGTACGTTATATCACCTTGTACGTGTGTTAATTCTAGTGGATTTCGCCGTGTTATCGGTCCCGTGGTTTTTTTACTCCGGTTTGGAGTTTTTCCACGTAAAAATCTTGCGTGTTCTTTTATTTTCCGCATTGGGTTTTATTGCGCAATGATTTTTTGAGTGTTTATTGTTTACACCTATTCACCCCCCTCTAGGTGTTTTTTCCCCTATTTAGATCCATATAGTTATAACCCAACAACGTTCGGGGTCCGCACTGAAATTCCCAAGGTCCGGACTGGAATTGCGCATGAACTAACCTATGTTCGGGGTCCGGACTGTGATGCCCGATCCGGACTCTGAACATGTAGTATGTCCAGTTTTTAATTTTTATGCAATTAAACATTCATCCAAGTGTTTCTACACTATAACAAGTATTCGGATCACCAAAATTATTTAGTTAAACGTACCTGATCAATCCGAATCCATTTTCTCTAAGATTGATGTATATGATCCACAATTCTTCAACTTCAATCTTCAAGACTCAAGACACAGAGTGTCAACTTGAGCTCTTGTTGAATCTTCTCTAAGTCTTCGATTGCTGATTGACAATTTGATCCCTTTAAGACTCCGACTCAACTCACTGACTTGACTCACGAAATATGCCAACACCAAAATGCCGTAACAATCTCCCCCTTTGGCAATTTCGTGACAAAACCCAAAAATACATAAAAACGCTCAAGTCACTCATCTTAAACCAAAAAATCGAAATTCAATGTCATCACCAAAACATTGATTTTCTTTGCGTGAAAGATCCAATAAATACAAAATACATTTGAACCAAACAGTCCTAGAACATACTCTATGACTTAGGACTTGGAGTCTTAAAGTGATGTAATTCCTGCAAAACAAAACTCCAAACAAAATCAAACGTTAGTCGTTAGAAATTAAAATCCTACATTTGATTCGTCCTTTTGGTTCTTTTGTTTTTCGGCTCTTTCAATCTTTTCTTTATCTCCCCCTATCTTGAGCATCTCTAACATGTTCTCCATGTTCTCCATGTTCTCCCCCTGTCTTGAGCATTTATGTTCTCCCCCTTTGTGATACGATCATTATTTTCTGTTCTCCCCCTTTTTGTCACAAATTGTCAAACAGTGAACATACTAGACAAAAGGAAATCACTAACAACATTAGTTCATAGAGAAAGAGAGATAAAAGCTCAGTTCCGGTATATAACAAAAATGCAGATTGCGTACCGGTACCAGAAAGCAAAAATCAAATAATTTCTTGAAACAAATCCAGATTTTAGAATCTTTTCAAATACCGATTTGTATTCCATCAAGAAATCAATTTAAGTGCTTTAAACAATGAATTCACACAGATGCCATTCAATCCAATTAATTTCACAAAATTAAAAAGATTTACTCCTAAATCATGAAAAACAAAGATAAAATATTATAAACAGTTTTTCATGTTATATTCATCAAACACAAGTCATCAAAAATAATCTTGAGATCCAAACTCTATCAAGATGTAACGGATTTACAAAGATGACTTACGGAGATTTCCAAATGACATCAATCTTGAATTCTACCCTTTCAAATTGAGATAAGCACTAAATTACCTAAGGGTGGCTCTTTGAGCATCTTTTTCAACTATCCCACCTTATACCAACCAGGAGATTGTTCAAAATAAGAACTTTGAATTTAAATCTCCGAATGCTTCAACTAAAGATTTTCTCATAAATATTTTCCAAGCATCCAAAACATGTGGTAGCTTCACACACAAACCGGACGACCGGGGTGGCAGCTCTTTCCTACATGTGGTGGTAGTTTTCACACTCCTCGGATGTAACTCTTTCCACATCTTTTACAATTCATTTATTTACCCTTGTAAGAAGGCAATCTCTTACGTGAAAGAATTAAATCCCAAATTTTAGTCTATCGGTTGTCTCACGTTTATCACAATGAATTCACACAACCGAGATAGATTAAGCATCTTAAGATCACACATGATTTCTAAAATTTGATGCTTATAACTATCAAAAACTCCTATAATGAAGTATCTTCAAGATTATGATTATGGAGTAAAGTTGATAATCCATATAAAATTAATTTGGAGTGAATGAACGTGAAGCCCTTTTTATTCAATGCACTTGTTCAATAAAAACCCTTTTGTTCAAAAACAAAGTATAAAAACGAAGAGCATTGAAAAACATGTAATGCAAAGATTAAGAAAAATATGAAAGGAAAACCAATCAAAGCATTACATACAGTCATAAGCTATTTAGAACTTAAGACAAGGAAAGATATCACCTTTCCGAATCCAAAATCGCTGGATTTTGGGTTGTCTTGATTCGTTGTGGCCGGGGGTTGTCCGCTTTGACTGTTGATCCACCTTAGGTCTTTGCCTCGCAATAATCCACTTGTATGATTGATGTTGTGGCTCGGACCTTTGGTGGGTTGAGTGAACTCCTTTGACTTGATGTGTCTTTTGATTCCGTTGAGTTCGCTCCGTAGATGAAGTTGCCGAAGGATTCTTCTTTCTCTTTTTCGGGCAATTCTTCACCAAATGTCCTTCAAGTCCACATAGGTGACAAGTTCTTCCTTTCAATTTCATTGTGGAACTTGAAGCATGCACAGTTTGGTCCTTTTTAAATCCCAAACCAACCTTGCTTGTTTGACCTAATCCGGACATACAATTAAGTTTCTTGGAACCGGTTGAAAGCCTTTGTATGTCGGATTTAAGTTCATGAACTTGCTTGGTCAAAGCTTGGTTGGTGACATGAATCTCCTCAAACTGCTTTTCAAGAAAACCAATCTTGTCCATATATGATTTTGCGTTCGTCTCCGATTGGTTTAGCTTTTCTTGGAGGATTTTATTGTTATCCAATAAACGTCCTTGTTCCTCCTCGAGATCATGAAGTTTGATCTTTAAAGCTTGATTCTCGTCTTGAACCTCAAGTCGTTGCTTCCTCAACTTCTTGATATGCTTGGCCATCTTCTTTGATTCCGCAAGAAGTTGTTGGTATGCCTCAACGAGTTCTTCTTCGTCCGACTCCCCCTCACTTGATGACTCTCCTCCGGATGTTGATGTTTCATGCAAAATCAAAGGAATAGAGTCAGTGACTAAAGATGATAAGCACAAATTAGAAGAGGGAATTTGAGAGGCATGAAAAGCAACAATTTTTTCTTTTTCCTCTTCACTTGAGGTCGATTCATCGAAACTAGAATCGTCCCAAGTTTTTGCTTGCAAAGCCTTCTTTTTGTATGATTTCTTAGAAGGACAATCCGTTGAAATATGGCCGTAGCCTTTGCATCGATAGCATCGGATTTCCCCTTCGAAATCATCTTTTTCTTTTTCTTTAGAAGGTTTTGCAAGTTTAGAGGATTTAGAACCCGATGATCCTTTAGATGGTTTCGTGGATGAAGATCCATCGGTTCGATTCTTCCAAAATTTCCGACGAAATTTCTTTGTGATCCGCGCCAATTGTTCTTCAAACTCGGCAAAAGAGATTTCATCGTCGGAACTTGATTCGTCATCTTCTTCCTTTGTTGATTTGAATGCAATACCTGTAAGCTTAGAAGAAGACTTGGAAGAAATTTGATTAGTAGGAAAAGTCATCTCATAAGTTTGCAAAGCACCTACTAATTCCTCTACACTCATCTCATCCGGATGACTAACGGTTTCAATGGCGGTGACCTTTGCCCTAAACCGTTCCGGAAGAGTCCGAAGTATCTTTCTTACAATTTTCGACTCCGGGATCTTTTCTCCTAAATTAGCACATGTATTAATTACATCTTGAAGTCTAGTGTAATAATCTGTAAACAATTCATGCTCTTCCATATGAATAGAGTCAAATTGACTTGTAAGCATCTGGAGCTTTTGAATTTTTACAAGATTAGTACCCTCATGTGTAATTTTGAGAATATCCCAAATTTCCTTCGCAGTTTCACACGCGGAGATTCGTGTAAACTCAGTCGAGGAAAGAGAATTAAATAAAGCGTTCATACCTTTCCCATTGTAAGAAGATCTTTCGATTTCCTCTTTGGACCATCTAGAGCGAGGTTTTGGGGTAGTAGAATTTCCTACTTCCTCAACCGGATGCACCCAACCGTATTCCACGGTTTGCCAAACACGCTCATCAATTGAGATGAGAAAAGCTCTCATCCGCACTTTCCAATACGCATAATTGGTCCCATCAAAAAGAGGAGGTCTAAAAATATTACCACTTTCACCCGACATGATAGATAAACCTAAAACCCGCTCTGATACCAATTGTTGGTTTTTAATATAAGGATCCACAAGGATCTAAATAGGTACTATCAAACACCTAGAGGGGGGGTGAATAGGTGTAATATTTTAAAAATAAATCTCAGTGCAAAATAAAAACCAATGCGGAAAATAAAAACAGCACACCGAGATTTACGTGGAAACTCCAATCCAGGAGAAAAACCACGGGACCAACACGCAATAACAATCCACTAAGAATTGAAGAATAACAAGGTGATTACCGACTCCACGGACTCGACCCCTCCTTCAAGTTCTTCGGACCTTGCGCTCCACCGATTGCACGTCCACTGCACACGTTCGAATCCACGAACGCCACTCGAATCCACGAGCACACGTTTCGAATCCACGAAACGCCTTCAACACACCGAATCCACGGTGCAACGTCGAATCCACGACGCAAACTCAGCCGATAAAAATAATGGCTTCGATGGTGATCCTTTGCTTAGATTATCAATGAAGAACCATGGAGAAATTTCTAAGCAAAGATTAGATCAATTCGACAAAAGTATGTCTTGAAAGAACCGTCGAATTGACCTAAAAGAGGCTAAAAAGAAGAACGGTAAAAACCTAGCCTCTAGGGTTGCTCACGAGTGTTTTCTTAATTAATCGGTACCTCTTGAGAAACCCTAAGTGTCTATTTATAGGTTAGAAACCTTTGGAAAGAGATAAGAATCAAAAACTTCCTTAATAGAAATTTTCCCGCACGACGATCCGGACTGCTTCAGGACTGTCGTCTTTTTCAGAGAATTTCCTGAAAAAATAGTTCGGGGTCCGGACTGGATTTCCCGATCCGGATCGTTCATGCATTTCAGCAAAATCCATGTTCGGGATCCGGACTGAAATTCCCAAGGTCCGGACTGGAATTGCGCATGAACTAACCTATGTTCGGGATCCGGACTGGATGTCTGATCCGGACCTGAACATGTCCCATGTCCAGTTTTTGATTTTTATGCAATTAAAAATTCATCCAAGTGTTTCTACACTATAAGCAAGTATTCGGATCACCAAAATTATTTAGTTAAACGTACCTGATCAATCCGAATCCATTTTCTTAAGATTGATGTATATGATCCACAATTCTTCACCTTCAATCTTCAAGACTCAAGACACTGAGTGTCAACTTGAGCTCTTGTTGAATCTTCTCTAAGTCTTCGATTGCTGATTGACAATTTGATCCCTTTAAGACTCCGACTCAACTCACTGACTTGACTCACGAAATATGCCAACACCAAAATGCCGTAACAACTGTCCAAACTCAGGCGGCACTGGATGCCTCTCCCAGGAGCTGGTCCCTGGCGCTCCGTCTCTCTCTGACATGATCACTGATCCTCGGTCAACCCACCGGCATGCCCAAACGCTGTATCTAACGTCGGCACTCGCCGAGAATACACCAAGTGATAGCTATTCCGATGCAGTCCTCTCTCAACTAGCTCAACCTTCTGGGCCTCATCCAGGCGACATGGGGTACACCGCTCAACAATTGCAAAACTCGCGAACATACTCCTGAAGAGGTCGACTCCCCTGCTGCAGGCGTCTAAGATCCCCTTCTAGTTTCTGCTTACACTGTCAGGAAGGAAGGCCCTGAGCAGCAAAGCATGAAACTCGCTCCAAGTCAACAACTGCGCTCCCGGTGGTCCAATAGGACGAACTCGATGCCACCAAATCTCGGCGTCCTTTTCCAAAAAGTGCGTAGCCAAGTGCACCTGATGCTTTTCCATTGCTGCTATCCAGTTTTCAGCCTCCCACGACTCCAAGCTCAATCCTGCAAATCGGGGTGGATCAGACTGCCGGGACTGGCTCTATCGACCGATGATGTCCCAAAGCTCATCTACTATCCGCCATCCACCCTACCTCGGTGCCTCGGCACTACTCGTCGACACGGAGAGGGTTGCTCGCTCCATCGGTGCCACTAGTATAACAGAATATGCCACTGCATAGGAAAAGTGCTGGAGGACTCTCAAGCGATACTACAACTAGCTGTGCTCTCTGCTCCAACAAGCGCATCAAATGTTCCATGGCTTCCTCCTGGCATCTGACAGCCTCCGACATCGGTGCCATCTGGTTCCATAACTCTTGAGTCTCGCTCTGCTCTGATAGCTCTGCCTCCCGCTGCTCGGGTACTCATCAGATGCGGGGTGTGCCCTCTTCACAACACGACGTCTCAGGGGTATCGTAATCCACTGCACAATAACAAACATCAGGACACAACAACCATACGACCCAATCCAGCGAGAGTCTAAGACATGTCATCCATTCCATAGCATTATGTTGTCTGCAGCCAACATAATCGCTTAGGAGAATAAACATGCCAATCACTCATCCCGTCTCTTGGGAGAGGTATAAAACTCAATCAGGACTCTCGCTAAAAGTCACGACTCTCACGTAGTCATCCTAATTGTAGAGTTATTTAGGATCCACAAGGATCTAAATAGGTACTATCAAACACCTAGAGGGGGGTGAATAGGTGTAATATTATAAAAACCAATCTCAGTGCAAAAATAAAAACAATGCGGAAAATAAAAATCAACACACCGAGATTTACGTGGAAACTCCAATCCAGGAGAAAAACCACGGGACCAACACGCAATAACAATCCACTAAGAATAGAAGAATAACAAGGTGATTACCGACTCCACGGACTCGACCCCTCCTTCAAGTTCTTCGGACCTTGCGCTGACCGGTTGGATGTCCACGCAATAACAATCCACTAAGAAAAGAAGAATAACAAGGTGATTACCGTCTCCACGGATTTAACCCCTCCTTCAATTTCTTCGGACCTTGCGCTCCACCGTTTGCACGTCCACTGCACACGTTCGAATCCACGAACGCCACTCGAATCCACGAGCACACGTTTCGAATCCACGAAACGCCTTCAACACACCGAATCCACGGTGCCACGTCGAATCCACGACGCAAACTCAGCCGGTAAGAATATTGGCTTCGATGGTGATCCTTTGCTTAGATTATCAATGAAGATCCATGGGAGAAATCTCTAAGCAAAGATTAGATCAATTCGACAAAAGATATGTTCTTGAAAGAACCATCGAATTGACCTAAAAGAGGCTATAAAGAAGAACGATAAAAACCTAGCCTCTAGGGTTGCTCTCAAGTGTTTTATAAATTGATCGGCCGTGCTCCCACGTTTTTGAGAAACCCTAAATGTCTATTTATAGTTTAGAAACCTTTGGAAAGAGATAAGAATCAAAAACATACCTTATCTGGAATTTTTCAGGACGGCGATCCGGATCGGGATTACTGCGATCCGGATCGTCGTAACGAGATTGACGATTCCAGAAATCCAAGGGTTCGGGATCCGGATCGCAAGGCCCGATCCGGATCGTTCATGAATTTCAGCAACATCCAATGTTCGGGATCCGGATCAGAATAGGCTTGGATCCGGATTGGATTTGCACATGAACTAATACCCTTCGGGATCCGGATTGGATCATCTGATCCGGATCCTGAACATGTCCCATGTCCAGTTTTTGATTTTTATGCAATTAAAAATTCATCCAAGTGTTTCTACACTATAAGAAAGTATTCGGATCACCAAAATTATTTAGTTAAACATACCTGATCCTTTTGAATACTTTCTTCTTGAGATTGATGTAACTGATCCACAATTCTTCATCTTCAATCTTCAAGACTCAAGACACTGAGTGTCAACTTGAGCTCTTGTTGAATCTTCTCTAAGTCTTTGATTGCTGATTGACAATTTGATCCCTTTAAGACTCCGACTCAACTCACTGACTTGACTCACGAAATATGCCAACACCAAAATGCCGTAACAATCTCCCCCTTTGGCAATTTCGTGACAAAACCCAAAAATACATAAAAGCGCTCAAGTCACTCATCTTAAACCAAAAAATCGAAATTCAATGTCATCACCAAAACATTGATTTTCTTTGCGTGAAAGATCCAATAAATACAAAATTACATTTCAACCAATCCTAGAACATACTCTATGACTTAGGACTTGGAGTCTTAAAGTGATGTAATTCCTGCAAAACAAAACTCCAAACAAAATCAAACGTTAGTCGTTAGAAAGTAAAATCCTACATTTGATTCGTCCTTTTGGTTCTTTTGTTTTTCGGCTCTTTCAATCTGTTCTTTATCTCCCCGTATCTTGAGCATTTATGTTCTCCCTCTTTGTGATAGGATCATCATTTTCCGTTCTCCCCCATTTTTCCATTTTCGTTTGTCCTCTCTTGATGATCTCATCTCCGTCATTTCTCTTCTCCCCCTTTTTGTCACAAATTGTCAAACAGTGAACATACTAGACAAAAGGAAATCACTAACAATATTAGTTCATAGAGAAAGAGAGATAAAAGCTCAGTTCCGGTATATAACAAAAATGCAGATTGCGTACCGGTACCAGAAAGCAAAAAATCAAATAATTTCTTGAAACAAATCCAGATTTTGTCATCTTTTCAAATACCGATTTGTATTCCATCAAGAAATCCATTTAAGTGCTTTGAAGAACAATGAATTCAAAGAGATGTCATTCAATCCAAATTTCTTTCTTTAGAATAATTTAGAAAAATAAAAACCAGAAAGAGTATGTAAGCACTTTAGCATATCAACTTTAAACAAAAATCATCGTTTCATGCAACAAGAAATAGATTATACCAAATCTATCAAAAATACTCAAAAATGAAACGAAAATTTATGAAGATTAAAACTCTTAAAGTTGAACAACTTCAATTACATCTAACCTGATCTTATGCGTAATGCCTTTATCAAATCATCAATTTTGGTAAAGAAAATGAAATACAAAGATCAATAGATGTTTGAAATCCCAGATAAGTTAGATAATATATCTAGACAATCTGTTGAAGGAGTGGCTCTTTGAGCATCTTTTATCAAAAATCCCACCTTATACCAACCATGAAATATGACTGAGTCAAGTATTTCAATATGCATTTCATCAACAATTTTTAAAACAAAAATTTGCTTTGCATTCATGGAGTATCTTTTTCTTCTTCTTTTTCTCCATGTGGTGGTAGTTTTCACACTCCTCATTGGGATGTAACTCTTTCCACATCTTTTGAGCATTTTACTTTTCTTTGACTCCCCCTCAATTGGCTATCAATTATTTAATATATAAGGTATTCAACCAAAAATTGATCTCGCATTCATACTCGACTAAGCAATCAAATATGATAATGACTATACCAAGAGATCATTGAGAGAGAAATTGACTTTGATCACTTAAAAGATGAATTAATTAACATAAATGATCATTGCAACATTGAAATATTATGATATCAAAAGCATAATAAATTTCTAAATGCGTGAAAGGATGCAATTAAAGTCAATTTAACCAATGCTCAATTAAACAACTCCTCTAAATGAAGTGTCTTCAAGATTATGAATATGGAGTCAAGTTGATAATCCAAGAAAACTTAATTTGGAGTGAATGAACGTGAAGCCCTTTTTATTCAATGCACTTGTTCGTTAAAAACCCTTTTGTTCAAAAACAAAGTATAAAAACAAAGAGCATTGAAAAACATGTAATGCAAAGATTAAGAAAAATATGAAGGGAAAACCAATCAAAGCATTACATACAGTCATAAGCTATTTAGAACTTAAGACAAGGAAAGATATCACCTTTCCGAATCCAAAATCGCTGGATTTTGGGTTGTCTTGATTCGTTGTGGCCGGGGGTTGTCCGCTTTGACTGTTGATCCACCTTAGGTCTTTGCCTCGCAATAATCCACTTGTATGATTGATGTTGTGGCTCGGACCTTTGGTGGGTTGAGTGAACTCCTTTGACTTGATGTGTCTTTTGATTCCGTTGAGTCCGCTCCGTAGATGAAGTTGCCGAAAGATTTTTCTTTCTCTTTTTCGGGCAAACCTTCACCAAATGTCCTTCAAGTCCACAAAGGTGACATGTCCTTCCTTTCGATTCATTGTGGAACTTGAAGCATGCGCAGTTTGGTCCTTTTTAAATCCCAAACCAACCTTGCTTGCTTGACCTAATCCGGACATACAATTAAGTTTCTTGGAACCGGTTGAAACCTTTGTATGTCGGATTTAAGTTCATGAACTTGCTTGGTCAAAGCTTGGTTGGTGACATGAATCTCCTCAAACTGCTTTTCTAGAAAACCAACCATATATGATTTAGCGTTTGTCTCCGATTGGTTTAGCTTTTCTTGGAGGATTTTATTGTTATCTAATACCCGTCCATGTTCCTCCTCGAGATCATGAAGTTTGATCTTTAAAGCTTGATTCTCGTCTTGAACTTCAAGTCGTTGCTTCCTCAACTTCTTGTTAAGTTTGGCCATCTTCTTTGATTCCGCAAGAAGTTGTTGGTATGCCTCAACGAGTTCTTCTTCGTCCGACTCCCCCTCACTTGATGACTCTCCTCCGGATGTTGATGTTTCATGCAAAATCAAAGGAATAGAGTCAGTGACTAAAGATGATAAACACAAATTAGAAGAGGGAATTTGAGAGGCATGAGAGGCAACAATTTTTTCTTTTTCCTCTTCACTTGAGGTCGATTCATCGAAACTAGAATCGTCCCAAGTTTTCGCTTGCAAAGCCTTCTTTTGTATGATTTCTTAGAAGGACAATCCGTTGAAATATGGCCGTAGCCTTTGCATCGATAACATCGGATTTCCCCTTCGAAATCATCTTTTTCTTTTTCTTTAGAAGGTTTTGCAACGCCTTTGAGTTTAGAGGATTTAGAACCCGATGATCCTTTAGATGGTTTCGTGGATGAAGATCCATCGGTTCGATTCTTCCAAAATTTCCGACGAAATTTCTTTGTGATCCGCGCCAATTGTTCTTCAAAATCGGCAAAAGAGATTTCATCGTCGGAACTCGATTCGTCATCTTCTTCCTTTGTTGATTTGAATGCAATACCTGTAAGCTTAGAAGAAGACTTGGAAGAATTTTGATTAGTAGGAAAAGTCATCTCATAAGTTTGCAAAGCACCTACTAATTCCTCTACACTCATCTCATCCGGATGACTAACGGTTTCAATGGCGGTAACCTTTGCCCTAAACCGTTCCGGAAGAGTCCGAAGTATCTTTCTTACAATTTTCGACTCCGGGATCTTTTCTCCTAAATTAGCACATGTATTAATTACATCTTGAAGTCTAGTGTAATAATCTGTAAACAATTCATGCTCTTCCATATGAATAGAGTCAAATTGACTTGTAAGCATCTGGAGCTTTTGAATTTTTACAAGATTAGTACCTTCATGTGTAATTTTGAGAATATCCCAAATTTCCTTCGCGGTTTCACACGCGGAAATTCGTGTAAACTCAGTCGAGGAAAGAGAATTATATAAAGCGTTCATACCTTTCCCATTGTAAGAAGATCTTTCGATTTCCTCTTTGGACCATCTAGAGCGAGGTTTTGGGGTAGTAGAATTTCCTACTTCCTCAACCGGATGCACCCAACCGTATTCAACGGTTTGCCATACCCGCTCATCAATTGAGATGAGAAAAGCTCTCATCCGCATTTTCCAATATGCATAATTGGTCCCATCAAAAAGAGGAGGTCTAAAAATATTACCACTTTCACCCAACATGATAGATAAACCTAAAACCCGCTCTGATACCAATTGTAGAGTATTTAGGATCCACAAGGATCTAAATAGGTACTATCAAACACCTAGAGGGGGGTGAATAGGTGTAATATTATAAAAAACCAATCTCAGTGCAAAAATAAAAAACAATGCGGAAAATAAAAATCAACACACCGAGATTTACGTGGAAACTCCAATCCAGGAGAAAAACCACGGGACCAACACGCAATAACAATCCACTAAGAAAGAAGAATAACAAGGTGATTACCGACTCCACGGACTCGACCCCTCCTTCAACTTCTTCGGACCTTGCGCTGACCGATTGGATGTCCACGCAATAACAATCCACTAAGAAACGAAGAATAACAAGGTGATTACCGTCTCCACGGATTTAACCCCTCCTTCAATTTCTTCGGACCTTGCGCTCCAACGTTTGCACGTCCACTGCACACGTTCGAATCCACGAACGCCACTCGAATCCACGAGCACACGTTTCGAATCCACGAAACGCCTTCAACACACCGAATCCACGGTGCCACGTCGAATCCACGACGCAAACTCAGCCGGTAAGAATATTGGCTTCGATGGTGATCCTTTGCTTAGATTATCAATGAAGATCCATGGGAGAAATCTCTAAGCAAAGATTAGATCAATTCGACAAAAGATATGTTCTTGAAAGAACCATCGAATTGACCTAAAAGAGGCTATAAAGAAGAACGATAAAAACCTAGCCTCTAGGGTTGCTCTCAAGTGTTTTATAAAATGATCGGCGTAGCTCCCACGTTTTTGAGAAACCCTAAATGTCTATTTATAGTTTAGAAACCTTTGGAAAGAGATAAGAATCAAAAACATACCTTATCTGGAATTTTTCAGGACGGCGATCCGGATCGGAATTACTGCGATCCGGATCGTCGTAACGAGATTGACGATTCCAGAAATCCAAGGGTTCGGGATCCGGATCGCAAGCCCGATCCGGATCGTTCATGAATTTCAGCAAAATCCAATGTTCGGGATCCGGATCAGAATAGGCTTGGATCCGGATTG
Source organism: Tillandsia fasciculata (assembly GCA_029168755.2). NCBI lineage: Eukaryota > Viridiplantae > Streptophyta > Magnoliopsida > Poales > Bromeliaceae > Tillandsia > Tillandsia fasciculata. The sequence goes on along the minus strand of CM054932.1, from coordinate 11,751,836 downwards.
GATTTGCACATGAACTAATACCCTTCGGGATCCGGATTGGATTGTCTGATCCGGATCCTGAACATGTCCCATGTCCAGTTTTTGATTTTTATGCAATTAAAAATTCATCCAAGTGTTTCTACACTATAAGAAAGTATTCGGATCACCAAAATTATTTAGTAAACATACTACTGATCCTTTTGAATACTTTCTTCTTGAGATTGATGTAACTGATCCACAATTCTTCATCTTCAATCTTCAAGACTCAAGACACTGAGTGTCAACTTGAGCTCTTGTTGAATCTTCTTCTAAGTCTTTGATTGCTGATTGACAATTTGATCCCTTTAAGACTCCGACTCAACTCACTGAATTGACTCACGAAATATGCCAACAACAAAATGCCGTAACACAATGTCAAACCACAAGCCTTGTTTTTTTTCCGGTTTTTTCTTCCAAGTCCACCACGAACTAATATTACCTAGGTCTTGATACAACTTAATCTGTCACGCCCGGGGTTGAAACTGCGGACCCGGGATACGCTAAAGATCCGCAATCTGTACGGAAATGCCGTTACAGACGAAGCGGTTCTAAAACTCAAAAAGACATCACTACAGTATACAGATCTCAGAGCTGAAAGGAAACCCTAAAAACTGAAATCCTTCACTGTACAACTGAAAAATAATACAATATCATATCCCCAAATACGATCGTTACTAAAAATCCTCTGGATACAAAAAACCCAAAAGGGAGATTTCTCCAATAAAAAATCAGTGTACAAGGATCCAATACAAAAATATATTCTCACTTACACAGTCTTCAAACTGTAAAATAAAGTACAACTCTATACCTCACCAACAAAGGGTCTCAAACAGAGGAAAAAGAAGTAAAAGATCTTACTGAAGCTCTCCGCTGAAGGGGCTGGTGGGGGTACCGCTACACTCACAACGAGGGTAGGGAATAGATCGCGCGACTCCCTGAACACCGGCAGAAAGTTCAGCAACCTGGAGCACAGGAACAGGAGTAGAAGTCCCTGGGAAAAAAAAAAAGACACCACGACGGGTGTGCGACTACACCTACTTCCCACAGTAGTCTCAGTGGGTGCCGTCAACAAGCCCCAACGGTCTGCCCACGAAGTCTACTAGAGGATAAAGAAACACCGGTAATACGGGAAAGAAAAGAGCTGGGAAGGTAACTCTCCAGACTATGCCTCTAACTATAAGCTCAATGGGAAAGGAGAAAGCAGAGGAGGTATTGCATCCACTCACTACTAACCATATGTCATAAGCTCAAGGAAAACTCTACTATGACACATGCTATACCATCACCTCTCAATGTCCACCAATCTCAATGACGTCCCACTTGGACCAGTCAACACAAACCGAGCTCCTCTACTGCCGCACATCCCGGAGGAACGGACTTTACGTAGGGGTTTCCCACACGGGACTATCTCAATCTCAAGCGAACTCTAGTGTATCAACT
>CM054932.1:11622723-11750278 GCA_029168755.2 Tillandsia fasciculata | reverse complement strand
GTGTGAAAAACTACCACCACATGGAGAAAATGAAAGAAAGAAAAAGATACTCCATGAATGAAAAGCAAATTCTTGTTTTAAAAATGTTGATGAAATTCATATTGAAATACTTGACTCAGTCGTATTTCATGGTTGGTATAAGGTGGGATTTTTTTAAAAGATGCTCAAAGAGCCACTCCTTCAACAGATTGTCTAGATATATTATCTAACTTATCTGGGATTTCAAACATCTATTGATCTTGGTATTTCATTTTCTTTACCAAAATTGATGATTTGATAAAGGCATTACACATAAGATCAGGATAGATGTAATTGAAATTGTTCAACTTTAAGTGTTTTAACTTTCGTAAATTTTCGTTTCATTTTTGGATACTTTTGATAGATTTTGTATAATCTATTTCTTGTTGTATGAAACGATGTCTTTTGTTTAAAGTTGACATGGTAAAGTGCTTACATACTTTTTCTGGATTTTATGAAAATTTTCTGAATTTTTCTGAAGAAAAAGTTGAAGCCGATCCGGATCGGGGTAAGTGATCCGGATCCCGAACGCAGGATTCTTCCTGCGGGTAGCCAATCCGGATTGTAATCACGATACGATCCGGATCGCGGCTAGGGTTTTTATAAGAACAAAGAGGATTTGATTTCTTTTACCCTAATCTTTGTTCTAAAATCTCTAGAGTTTCTCTCTCTAGATTTCTTGCGTTTTGGAGCTTCCAAACTCAAAGTTCTTCGGATTCAAGTAAGTTTTATTGATCAAAACTCGGTTTTTACAGTTTTTCATCAAACGTGAGTTGAAATCTTGTATCTTTTTCGTTTGTGATTGGTTTTTGATCAAATTTCTTTTGAAATAAGAACTCTGGGTCAATTAGTTTTGTTTTTATGGTTTTTTACCTGATTAACGAGTTTTTAGGTTTCGATTTCTAAAAATTCGGTTTTAGGGCATAAAAGAGGAATTTTTGAAAATCATGTAATTGATCTATTTTTAAAATTCTTTTTGGAAAACGAGTTTGATTCTTGGCTTCTCTACATGATTATGATTGTCTAGGTACAATTTTTCAAATTTTCAAAATTGACGATTTTTCATGTGTTCTTGAGTTGGTTCTTCACAGGACACTTTCTCCAAAACTAAAAGCACTAGATGGCACTCTCCTGGTTAATCTTGCTACTGGTTACAATGGTGCACACGAGTACGTCTGTTAAAGAGGAATCGGATGTCTCAACTCGAGACAAGACAACCGAAGGCAAGGAGGACAGCTCAGAGTACGATACGGAAGAATGGGATGAATTCTTCAAAGATGTTCAACGGAAGATTGATGAGGAAAACAGGAGAAATCTGTCAAAGGCAAAGGCTTATGAAATCTGCATCAACAACTAGGCAATATACAAGACGAAAGAATGTCCAACGAAGTGAAAGCTATCATAGTGGGCCCCTCACCAGAGCACGCTCACTTTCTGGAATTCTACAAACTGAATCTCCATGGGTTACGGGAATGAATGCACCATCTGCATCTACACAGCACCCATCACACTCGAGAGAGGGACCACAGACACAGATGAATTGGAACTGCTTCGTCAGGAACAGCGAAAACTCTCTGCTGCACACGAAAGAATGTCGAAGGAACTTCAGCAGATTTCCTCTGAACACAAGAAGATCAAGAAAAAGTTCTCAAATATTTCGAAATTGCTTAAAGGGATTTTGAGCAAGCTGAGTTGTACAAGTTCAGATTCATCAGATTGAGCAGCGCTTTCTGTTCCTTTGGTCTATGACTTTACGCAGTTCTTGCAGTTCTTAGGCTCTTCGTTTTGGACTTAGCCTTATGACTTACTTTTAGTTTGGTTCTTCAGGTTTCGTTTTCCTTTGTGCAGGATTTTTAGGTTTTAGTCTTATTGCTAACCTTTAGTTTAGTTCTCAGTTTGTACATATTAATAGATTTTTTTTGCTCTCCTTACATATTGTAGCTCTTGCTACGTTTTGGCTTTGTTTTGTGACAAAAAGGGGGAGAGAGTTAGAGAGAACTTTGAACAATGATACAATGATTGGTGATCATTAAGGTAAGTATGACTCCAACTTCAACTTTGCATTTATCTTGTGATTTGATGCATGCTCCTACTAACTATTCGACTAACTATTTGGGCATGTAATATGACTAACAAGTTGATGATTGGACTAACACTTTGTGACATTTGGTTTTTGATTGCTTAGAAGATATGTTGGTTTTTAACTATGATTCTTTCACATATCTGAATTCTCAAATGTCATGATGAGAATAAACTCTTTCTCTGTACTTGGTTTTGTATGTTTCAATTCTTGAGGTATCTAACGATTTCTTTTGTCAAGAATGATTTCTTTGTGCAGAGAGTACAGATGTCTAAGTCTAGAGTCTGTTTTAGGAGTTTATCTCATGTTGTTTAAGTGTTTGGATCTTCATTGTAAATTTTTGTTGTATGGTGATAGCAACAAAAATATCTTTTTGAATTTTCTTTTGTGGATCTGTGTTTTGTCACGAAACCGCCAAAGGGGGAGATTGTTACGGAATTTGAGTTGGCGTATTTCGTGAATATGTTAAGTCTTGAAGATTGAAGATGAAGAATCTTTGGATCGTATACCTCAATCTCAAGAAAGAAGAATTCAAAAGGATCAGGTACGTTTAACTAAAGAATTTTGATGATCCGAATACTTCTTATAGTGTAGAAACACCTGGAAGAGGTTTTAATTGCTTAAACATCAAAAACTGGACATGGGACATGTTCAGGATCCGGATCGTGGCTTGCAATCCGGATCCCGAAGGGTGTTTGTTCATACACTGTTTCAATCCGGATCACAGCATCTTCATGATCCGGATCCCGAACACTGGTTTTACCTTTTCACTTTTCGATCCGGATCAGGATTTGCAATCCGGATCCCGAATGTGATGTTTGGTGAAACTGTATGAACAATCCGGATCGGAGACTACGATCCGGATCCCGAACAAGTTATTTTCTGGAAACCGTCTTTTATGCTTCTGCAATCCGGATCGCCAAATCCAATCCGGATCGCCGTCGGGATTTCTTTCCAGAAAAGGTTGTTTTTGATCCGTATATTCTTCCAAGGGTTTCTAACCTATAAATAGACCCTATATTTCATTTTTAGGGTTTGGGAATTTTAGCCGTCATTTTCCAAAAGGACGGTTGATCCACATATAGAGAAGAAAGGAAATCAATAGAATTTATTCTATGTTTCTTCATCTATATTGATTAGTTTGATTCTAGGTTTTCATACTCACATCTTGAGTTGAATCAAACTAATGAATACTTAGATGGTATTTCCGATCTATCTTTGATCTAAGTATTCGGCGGATCATCACCACCCAAAAACAACGATATACCCCATATCGGCGCGTGGATTCGCGTGTGTAATGTACCGGAGCTTCGGATAGCGCACCGACCCCGCGGGATGGAGTGGGAAGGAGAGTTTTGCCTGGGAGGTGTCCCAGTTTTGTTTACTGTTGTGATCGGGTTGATTTGGATCAACGCGGAAGCCCCATGTTGATTCGGGGTTTTCCGGGCAGTGTTCGCCGTTAGAGGATTGGTTTGGGAAGCACCGACTCCACCGTGGTGTGCAGAAAATTGGGAAAACACTTGGAGCAGCTGTATTTTATATTTACAGCGGGGTTCGGGAGGTTTCGGACCCGTGCGGAGACCCCGGAGCTGAAAAGTGAGTCGGAACTGGCAGTTTTGGAGCCGATTTTTGGATTGAGCACACCGACTCCACGGTTGAGCTTTCTGAGGAGAAAAAGCTATGAGCATGTGTATTTTCAGATTACAGCGGAGTTCGGGAGGTTCCGAACTGTGGCGGAAGGGCCCGAAGCCAAAAAGTGAGTTATCGGGGCCCTTTTTGGAATATTTTATTCATTTAATTAATTAAGTGAAGGCTTAATTTGAGTGTGCTGTTGAGGTGGGGTGTTGGCTGAGAGGAGTTGGGGGTGAGGGATTAATTAAGGTGGTGGGTTTGATGAGTTAATCAAATCCCTTAATTAACCCTTTTACTAATTAAACCCCTCCTCTTATAAAGAGGCCACCTCACCACTTTCCTCTCCAAAAAGAGAGAGCTCCTGGTAGCTTGTTCTGGAGCTGAGGAAGAAGAGAGAAGGAAGAGAAGAAGAGAAGAAGGAGGCTTTTTCTGGCGTTTCTTCTCCGAGCGAAGGCGTGGAGCCGGGCGAAGCGCGCGAGGCGGACTTCGTCGAGGTATTTATTTAATTTATTTAATTTATTTGGGGGCGAGCGGGGCGGTCGCTGCGCGGGGGCGCGCATGAGCGCCGCACGCAGCAGGCGCCGCTGCTGCTGCGCCTGCTGCTGCTGCCGCTGCTGCTGCTGCTGCTGTGCAGCAGGGCGCCGGGCGCGGCGGCAGCGCCCCTGGGCCGCGCGCGTGGCGCGCGGCACTGCAGGGGTGCCGCGCGGGCGGCCCCTGCGTCGGGGCAGCCCTGCAGGCCGCGCGCGTGGCGCGCGGCACTGCAGGGGTGCCGCGCGGGCCGGCCCCTGCGCTGGGCGGCCCTGCAGGCCGCGCGCAGGGCGCGCGGCACTGCGGGCGGGCCGCGCGGGAGCCCGGGGCCGCGCGGCACAGGCCGCGCGCAGGCGCGCGGCACTGCGGGCGGGCCGCGCGGGTGCCCTAGGGGCCGCGCGGCACCGCAGGCCGCGCGCTGGGGCGCGTGGCACTGCGGGCGGGTCCGCGCGGGTGCCCTTGGGGCCCGCGCGGCACCGCAGGCCGCGCGCAGGGCGCGCGGCACTGCGGGCGGGCCGCGCGGGCCTGCGGGCCGCGCGCTTGGGCACGCGGCACCGCAGGGGCCCCGCGCGGGCGGCGCGGGCCGCGCGGGCCTGCGGGCCGCGCGCTTGGCGGCCGCACCGCAGGGGCCCCGCGCGGCGGCCGCGGGTCGCGCGGGCCTGCGGGCCGCGCGCTTGGGCGCGCGGCACCGCAGGGGCCCCGCGCGGGCGGCGCGGGCCGCGCGGGCCTGCGGGCCGCGCGGGCCTGCGGGCCGCGGGCCGCGCGGGCCTGCGGGCCGCGCGCTTGGGCGCGCGGCACCGCGGGGGCCCCGCGCGGGCGGCCGCGGGCCGCGCGGGCCTGCGGGCCGCGCGCTGGGCCGCGGCACCGCAGGGGCCCCGCGCGGGCGACCGCGGGCCGCGCGGGCGGCCGCGGGCCGCGCGGGCCTGCGGGCCGCGCGCTTGGGCGCGCGGCACCGCAGGGGCCCCGCGCGGCGCGGCCGCGGGCCGCGCGGGCCTGCGGGCCGCGCGCACGGGCGCGCGGCACCGCAGGGGCCCCGCGCGGGCGGCGCGGGCCGTGCGGGCATGCGGACCGCGCGCTTGGGCCAGCAGGGGCCCCGCGCGGGCAGCCCTTGTGCCGCAGGGCTGGTTTTTTGAGCCGTGCAGCTGCGCCGCCTGGTCCGCGCAGGCTGCGACTCGGCGACGCGCCGCGGCTTGTGCGCGATAGTTTTTCCGCGCAACGCGCGGCGTTTCTCGTCGCCGGATGGTTTTCCTTCGCCTTTGTTTGCGCGGTTTTGACCGCAGGTTTTCTGATCCCGATTTACCTCCTCCTCTCACAGTTGTGGCATGGTGTTAGCTTCTACGCGGCCGGTGGCGCGTATTTGCCGCATGGAGCTGTGGGATCGCATCGGGACCTCCGTTTGGCGCGCAGTTTTGCAGATTCTTCACAGGTGGGTTGGTTTTCTCCCGGAAGTATGGTATGCTCATAATACTTCCGAATGTAAGGTATTGTAACCCCTTTTTACATTATACCTCTGTCCACTGACTGTTGGACAGCCGTGATATGTTGAGGGTATATACCACTGGCTGAGTTACCAGATGGGTATATACCACTGGCTGTGTTACCAGATGGGTATATACCACTGGCTGTGTTACCAGATGGGTATATACCACTGGCTGTGTTACCAGATGGGTATAAACCACTGGCTGAGTTACCAGATGGACAGATACCACTGGCCGAGTCACCAGATGGGTATGAATAGCACTGGCCGAGTCACCAGATGGACGAATATCACTGGCTGAGCTACCAGATGAGTAAGTACCACTGGCTGTGTTACCAGATGGGTATAAATCACTGGCTGAGCTACCAGATGAGCAGATACCACTGGCCGAGTCACCAGATGGGTATAAATCACTGGCTGAGCTACCAGATGAGCAGATACCACTGGCAGAGTTACCAGATGGGTAGATACCACTGGCCGAGTCACCAGATGGGTACAAATCACTGGCTGAGCTACCAGATGAGTAAGTACCACTGGCTGTGTTACCAGATGGGTATAAATCACTGGCTGAGCTACCAGATGAGCAGATACCACCGGCCGAGTCACCAGATGGGTATAAATCACTGGCTGAGCTACCAGATGAGCAGATACCACTGGCAGAGTTACCAGATGGGTAGATACCACTGGCCGAGTCACCAGATGGGTACAAATCACTGGCTGAGCTACCGAATGAGTAGACACCACTGGCTGAGTTACCAGATGGGTAGATACCACTGGCCGAGTTACCAGATGGGCATAAATCACTGGCTGAGCTACCAGATGAGCAGATACCACTGGCTGAGTTACCAGATGGGTAGATACCACTGGCCGAGTCACCAGATGGGTATAAATCACTGGCTGAGCTACCAGATGAGTAGATACCACTGGCCGAGTTACCAGATGGGTATGAATCACTGGCTGAGTTACCAGATGAGCGGATACCACTGGCTGAGTTACCAGATGAGCGGATACCACTGGCTGAGTTACCAGATGGACAGATACCACTGGCCGAGTCACCAGATGGGTATGAATAGCACTGGCCGAGTCACCAGATGGACGAATATCACTGGCTGAGCTACCAGATGAGTAAGTACCACTGGCTGTGTTACCAGATGGATGAATACCACTGGTTGAGTTACCAGATGAGTAAATAACACTGGCCGAGCTACCAGATGAGTAAGTACCACTGGCTGTGTTACCAGATGGAGGAATGCCAATGGTTGAGTTACCAGATGAGTAAATAACACTGGCCGAGCTACCAGATGAGTAAGTATCACTGGCTGAGTTACCAGATGAGTGAATGCCCCTGGCCGAGTCACCGGGTGGGTAATTGCCCTGGCTGAGTTACCAGGTAGTTAATTGAATGAAATGGAGACGACTTTTTATGTCATGTGAAAGTTCAGCATTTCCAGTGCGGGGGCGGAAACTATGAGCGGCCATGCCTATAACCAGTTCTTGTTTGATAGGGTTGTAGATGACAGTCGTTCAGAACTTCCAGGCCTCCCATAAGGGAGATTAAGAACTTTCTCTGCATTGCATTGAAACATATAGTGGTAGATTCTTTTCCAGCATAAATATTTATCTACCTATCTATCTACCTATCTGTTTTTGGTCTCCAGCGGACTCAGTGGGCGTACCACGGGTTTTGGCGTCGGTACCCACTGAGATCTGCCTGTGGCAGTAGATCTCACCCCCGCTGTGATGACAGGTGTTCCTGAGGTGATCGTTCCAGGTTTGGCTCGTTCGGAGTTTTCTGACCGGGGTAAGGAGCGTGGCCGACTAGTTCCTACCCGAGTCTGTGGAGTCTGTGTTAGAGTCACTTGTACTTTTGGTTTCCACTTTTGTACCCTTGTTTTTGGGGAGTAGTGAACTTGTGTACTTGGACTTTTTCACTTAGTGTTTTAGCTGCTTCTTTTATGTTTAGATTCCTTACAGCTCTGATACTTGTGTAGCTTTTGAGCTCCTTTGCAGGTTAGACGCTTCGTCTGTACGGCAGTTTCCGTACAGACGGCGGATCTGTTGGCGAGCCCGGGTCGCAGTTCGACCCGGGGCGTGACAGCGTGGCCTTGTGGATTCAAGGTGCAACCGCTCTCGTGGATTCGGAGCGAGGTACATTCGTGGATTCGAAGGGTACCATTGGGTGAAGACCGTGGATTCGGTTGGACGTCGTGGATTCGACGTTGGACGCTGAGGATTCGGCGTTGGCGGCGCAGATCGTGGATTCGAGAAGCGTCGTGGAGCGAGCGGGAAGATCTACTAGGAGCGTATGAAAAAGGTTGAGTCGTCTGTGAGTACGTTATATCACCTTGTACGTGTGTTAATTCTAGTGGATTTCGCCGTGTTATCGGTCCCGTGGTTTTTTACTCCGGTTTGGAGTTTTTCCACGTAAAAATCTTGCGTGTTCTTTTATTTTCCGCATTGGGTTTTATTGCGCAATGATTTTTTGAGTGTTTATTGTTTACACCTATTCACCCCCCTCTAGGTGTTTTTTCCCCTATTTAGATCCATATAGTTATAACCCAACAACGTTCGGGGTCCGCACTGAAATTCCAAGGTCCGGACTGGAATTGCGCATGAACTAACCTATGTTCGGGGTCCGGACTGTGATGCCCGATCCGGACTCTGAACATGTAGTATGTCCAGTTTTTAATTTTTATGCAATTAAACATTCATCCAAGTGTTTCTACACTATAACAAGTATTCGGATCACCAAAATTATTTAGTTAAACGTACCTGATCAATCCGAATCCATTTTCTCTAAGATTGATGTATATGATCCACAATTCTTCAACTTCAATCTTCAAGACTCAAGACACAGAGTGTCAACTTGAGCTCTTGTTGAATCTTCTCTAAGTCTTCGATTGCTGATTGACAATTTGATCCCTTTAAGACTCCGACTCAACTCACTGACTTGACTCACGAAATATGCCAACACCAAAATGCCGTAACAATCTCCCCCTTTGGCAATTTCGTGACAAAACCCAAAAATACATAAAAGCGCTCAAGTCACTCATCTTAAACCAAAAATTCGAAATTCAATGTCATCACCAAAACATTGATTTTCTTTGCGTTAAAGGTCCAATAAATACAAAAATACATTTGAACCAAACAGTCCTAGAACATACTCTATGACTTAGGACTTGGAGTCTTAAAGTGATGTAATTCCTGCAAAACAAAACTCCAAACAAAATCAAATGTTAGTCGTTAGAAATTAAAATCCTACATTTGATTCATCCTTTTGGTTCTTTTGTTTTTCGGCTCTTTCAATCTTTTCTTTATCTCCCCCTATCTTGAGCATCTCTAACATGTTCTCCATGTTCTCCATGTTCTCCCCCTGTCTTGAGCATTTATGTTCTCCCCCTTTGTGATACGATCATTATTTTCTGTTCTCCCCCTTTTTGTCACAAATTGTCAAACAGTGAACATACTAGACAAAAGGAAATCACTAACAACATTAGTTCATAGAGAAAGAGAGATAAAAGCTCAGTTCCGGTATATAACAAAAATGCATATTGCGTACCGGTAACAGAAAGCAAAAATCAAATAATTTCTTGAAACAAATCCAGATTTTAGAATCTTTTCAAATACCGATTTGTATTCCATCAAGAAATCAATTTAAGTGCTTTAAACAATGAATTCACACAGATGCCATTCAATCCAATTAATTTCACAAAATTAAAAAGATTTACTCCTAAATCATGAAAAATAAAGATAAAATATTATAAACAGTTTTTCATGTTATATTCATCAAACACAAGTCATAAAAAATAATCTTGAGATCCAAACTCTATCAAGATGTAACGGATTTACAAAGATGACTTACGGAGATTTCCAAATGACATCAATCTTGAATTCTACCCTTTCAAATTGAGATAAGCACTAAATTACCTAAGGGTGGCTCTTTGAGCATCTTTTTCAACTATCCCACCTTATACCAACCAGGAGATTGTTCAAAATAAGAACTTTGAATTTAAATCTCCGAATGCTTCAACTAAAGATTTTCTCATAAAATATTTTCCAAGCATCCAAAACATGTGGTAGCTTCACACACAAACCGGACGACCGGGGTGGCAGCTCTTTCCTACATGTGGTGGTAGTTTTCACACTCCTCTCGGATGTAACTCTTTCCACATCTTTTACAATTCATTTATTTACCCTTGTAAGAAGGCAATCTCTTACGTGAAAGAATTAAATCCCAAATTTTAGTCTATCGGTTGTCTCACGTTTATCACAATGAATTCACACAACCGAGATAGATTAAGCATCTTAAGATCACACATGATTTCTAAAATTTGATGCTTATAACTATCAAAAACTCCTATAATGAAGTATCTTCAAGATTATGATTATGGAGTAAAGTTGATAATCCATATAAAATTAATTTGGAGTGAATGAACGTGAAGCTCTTTTTATTCAATGCACTTGTTCAATAAAAACCCTTTTGTTCAAAAACAAAGTATAAAAACGAAGAGCATTGAAAAACATGTAATGCAAAGATTAGAAAAAATAGGAAAGGAAAACCAATCAAAGCATTACATACAGTCATAAGCTATTTAGAACTTAAGACAAGGAAAGATATCACCTTTTCGAATCCAAAATCGCTGGATTTTGGGTTGTCTTGATTCGTTGTGGCCGGGGGTTGTCCGCTTTGACTGTTGATCCACCTTAGGTCTTTGCCTCGCAATAATCCACTTGTATGATCGAAGTTGTGGCTCGGACCTTTGGTGGGTTGAGTGAACTCCATTGACTTGATGTGTCTTTTGATTCCGTTGAGTTCGCTCCGTAGATGAAGTTGCCGAAGGACTCTTCTTTCTCTTTTTCGGGCAATTCTTCACCAAATGTCCTTCAAGTCCACATAAGTGACAAGTTCTTCCTTTCAATTTCATTGTGGAACTTGAAGCATGCACAGTTTGGTCCTTGTTAAATCCCAAACCAACCTTACTTGTTTGACCTAATCTGGACATACAATTAAGTTTCTTGGAATCGGTGGAAAGCCTTTGTATGTCGGATTTAAGTTCATGAACTTGCTTGGTCAAAGCTTGGTTGGTGACATGAATCTCCTCAAACTGCTTTTCTAGAAAACCAATCTTGTCCATATATAATTTTGCGTTCGTCTCCGATTGGTTTAGTTTTTCTTGGAGGATTTTATTATTATCCAATAAACGTCCTTGTTCCTCCTCGAGATCATGAAGTTTGATCTTTAAAGCTTGATTCTCGTCTTGAACCTCAAGTCGTTGCTTCCTCAACTTCTTGATATGCTTGGCCATCTTCTTTGATTCCGCAAGAAGTTGTTGGTATGCCTCAACGAGTTCTTCTTCGTCCGACTCCCCCTCACTTGATGACTCTCCTCCGGATGTTGATTTTTCATGCAAAATCAAAGGAATAGAGTCAGTGACTAAAGATGATAAGCACAAATTAGAAGAGGGAATTTGAGAGGCATGAAAAGCAACAATTTTTTCTTTTTCCTCTTCACTTGAGGTCGATTCATCGAAACTAGAATCGTTCCAAGTTTTTGCTTGCAAAGCCTTCTTTTTGTATGATTTCTTAGAAGGACAATCCGTTGAAATATGGTCGTAGCCTTTGCATCGATAGCATTGGATTTTTCCTTCGAAATCATCTTTTTCTTTTTCTTTAGAAGGTTTGAGTTTAGAGGATTTAGAACCCGATGATTCTTTAGATGGTTTCGTGGATGAAGATCCATCGGTTCGATTCTTCCAAAATTTTCGACGAAATTTCTTTGTGATCCGCGCTAATTGTTCTTCAAACTCGGCAAAAGAGATTTCATCGTCGGAACTTGATTCGTCATCTTCTTCCTTTGTTGATTTGAACGCAATACCTGTAAGCTTAGAAGAAGACTTGGAAGAAATTTGATTAGTAGGAAAAGTCATCTCATAAGTTTGCAAAGCACCTACTAATTCCTCTACACTCATCTCATCCGGATGACTAACGGTTTCAATGGCGGTGACCTTTGCCCTAAACCGTTCCGGAAGAGTCCGAAGTATCTTTCTTACAATTTTCGACTCCGGAATCTTTTCTCCTAAATTAGCACATGTATTGACTATATCTTGAAGTCTTGTGTAATAATCAGTAAACAATTCATGCTCATCCATATGAATAGAGTCAAATTGACTTGTAAGCATCTGGAGCTTTTGAATTTTTACTAGATTAGTACCCTCATGTGTAATTTTGAGAATATCCCAAATTTCCTTCGCAGTTTCACATGCAGAAATTCGTGTGAACTCAGTCGAGGAAAGAGAATTAAATAAAGCGTTCATACCTTTCCCATTGTAAAAAGATCTTTCGATTTCCTCTTTGGACCATCTAGAGCGAGGTTTTGGTGTAGTAGAATTTCCTACTTCCTCAACCGGATGCACCCAACCGTATTCCACGGTTTGCCAAACACGCTCATCAATTGAGATGAGAAAAGCTCTCATCCGTACTTTCCAATACGCATAATTGGTCCCATCAAAAAGAGGAGGTCTAAAAATATTACCACTTTCACCCGACATGATAGATAAACCTAAAACCTGCTCTGATACCAATTGTTGGTTTTTAATATAAGGATCCACAAGGATCTAAATAGGTACTATCAAACACCTAGAGGGGGGTGAATAGGTGTAATATTTTAAAAATAAATCTCAGTGCAAAATAAAAACCAATGCGAAAAATAAAAACAGCACACCAAGATTTACGTGGAAACTCCAATCCAGGAGAAAAACCACGGGACCAACACGCAATAACAATCCACTAAGAATTGAAGAATAACAAGGTGATTACCGACTCCACGGACTCGACCCCTCCTTCAACTTCTTCGGATCTTGCGCTCCACCGATTGCATGTCCACTGCACACGTTCGAATCCACGAATGCCACTCGAATCCACGAGCACACGTTTCGAATCCACGAAACGCCTTCAACACACCGAATCCACGGTGCTACGTCGAATCCACGACGCAAACTCAGCCGATACAAAATAATGGCTTCGATGGTGATCCTTTGCTTAGATTATCAATGAAGATCCATGGGAGAAATTTCTAAGCAAAGATTAGATCAATTCGACAAAAAGTATGTCATGAAAGAACCGTCGAATTGACCTAACAGAGGCTAAAAAGAAGAACGGTAAAATCCTAGCCTCTAGGGTTGCTCACGAGTGTTTTCTTAATTAATCGGTACCTCTTGAGAAACCCTAAGTGTCTATTTATAGGTTAGAAACCTTTGGAAAGAGATAAGAATCAAAAACTTCCATAATAGAAATTTTCCCGCACGACGGTCCGGACTGCTTCAGGACTGTCGTCTTTTTCAGAGAATTTCCTGAAAAAATAGTTCGGGGTCCGGACTGGATTTCCACGGTCCGGATTATTCATGCAGTTTCTGCAAAATCCACGTTCGGGGTCCGGACTGAAATTCCCAAGGTCCGGACTGGAATTGCGCATGAACTAACCTATGTTCGGGGTCCGGACTGTGATGCCCGATCCGGACTCTGAACATGTAGTATGTCCAGTTTTTGATTTTTGTGCAATTAAACATTCATCCAAGTGTTTCTACACTATGGCAAGTATTCGGATCACCAAAATTATTTAGTTAAACGTACCTGATCAATCCGAATCCATTTTCTCTAAGATTGATGTATATGATCCACAATTCTTCAACTTCAATCTTCAAGACTCAAGACACAGAGTGTCAACTTGAGCTCTTGTTGAATCTTCTCTAAGTCTTCGATTGCTGATTGACAATTTGATCCCTTTAAGACTCCGACTCAACTCACTGACTTGACTCACGAAATATGCCAACACCAAAATGCCGTAACAGACTGTCCAAACTCAGGCGGCACTGGATGCCTCTCCCAGGAGCTGGTCCCTGGCGCTCCGTCTCTCTCTGACATGATCACTGATCCTCGGTCAACCCACCGGGCATGCCCAAATGCTGTATCTAACGTCGGCACTCGCCGAGAATACACCAAGTGATAGCTATTCCGATGCAGTCCTCTCTCAACTAGCTCAACCTTCTGGGCCTCATCCAGGCGACATGGGGTACACCGCTCAACAATTGCAAAACTCGCGAACATACTCCTGAAGAGGTCGACTCCCCTGCTGCAGGCGTCTAAGATCCCCTTCTAGTTTCTGCTTACACTGTCAGGAAGGAAGGCCCTGAGCAGCAAAGCATGAAACTCGCTCCAAGTCAACAACTGCGCTCCCGGTGGTCCAATAGGACGAACTCGATGCCACCAAATCTCGGCGTCCTTTTCCAAAAAGTGCGTAGCCAAGTGCACCTGATGCTTTTCCATTGCTGCTATCCAGTTTTCAGCCTCCCACGACTCCAAGCTCAATCCTGCAAATCGGGGTGGATCAGACTGCCGGGACTGGCTCTATCGACCGATGATGTCCCAAAGCTCATCTACTATCCGCCATCCACCCTACCTCGGTGCCTCGGCACTACTCGTCGACACGGAGAGGGTTGCTCGCTCCATCGGTGCCACTAGTATAACAGAATATGCCACTGCATAGGAAAAGTGCTGGAGGACTCTCAAGCGATACTACAACTAGCTGTGCTCTCTGCTCCAACAAGCGCATCAAATGTTCCATGGCTTCCTCCTGGCATCTGACAGCCTCCGACATCGGTGCCATCTGGTTCCATAACTCTTGAGTCTCGCTCTGCTCTGATAGCTCTGCCTCCCGCTGCTCGGGTACTCATCAGATGCGGGGTGTGCCCTCTTCACAACACGACGTCTCAGGGGTATCGTAATCCACTGCACAATAACAAACATCAGGACACAACAACCATACGACCCAATCCAGCGAGAGTCTAAGACATGTCATCCATTCCATAGCATTATGTTGTCTGCAGCCAACATAATCGCTTAGGAGAATAAACATGCCAATCACTCATCCCGTCTCTTGGGAGAGGTATAAAACTCAATCAGGACTCTCGCTAAAAGTCACGACTCTCACGTAGTCATCCTAATTGTAGAGTTATTTAGGATCCACAAGGATCTAAATAGGTACTATCAAACACCTAGAGGGGGGTGAATAGGTGTAATATTATAAAAACCAATCTCAGTGCAAAAATAAAAACAATGCGGAAAATAAAAATCAACACACCGAGATTTACGTGGAAACTCCAATCCAGGAGAAAAACCACGGGACCAACACGCAATAACAATCCACTAAGAATTGAAGAATAACAAGGTGATTACCGACTCCACGGACTCGACCCCTCCTTCAAGTTCTTCGGACCTTGCGCTCACCGATTGGATGTCCACGCAATAACAATCCACTAAGAAACGAAGAATAACAAGGTGATTACCGTCTCCACGGATTTAACCCCTCCTTCAATTTCTTCGGACCTTGCGCTCCAACGTTTGCACGTCCACTGCACACGTTCGAATCCACGAACGCCACTCGAATCCATGAGCATACGTTTCGAATCCACGAAACGCCTTCAACACACCGAATCCACGGTGCCACGTCGAATCCACGACGCAAACTCAGCCGGTAAGAATATTGGCTTCGATGGTGATCCTTTGCTTAGATTATCAATGAAGATCCATGGGAGAAATCTCTAAGCAAATATTAGATCAATTCGACAAAAGATATGTTCTTGAAAGAACCATCGAATTGACCTAAAAGAGGCTATGAAGAAGAACGATAAAAACCTAGCCTCTAGGGTTGCTCTCAAGTGTTTTATAAAATAATCGGCATAACTCCCACGTTTTTGAGAAACCCTAAATGTCTATTTATAGTTTAGAAACCTTTGGAAAGAGATAAGAATCAAAAACATACCTTATCTGGAATTTTTCAGGACGGCGATCCGGATCGGGATTACTGCGATCCGGATCGTCGTAACGAGATTGACGATTCCAGAAATCCAAGGGTTCGGGATCCGGATCGCAAGGCCCGATCCGGATCGTTCATGAATTTCAGCAACATCCAATGTTCGGGATCCGGATCAGAATAGGCTTGGATCCGGATTGGATTTGCACATGAACTAATACCCTTCGGGATCCGGATTGGATTATCTGATCCGGATCCTGAACATGTCCCATGTCCAGTTTTTGATTTTTATGCAATTAAAAATTCATCCAAGTGTTTCTACACTATAAGAAAGTATTCGGATCACCAAAATTATTTAGTTAAACATACCTGATCCTTTTGAATACTTTCTTCTTGAGATTGATGTAACTGATCCACAATTCTTCATCTTCAATCTTCAAGACTCAAGACACTGAGTGTCAACTTGAGCTCTTGTTGAATCTTCTCTAAGTCTTTGATTGCTGATTGACAATTTGATCCCTTTAAGACTCCGACTCAACTCACTGACTTGACTCACGAAATATGCCAACACCAAAATGCCGTAACAATCTCCCCCTTTGGCAATTTCGTGACAAAATCCAAAAATACATAAAAACGCTCAAGTCACTCATCTTAAACCAAAAAATCGAAATTCAATGTCATCACCAAAACATTGATTTTCTTTGCGTGAAAGATCCAATAAATACAAAATTACATTTGAACCAGTCTTAGAACATACTCTATGACTTAGGACTTGGAGTCTTAAAGTGATGTAATTCCTGCAAAACAAAACTCCAAACAAAATCAAACGTTAGTCGTTAGAAATTAAAATCCTACATTTGATTCGTCCTTTTGGTTCTTTTGTTTTTCCGCTCTTTCAATCTTTTCTTTTATCTCCCCCTATCTTGAGCATTTATGTTCTCCCTCTTTGTGATAGGATCATCATTTTCCGTTCTCCCCCATTTTTCCATTTTCGTTTGTCCTCTCTTGATGATCTCATCTCCGTCATTTCTCTTCTCCCCCTTTTTGTCACAAATTGTCAAACAGTGAACATACTAGACAAAAGGAAATCACTAACAATATTAGTTCATAGAGAAAGAGAGATAAAAGCTCAGTTCCGGTATATAACAAAAATGCAGATTGCGTACCGGTACCAGAAAGCAAAAAATCAAATAATTTCTTGAAACAAATCCAGATTTTGTCATCTTTTCAAATACCGATTTGTATTCCATCAAGAAATCCATTTAAGTGCTTTGAAGAACAATGAATTCAAAGAGATGTCATTCAATCCAAATTTCTTTCTTTAGAATAATTTAGAAAAATAAAAACCAGAAAGAGTATGTAAGCACTTTAGCATATCAACTTTAAACAAAATCATCGTTTCATGCAACAAGAAATAGATTATACCAAATCTATCAAAAATACTCAAAAATGAAACGAAAATTTATGAAAATTAAAACTCTTAAAGTTGAACAACTTCAATTACATCTAACCTGATCTTATGAGTAATGCCTTTATCAAATCATCAATTTTGGTAAAGAAAATGAAATACAAAGATCAATAGATGTTTGAAATCCCCGATAAGTTAGATAATATATCTAGAAAATCTGTTGAAGGAGTGGCTCTTTGAGCATCTTTTATCAAAAATCCCACCTTATACCAACCATGAAATATGACTGAGTCAAGTATTTCAATATGCATTTCATCAACAATTCATAAAACAGAAATTTGCTTTGCATTCATGGAGTATCTTTTTCTTCTTCTTTTTCTCCATGTGGTGGTAGTTTTCACACTCCTCATTGGGATGTAACTCTTTCCACATCTTTTGAGCATTTTACTTTTCTTTGACTCCCCCTCAATTGGCTATCAATTATTTAATATATAAGGTATTCAACCAAAAATTGATCTCGCATTCATACTCGACTAAGCAATCAAATATGATAATGACTATACCAAGAGATCATTGAGAGAGAAATTGACTTTGATCACTTAAAAGATGAATTAATTAACATAAATGATCATTGCAACATTGAAATATTATGATATCAAAAGCATAATAAATTTCTAAATGCGTGAAAGGATGCAATTAAAGTCAATTTAACCAATGCTCAATTAAACAACTCCTCTAAATGAAGTGTCTTCAAGATTATGAATATGGAGTCAAGTTGATAATCCAAGAAAACTTAATTTGGAGTGAATGAACGTGAAGCCCTTTTTATTCAATGCACTTGTTCGATTAAAAACCCTTTTGTTCAAAAACAAAGTATAAAAACAAAGAGCATTGAAAAACATGTAATGCAAAGATTAAGAAAAATATGAAGGGAAAACCAATCAAAGCATTACATACAGTCATAAGCTAATTAGAACTTAAGACAAGGAAAGATATCACCTTTCCGAATCCAAAATCGCTGGATTTTGGGTTGTCTTGATTCGTTGTGGCCGGGGGTTGTCCGCTTTGACTGTTGATCCACCTTAGGTCTTTGCCTCGCAATAATCCACTTGTATGATTGAAGTTGTGGCTCGGACCTTTGGTGGGTTGAGTGAACTCCTTTAACTTGATGTGTCTTTTGATTCCGTTGAGTCCGCTCCGAAGATGAAGTCGCCGAAAGATTTTTCTTTCTCTTTTTCGGGCAAACCTTCACCAAATGTCCTTCAAGTCCACAAAGGTGACATGTCCTTCCTTTCGATTTCATTGTGGAACTTGAAGCATGCGCAGTTTGGTCCTTTTTAAATCCCAAACCAACCTTGCTTGCTTGACCTAATCCGGACATACAATTAAGTTTCTTGGAACCGGTTGAAAACCTTTGTATGTCGGATTTAAGTTCATGAACTTGCTTGGTCAAAGCTTGGTTGGTGACATGAATCTCCTCAAACTGCTTTTCTAGAAAACCAACCTTGTCCATATATGATTTAGCGTTTGTCTCCGATTGGTTTAGCTTTTCTTGGAGGATTCTATTGTTGTCTAATACCCGTCCATGTTCCTCCTCGAGATCATGAAGTTTGATCTTTAAAGCTTGATTCTCGTCTTGAACTTCATGTCGTTGCTTCCTCAACTTCTTGTTAAGTTTGGCCATCTTCTTTGATTCCGCAAGAAGTTGTTGGTATGCCTCAACGAGTTCTTCTTCGTCCGACTCCCCCTCACTTGATGACTCTCCTCCGGATGTTGATGTTTCATGCAAAATCAAAGGAATAGAGTCAGTGACTAAAGATGATAAACACAAATTAGAAGAGGGAATTTGAGAGGCATGAGAAGCAACAATTTTTTCTTTTTCCTCTTCACTTGAGGTCGATTCATCGAAACTAGAATCGTCCCAAGTTTTCGCTTGCAAAGCCTTCTTTTTGTATGATTTCTTAGAAGGACAATCCGTTGAAATATGGCCGTAGCCTCTACATCGATAACATCGGATTTCCCCTTCGAAATCATCTTTTTCTTTTTCTTTAGAAGGTTTTGCAATGCTTTTGAGTTTAGAGGATTTAGAACCCGATGATCCTTTAGATGATTTCGTGGATGAAGATCCATCGGTTCGATTCTTCCAAAATTTCCGACGAAATTTCTTTGTGATCCGCGCCAGTTGTTCTTCAAAATCGGCAAAAGAGATTTCATCGTCGGAACTCGATTCGTCATCTTCTTCCTTTGTTGATTTGAATGCAATACCTGTAAGCTTAGAAGAAGACTTGGAAGAATTTTGATTAGTAGGAAAAGTCATCTCATAAGTTTGCAAAGCACCTACTAATTCCTCTACACTCATCTCATCCGGATGACTAACGGTTTCAATGGCGGTAACCTTTGCCCTAAACCGTTCCGGAAGAGTCCGAAGTATCTTTCTTACAATTTTCGACTCCGGGATCTTTTCTCCTAAATTAGCACATGTATTAATTACATCTTGAAGTCTAGTGTAATAATCTGTAAACAATTCATGCTCTTCCATATGAATAGAGTCAAATTGACTTGTAAGCATCTGGAGCTTTTGAATTTTTACAAGATTAGTACCTTCATGTGTAATTTTGAGAATATCCCAAATTTCCTTCGCGGTTTCACACGCGGAAATTCGTGTAAACTCAGTCGAGGAAAGAGAATTATATAAAGCGTTCATACCTTTCCCATTGTAAGAAGATCTTTCGATTTCCTCTTTAGACCATCTAGAGCGAGGTTTTGGGGTAGTAGAATTTCCTACTTCCTCAACCGGATGCACCCAACCGTATTCAACGGTTTGCCATACCCGCTCATCAATAGAGATGAGAAAAGCTCTCATCCGCATTTTCCAATATGCATAATTGGTCCCATCAAAAAGAGGAGGTCTAAAAATATTACCACTTTCACCCAACATGATAGATAAACCTAAAACCCGCTCTGATACCAATTGTAGAGTTATTTAGGATCCACAAGGATCTAAATAGGTACTATCAAACACCTAGAGGGGGGTGAATAGGTGTAATATTATAAAAACCAATCTCAGTGCAAAAATAAAAACAATGCGGAAAATAAAAATCAACACACCGAGATTTACGTGGAAACTCCAATCCAGGAGAAAAACCACGGGACCAACACGCAATAACAATCCACTAAGAATTGAAGAATAACAAGGTGATTACCGACTCCACGGACTCGACCCCTCCTTCAAGTTCTTCGGACCTTGCGCTCACCGATTGGATGTCCACGCAATAACAATCCACTAAGAAACGAAGAATAACAAGGTGATTACCGTCTCCACGGATTTAACCCCTCCTTCAATTTCTTCGGACCTTGCGCTCCAACGTTTGCACGTCCACTGCACACGTTCGAATCCACGAACGCCACTCGAATCCACGAGCACACGTTTCGAATCCACGAAACGCCTTCAACACACCGAATCCACGGTGCCACGTCGAATCCACGACGCAAACTCAGCCGGTAAGAATATTGGCTTCGATGGTGATCCTTTGCTTAGATTATCAATGAAGATCCATGGGAGAAATCTCTAAGCAAAGATTAGATCAATTCGACAAAAGATATGTTCTTGAAAGAACCATCGAATTGACCTAAAAGAGGCTATGAAGAAGAACGATAAAAACCTAGCCTCTAGGGTTGCTCTCAAGTGTTTTATAAAATAATCGGCATAGCTCCCACGTTTTTGAGAAACCCTAAATGTCTATTTATAGTTTAGAAACCTTTGGAAAGAGATAAGAATCAAAAACATACCTTATCTGGAATTTTTCAGGACGGCGATCCGGATCGGGATTACTGCGATCCGGATCGTCGTAACGAGATTGACGATTCCAGAAATCCAAGGGTTCGGGATCCGGATCGCAAGGCCCGATCCGGATCGTTCATGAATTTCAGCAACATCCAATGTTCGGGATCCGGATCAGAATAGGCTTGGATCCGGATTGGATTTGCACATGAACTAATACCCTTCGGGATCCGGATTGGATTATCTGATCCGGATCCTGAACATGTCCCATGTCCAGTTTTTGATTTTTATGCAATTAAAAATTCATCCAAGTGTTTCTACACTATAAGAAAGTATTCGGATCACCAAAATTATTTAGTTAAACATACCTGATCCTTTTGAATACTTTCTTCTTGAGATTGATGTAACTGATCCATAATTCTTTATCTTCAATCTTCAAGACTCAAGACACTGAGTGTCAACTTGAGCTCTTGTTGAATCTTCTCTAAGTCTTTGATTGCTGATTGACAATTTGATCCCTTTAAGACTCCGACTCAACTCACTGACTTGACTCACGAAATATGCCAACACCAAAATGCCGTAACACTAATGTCCAACCACAAGCCTAGGGTTTCCAAGTCCACCACGACCTACAACCTAGGCTCTGATACAACTCTAATCTGTCACGCCCCGGGGTCGAAACTGCGACCCGGGCTCGCTAACAGATCCGCCATCTGTACGGAAACTGCCGTACAGACGAAGCGTCTAACCTACAAAAAGAATCAACTACAGTATACAGATATCAGAGCTGAAAGTAAACTACTAAAAACTGAAATCCTTTCACTGTACAACTGAAAATAATACAATATCCATCTCCCCAAATACGATCGTATAAAAATCCTCTGATACAAAAACCCAAAAGGGAGATTTCTCCAATAAATAAATCAGTGTACAAGCTCTCAATACAAAAAATATTCTCACTACAACAGTCTCTCAAACTGTAAAATAAAGTACAACTCTATACCTCACAACAAAGGTCTCTCAACAGAGGAAAAGAAGTAAACTAATCTACTGAAGCTCTCCTCTGAAGGGGGTACCGCTACACTCCAACGACGGGTAGGGAACTAGATCGCGACTCCCTCGAAACCGGTCAGAAAGTTCAGCAACTGGAGCACAGGAACAGGAGTAGAAGTCCCTGGGGAAAAAGACACCACGACGGGTGTGAGAACTACTTCCCACAGTAGTTCTCAGTGGGTGCCGTCAACAAGCCCAACGGTCTGCCCACTAAGTCTACTAGAGGCATAAAGAAACAAGGTAATACGGAAAGAAAAGAGCTGGGAAGGATAACTCTCCAGCTACTATGCCTCTAACTATAATGCTCAATGGGAAAGAGAACACAGAAGATGGTATGCATCCACTCACTACTGACCATATGTCATAAGCTCAAGGAAAACTCTACTATGACACATGCTATACCATCACTCTCTCAATGTCACCCAATCTCAATGACTGTCCCACTTTGGACCAGTCAAACAAACCTGCGCTCATCTACTGCCGCACATCCCGGAGGAACGGACTTACGTAGGGTTTCCCACACGGACTATCTCAATCTCAAGCGAACTCTAGTGTATCAACTAGTCGCATCATCGCAGCCTCGTCAGGCTCGGTATCATCAACGCACCCGGGGCGTAGCTCGAGGGGAGCGACCCCAACGAACTCAAGTATCTCAAGTATCTCATAACTGGCATAAAAGGCCAGGCTCAGCAGGCTATAATCCACGATCAAACAGATCGGTATCTCAAGCTCGAAACACATCTCAGTCGAAAAAGAACCTCGACTCAAATATAAAAAGCCCAAACACTCTCAAGGCTATGTCGGAGAACCCTCAACGACTCAACTCACAACACTAACTCACTAAAAGAAAGTACCACACAGCTGGGACCGCCGTCACTCCAAACGGCTCCCACACCTGAACACCAACCACATCGATAACTCAGGAAGGGCCGACACCATAAGGGTTTGGAAAACTCGATAGGTCGGTGCTAAGAACGCTATCAAACAAGAACAGACTCTAGGCTCCGCCTATCGAAGTTCCCGGCCCCCTTACAGTTCGGGAACACGCCAACCTCGGTACAACACGCAGAAGATACCAACTAGGGCCCGAAAGTTTCGGGGGACCGACACCTACAACCCTATCAAACAAGAACAGGTTCCAGGCTCGGCCCCCGTGGCTTTCGTCCCAACAAAGAATGGTCCCTAGAACCCAAACCACTCGAATCCTTACGAGTGGGAAAATTTACAGGAAAAGGGGTGACATTTGTTACTGAAAACCATTTTCACTCGATCCACGCGGGTGAGGACTAAAAGTAGTTCCCTTTTTGAAAAACTATCTTAATTTGAGGAGAAACCCATTTTAATGATTTTTAGTTCTTTTTAGGAAAAACAGTTAGAAAACAAGTGTTTACCCAAACCCCGAAGGGCTGATGCCTTGTCCAATCAAACAAGAACAGACTTCAGCGGCCCTTCGATGCTTGGAAGGAAACATCGATAGACTAAAATCATGTGTATGTCAAAAGGTTCTGGGTTCTAGGTCCAGCTAACACAAGCACACAACTGCCGCTAACACAGTGGCGACAGCACAACAGGGATAGAAGACCTCCCGGGACTACCGTTTATCCAAACGGCTCCCGGCACAGAAAAGCGACCCACTACATCTACCAGACTCCACTCTGGTCCCAAGCACGAGTGCAAATGCATCCCACACCAAAAGAAAGTCCCGACCTCTCGACCCACTACCCGGGCGAGGATAACACTATGTCCAGGAATGAAAAAAAACAGTGTGGATATCTAAACATAAATAACCCTAGCCCAAGTGAGGGTTTTCTACTGGTCTGGTTACACATGCAACATATGACGGGGGTGCTAGGTCAAGTTCCCAAATAACTACAATTTAATAGATGATAAAAGGAATAACAATTCCTACAATCTAGCATGCTACACACGAAAATAAACTATCATGCATAGACCTACATCAGTAGAATTACTGTACAGTCCAATAAAACTTGGAGATAAGGCCACCCACCTCGATTTGCCACCAATTGCTCGTAGACACTTGCAATTGGCCTCCACGCGATCGACACGCAAAACGATGCCCGCTGCCGGAGTTCGCACGCAAAACGGAGCACGATGCCGAAGTCCGTTCGCAAAACGGAGTCCGCACGCAAAACGGTGCACGGTGCCGAAATCCGCACGCAAAATAGTGCACGGTGCCGGAGTCCGCACGCAAAACGGTGCACGATGCCAGAGTCCGCATGCAAAACGGAGTCTGCACGCAAAACGGTGCACGGTGCCGAAATCCGCACGCAAAACGGAGCACGGTGCCAGAATCCGCACGCAAAACGGCGTCCGCACGCAAAACGGTGCACGGCGTTGGGGACCGCACGCAAAACGGTGCAGTAAAACACGGTCCCTAACACAGATAAGAGCAAGAGGGTCAATTCACTGTCCAAAAGAACGCTCCAAAACTGTGCCAAAAACACCGTAAAAACAAGTGCGGGACCTACCTCGACACGTCGCGCCGCCCAACCGACCCGTTAGGAACACCTCGCGCGCTCGGCGAGGTCCACGGCGCACCGCCGCATCCCCCAAAAATCTCCTCCTCACTCCCTCTCTTGCTCGGTTGAAGAAGGAAGAAAAGAAAATGGAGGAGAAAAGGCGTGCGGGGGAGAAAGAAGAAGAAGAAGAAGAGAAAGAGAAAGGGAGGCTCGCATGGACCGGGTTCACGGTGCACCGCCCAATGGGAGCTCGCGGCCGACCGGTCCACAAGCAGGGGCGCGCGCACCAGGCGCAGCGCGCGCCCCCTACGCCACGTGGCGCGCATCACAGCGCGCCACGCGGGCGCTGCAAAGCGCCCGCCACACGGGCGCGGTTACACCGCGCCACCCCAGGCGCGGGACACGCGCGCGCCACACGGGCGCGCGAACCCGCGCCCGCGCGGGCGCCAACGGGGGCCCGCCACATGGCGGCCCCCGCGCGACCCGCGCCCCGCGTCCGTACGCGCGCGCCTCGATCCGCGCGCCGCGATCCTCGGGATCCGTGCCGACCTCGGGATTCGTGCCGCGATGCCTCGAAAAACGCGCGCGTCAACCGGGCTCCAAATCAAACAAGTAAATAGTCCATTCTCAACGATTTCGCGCGCTGAATCCAAAACCGATGTCCGTTTCTCCAAATTCTCTTCCGAAAATTTGCCGAATGCCCCCGGATAGCC
Organism: Tillandsia fasciculata; assembly: GCA_029168755.2. NCBI lineage: Eukaryota > Viridiplantae > Streptophyta > Magnoliopsida > Poales > Bromeliaceae > Tillandsia > Tillandsia fasciculata. The sequence goes on along the minus strand of CM054932.1, from coordinate 11,725,300 downwards.
AACTTGATCCGATTTCCGCACCGGGTCCAATTCTGAAGTCCGATTTGCGAAATTCCAACTCTAAAAATTTTCGAAGGCAACCGGAGAGGTAATCTTTTATCCAAACTTCGCCCGGAGTCTAAATTTGACATCTGCGTCGTGCGAAACCACTTCTAAACACTCGACGGGTCCTCCAATTTCCCACTGGATCTCTTTTTAAGCCCAATGTCCAACACTTGTGTCCAAATTGCGCGCAAACACCACCGACACACCACGCAGGCCTCTAGTGATGCAAACTAAATCCCAAATTGCATCACAAATCCATTTCTCGGGCCCGACATGCGCACAAACACTCCCAACGGCCACTAAAAGCTGCCCAACAACCAGCAAACCTTACGCGGGGGATTTCGGGACCTCACACCGCATCCCCTGTTTAGCGCACAAACACTCCCAACGGCCACTAAAAGCTGCCCAACAACCAGCAAACCTTACGCGGGGGATTTCGGGACCTCACACCGCATCCCCTATTTAGTCAGAAATAAAGCACCTGCCAGAAGGTCTAAAGACCTCGGATAAAAGTGAACACTTTGCTCTCACCTTCGTGCTTTAACCCCTCCATGGTACTTTTGCAGCACTGTAAGTAACCGTGAGGCGTCCCCACCACGACACTTTCACCTTTGTGGGGTACACGGGTCAATCGGACCACTTCTCTAAAAAAGTACACCCATGCGGTGGCCAAACCGCCTGTGTACGTGTAAGCAAACCTTGAGCAGAATGACCGCAGCCATTGTGTAACTTAGAGCACCGCGACGCTCAGTCGCAACAGATAGTAACAAAGAGGGATACTAATGCGAAAAAGGGTTAGACAATAACAATTTGGACCTCTACTCTACTCTCACATATTACGATATGAAACCACACTTCAAAACACAACAAAGGTACCCACCTGAAACGAAGATAAACAACCGCACCCGTGACCCTCCTAAGCAATCAGAACTTCACGCGTCCTAATAAAATAACCAAAAGCACAATTTAACACTTTACCCTAAACAGGCAAAATCAGTGGTCCCGACCACTGTAACATGTATCCCTTCTATCCCAAAATAATAAATCGACGAAAAACCAAAATCACTGTGCCAAGCGGACCGCGTCGTCAATCAAAAACCGTCGAGTCAAAACTGTCAAGCAAAACCACAAAACTCAGATCAAACCGGATCTCTGACGGTAAAACCGATGGTTAACAACAACCGGACCGCGACTATATCATCGTGAATTCCATCGGAACCCAAATCCGCTAACGAAAATCCAACAAAACCCAATTTCTCATCTGGTAGCCGACTCGGGACGTCAACGGTCAAGCCGAGAAAACCACGAAGGCAAAAACGATGAGAAAAAGGCCCGACGGCGCGACCCCGACGATTTTGTCAAGGCGCAGAGCGACGGTGACGTGCGAAACTAGCACATGACATGGCGAAACGGTGGCCTAAATGACCCCGGGTGGCCATGCTAATAAAAACGGCGAAAACGGTGATCCAAATGATGAAAACGGTGCTCAAAACGGTGAAAAACGGACCAAAACGGAGTTACCGGGCTTCCAGGCTGAAAAACGATGCACGGACTAGACGTGGACCGAGTTCACAGCACAGTGGAGGAGGCGGCGCAGACCGGGCTCACCCCGAGCGAGTGCACCATGTGCTTTGGGCCGGACTGGTGCACGAGAAAAGCGCGCACCGGGCTCACGCCAGCAGGGCGCGGCGGCGGGCATCGGGTGCACGCCAAAAGCATGCACCGCGGGAACTGGGCCGGGCTGGTGCATCCACTGCGGGCCAGCGGTGCAACGGGGTTCACCGCAATCGGTGCCGCACCTATGCGTCGGGTCCACACCTAGAGCGTGGACCGCGTGGCTGCGTGCCGGGCTAGCGCACGCGAATGTGCGCCGGGTCTGCGCCTCCGGGCTGTGGATGTGACACCCCCGGAATTTGGATTAGTCCTATATATAAATGATATAATAGGACTAAAATCTCTAACCCGGCTATAGCATTTTGGATGGTAGCAAGATCCAAGAGGAACATGAGAGTTAAGCGTCCTAGAACTAGAGAAGTTCTAGGATGGGTGACCCCCTGGGAAGTGGGGCGTCACAGTTGGTATCAGAGCCATTCACCAGCCGGAAATGTGAGATGAGTCTCGGCTGAGCCAGGGTTATATAGCGGGTAGAGCGAGGCTCCCCCGGCTAATGACCGTTGTGGGTGGAGTGCAGCTCCCCACAAGGTCGGCTAAGGCTAGCGAGATAAGTCTCACATCGCCTGGTGCTTGTGAGTGTGCTTGAGCCTGACGTGGACGTCAGGGCTTAAAGGGGGGGAAGAATGTGACACCCCCGGAATTTGGATTAGTCCTATATATAAATGATATAATAGGACTAAAATCTCTAACCCGGCTATAGCATTTTGGATGGTAGCAAGATCCAAGAGGAACATGAGAGTTAAGCGTGCTAGAGCTAGAGTAGTTCTAGGATGGGTGACCCCCTGGGAAGTGGGGGAATTTGGATTAGTCCTATATATAAATGATATAATAGGACTAAAATCTCTAACCCGGCTATAGCATTTTGGATGGTAGCAAGATCCAAGAGGAACATGAGAGTTAAGCTTGCTAGAGCTAGAGTAGTTCTAGGATGGGTGACCCCCTGGGAAGTGGGGCGTCACAGTGGACCCCGTGGACCGCGCGACGGCTTTGCTTTATTTTTCGTTTTCCTTCGTCTTTTCCGGCTCCGGTTGCGACCACGCGACCATGGCGGCTGCGGCGACGACCTCGTGAACATGATAACGGCGGCAGCGGGCGGCGGCGGCCTCCCGTTAATTCCCCCATGCTTAAAACCGCGGCAACTCTAACGATAAAACCATTGATCGGAGACCAAACGAAACATCGATCGGAAACCCGATCAAACCTCCGATCAAGACCGATTAAAAACCATCGATCAAACCCGGTCAAGAACACGAACAAATAATCGATCAAAACCAAACAAAAATCCATGATCAATTTATCAAATAAATCGACCTCAAAAGAACACGAAAAACCCACGATTAAACCGCCCAAAGAGAAATAACGATCGCTAACCTTGCTCCAATGGAGGAGGCAACGCGGTCCCGATCTCCGTTCTTTGCGGTGGTGGGAATCCGGATCCGCCCTCCGATGACGGTGACGTCTCGTTCCCGGCTCCCGGCACGTTGATCGAAGAACGGGTTCCTTCGCTTCCTCCTTCTCTATTTCTTTTTCCTCCGGTTAGGGTTTCCTTTTCTTTTTCTCTCACTACACCAATACTGGCTTTTAGCGGCACTTTAAACTGCCGGGAAATAACAAAAAAGTGCCGGTAATTATTTTTCCCGGCACTTTTTTGTGGCAGTCAAAAGTGCCGGCTAAAACTCCGTCGGCAATTCTTTTACCGGCACTTATACCAAACCGCCAGCATATAAGGTTTTGGCGGCACTTACAAGTGCCAGCATAGAAGGTAAAGCCGGCACTTGCAAGTGCCAGCAAAAACTCTCTATTCCGGCACTTATACCAAACCGCCAGCATATAAGGTTTTGGCGGCACTTACAAGTGCCAGCATAGAAGGTAAAGCCGGCACTTGCAAGTGCCAGCAAAAACTCTCTATTCCGGCACTTATACCAAACCGCCAGCAAATAAGGTTTTGGCGGCACTTACAAGTGCCAGCATAGAAGGTAAAGCCGGTACTTGCAAGTGCCAGCAAAAACTCTCTATTCCGGCACTTATACCAAACCGCCAGCATAGAAGGTTTTGGCGGCACTTACAAGTGCCAGCAAAACCGCCAGCGTAGAAGGTAAAGCCGGCACTTGCAAGTGCCAGCGTAGAAGGTAAAGCCGGCACTTGCAAGTGCCAGCATAGAAGGTTTTGGCGGCACTTGCAAGTGCCAGCGTAGAAGGTAAAGCCGGCACTTGCAAATTTCCCCTGCGCGCTATCGCGACCGTGCGCGGAAATTAAAATTTCCTTTGCTGGCATTTGATAGGATATTAATTAGGTTTTAGTGGCATTTTTTATAAATGCCATTAAAAAAATGCCAGTAAAAAATTTTTTAGGTATTTTTAATATAATTTTTTTTAAAATTAAATAAATAAATAAAATAAAATAAATATAATTTTTTTTAACGGCATTTTTAAAAAACTGCCGGTAAAAATTTATTTTTGGTGGCTTTTTTTCTAAATGCCACCACAAAAGTGCCGGCAATAATAAGTTTTGGTGTAGTGTCTTTTCTCTCTTTTCTTTCTTTTCTATCTCCGAACTAGGGTTTCGTTTTGGTCTTCGGCACGCACAAGGGGGAAGGGTTTGAGAAGGCGATCTTTTAAAACTAGGGTTCTCCTTTCGGTAAACGGGGTATAATTATCTTTTTATTATTAATTTATTTTATTTTATTTTATTTTATTTTTTCTTTTCGTACGTACGTAAAAAGAAAAAATCCCCATAGCCAGATATTTATTATATAATAATAAATATCTATTCCCACGAGATAATTTCAAAATTCCTCGAAAAGCATGCCAGATCTTTTGCACGGATTCCGAGCGCGCTAAGTTATCATGACCTTAAAAACCCCATTCCAGGAGGTCCCTAGGTCAGATTTCATATCCGATCGCACTGCCGGTTATTGTTTTTCGGGCTCTATCCTAGAAAAATACCCGCACAGTGCAACGATTGACTTAAAAAAACTCGATAAAATAAGCCCCTAACAACCAATTCATCCCGAAAGGAATTCAAGACATGCAGGATAGGTCGTGACATTACATCACTCACCCCTTAAAAGAAGTTTCGTCCTCGAAACTTAACTTTAACCCTCGCCAAGCGAGTCTGGAAAACACTCCCTCACATTCGATTCTAGTTCCCAAGTCGCCTTGCGCCCTCTATGGTTCCTCCGCAGCACCTTCACATAGGGAATATTCCGGTTGCATAACTTCTTGTCTTCTCGCGTCAAGATCCATACAGAACTCGTGAACGCTACTCGACTGCCTTCTACCAAGCTTCTTACCCACGACGACGAAAAGAAAAGCGAGTAGAGGGCGTTCCTACAAGCTAAGTTCACGAGTTCCGGTAAGCCCGGTTCCCGGAGACGCACTTGGAACTTCAAGCAGTCAACTACCGCTTAAAGGTTGCTGTGACCGTTGGTCCCCAAGCGCTATGCCGATAACCCTTAACGGAAACCCCACTAGTTCTTAGAGACTAAGAACCCGCCCCACCCTCGCTGGGCAGGAAGGAATAAAGCTGCCTGCCTCGAGGGGTAGCCCAAAAGTCTGACCGAACTTATTTCTACGATGGAGATTTCTTCTTATAACTAAGGTAGGGGCGAAAACACGAAGCGAGGTGAAAGAGTGGGATGCTCTGTTGGTTTTTATATAAGGATCCACAAGGATCTAAATAGGTACTATCAAACAACTAGAGGGGGGGTGAATAGGTGTAATACTCAAAAACCAATCTCAGTGCAAAATAAAAAAAACCAATGCGAAAAATAAAAACAGCACACGGAGATTTACGTGGAAACTCCAATCCAGGAGAAAAACCACGGGACCAACACGCAATAACAATCCACTAAGAATTGAAGAATAACAAGGTGATTACCGACTCCACGGACTCAAACCCCTCCTTCAACTTTTTCGGATCTTGCGCTCACCGACTGCACGTCCACTGCACACGTTCGAATCCACGAACGCCACTCGAATCCACGAGCACACGTTTCTGTGACGCCCCACTTCCCAGGGGGTCACCCATCCTAGAACTACTCTAGCTCTAGCACGCTTAACTCTCATGTTCCTCTTGGATCTTGCTACCATCCAAAATGCTATAGCCGGGTTAGAGATTTAGTCCTATTATATCATTTATATAGAGGACTAATCCAAATTCTGGGGGTGTCACATTCTTCCCCCCTTTAAGCCCTGACGTCCACGTCAGGCTCAAGCACACTCACAAGCACCAGGCGATGTGAGACTCGTCTCGCTAGCCTTAGCCGACCTTGTGAGGAGCTGCACTCCACTCACAACGGTCATTAGCCGGGGAGCCTCGCTCTACCCGCTATATAACCCTGGCACAGCCGAGACTCATCTCACATTTCCGGCTGGTGAATGGCTCTGATACCAACTGTGACGCCCCACTTCCCAGGGGGTCACCCATCCTAGAACTACTCTAGCTCTAGCACGCTTAACTCTCATGTTCCTCTTGGATCTTGCTACCATCCAAAATGCTATAACCGGGTTAGAGATTTAGTCCTATTATATCATTTATATAGAGGACTAATCCAAATTCCGGGGGTGTCACAGTTTCGAATCCCCGAAACGCCTTCAACACATCGAATCCACGATGCTACGTCGAATCCACAACGCAAACTTGATAAAAGCTTCGATGGTGATCCTTTGCTTAGATTATCAATGAAGATCCATGGGAGAAATCTCTAAGCAAAGATTAGATCAATTCGACAAAAAGTATGTCTTGAAAGAACCGTCGAATTGACCTAAAAGAGGCTAAAAGAAGAACGATAAAAACCTAGCCTCTAGGGTTGCTTTCAAGTATTTTCTAAATTAATCGGTCGTTCTTGAGAAACCCTAAGTGTCTATTTGTATGTTAGAAACCTTTGGAAAGAGATAAACATCAAAAACTGACTTAATAGAATTTTTCCCGCATGACGGTCCGGACTGGATTTGGCTGATCCGGACTGTCGTCTTTTTTCAGCAATTTTCCTAAAAAAACAGTTCGGGGTCTGGACTGGAATTCTGATCAGGACTGGAATTCTGATCCGGACTGGAATTTTCTGATCAGGACTGGAATTCTGATCCGGACTGGAATTTTCTCATGAACTAAACTATGTTCGGGGTCCGGACTGGATTGGTCTGATACGGATCCTGAACATCCAATTTGTCCAATTTTTAATTTTTAACCAATGAAAACTTATCCATGTGTTTCTAAACTACACAAATGTATTCGGATCACCAAAATTATTTAGTTAAACGTACCTGATCAATCCGAATCCATTTTCCTTAAGATTGATGTAATTGATCCACAATTCTTCACCTTCAATCTTCAAGACTCAAAACACTGAGAGTCAACTTGAGCTCTTGTTGAATCTTCTCTGAGTCTTCGATTGCTGATTGACAATTTGATAACTTTAAGACTCCGACTCAACTCACGAAATATGCCAACACAAAAAGCCGTAACAATCTCCCCCTTTGGCAATTTCATGACAAAACCCAAAAATACATAAAACGCTCAAGACACTCATCTTAAACCAAAAAATCGAAACTCAATGTCATCACCAAAACATTGACTTTCTTTGCGTGAAAGATCCAATAAACAAAAATTACATTTGAACCAGTCTTAGAACAAACTCTATGACTTAGGACTTGGAGTCTTAAAGTGATGTAAATCCTGCAAAACAAAACTCCAAACAAATCAAACGTTAGTCGTTAGAAATTAAATGTAAATCCTACATTTGATTCGTCCTTTTGTGTCACGCCCCGGGGGTTTGTTTTAGCGGAAACGGTTCACAAAAGGTACACATTTGGCGCGTAAATTTTTTTTGAAATTAAACCCTCTTCCCTGGCACGTGCCCAGACCCGCCGCATACACAGAATCACTCTGCAAACGGACAGAGTCTCCTCTGTATATGCACGGCGTAGCAGCTAATACAAAGTCCAATACAATCATTCATTCAATCGCAACAGTTCTATCAAACAACTATGTACCATAACTGATTAATAAGCACGGCCAAGAAATTTTTGAAAAGGATAAATCCACAGTCGTTGAAAAAGCGCCTACCCGGCACTTAGATTTTGAAAACTCGTTTCGAAAACAGCATAAATCCACAGGGTTTTGAAAACAGTGCCCACACGACACTCGAGTTTTGAAATTCATTTTCACAATCCATAAATCCACAGGGTTTTGAAATCAGTGCCCACACGACACTTAAATTTTAAAAAAAACAGTTTTCGCAGTCTTTTCTTTGGTTTTACTTTTTTTTTCTTTTCCAAACGGCCAACAGGAATAAAAGGAAAGATAAATAGATAAGAGGACAACCAAATGAAAACCATGCCGACATCCACACCGACCCCACGAGGGTATCGAGAACCACACAAATGACTACAAACGGAAATGAAATGCGAAGATAAAAGAGGAAATACAGTCCGGGGTCCCCAGCGACCCAGAAGCTCCTGCCCCGTCCTCACCGTCGCCTACCTCTCCCCCCGTCTGGACCCTGTCACGAAGTGGGAAGTCAGTGACGAATAATAGTAGAGCAGGAAAAGTAGTAAAACAAACCGTAAAGCCGACCGGAGCAACCACCCTCCCAAGAGGGAAAAAGACAACCTGTACCCCTGTATCCTGCAATACCCGACCACGTCGGACAACTAAACCGACGAGCCGTACAGTACCTGCAATACCCGACCACGTCGGACAACTAAACCGACGAGCCGTACCGTACCTGCAATACCCGACCACGTCGGGCAACTAAACCGACGGGCCGTACCGTACCTGCAATACCCGACCACGTCGGGCAACTAAACCGACGGGTCGCACCGCTCGCACCTCGGCGCCTCAAACCCCACAACTACAGGGGCCCCACTACGTCACCTCGTGGGTATACACGGGTCATAGACCGCTTTTCCGGAAAAGCGCACCCTTTGCGGTGGCCAAACCGCGGGTGCGCGTGCTGCAGCCTCGAGCAAAGTAACCATAACCACTATCATGTTAGCATCATAATATATAAACAAGAGTAAACTGGTGACATGTAAAATCAAAAGTAAAACGGTAATATGTGTGATCGAGAGTAACCCGCTAACATGTACAATCAAAAGCAAGGCGGTAATATGTGTAATCGAAAGTAACCCGCTAACATGTAATCTCAAAAGTGAAACGACCGCCGAAGGCCGACGCTACGCACCACGATGAAACCCACCACATAATAAACATGAACATAACGACATTACGCATTAAGGGATTCTAAGGGTGTACCCACCTGAAATGCGGAGAAGAAAGTGTGCGGAAACTTCAGTTAAAACGCTCCCACCTTGCGTTCGAAAAGAGCTACAGTAAGAAGCATCGTTAATAAACTCGTCGTGGTCAAAAACACTCAAAAACGGGGCGAAACGGGCCAAAAACGGAGCTTGTGGGCTCTTTGGCTGCAGTCTGGTGCACGGATCCAGGCATGGACCGGGTTCAGGGCAGGAGACGGCGTGGGCGCAGACCGGGAGCACAGCACAGTGAGCCGCTGGTGCATGGACGGCGTCGCGGACCGGGTTCACGGCCACAGTGACAGAGGCCGTAGACCGGGCGCACGCCTCGGCAGGGTGCGCCGTTGCGTCTTGGGCCCGGCCGCGCACGGGAGAAAGGCGCGCGCCGGGTCCATCATTTCCCGCTACGGTGGCGAACACCGGGTGCACGCCTAGGGCGTGCACCGCGCGGCCTGGCGCACGCTCCCGTGCGCCGGGTCTGCGCCCCCGGGTCAAGGAGGGAGTGCGCCGGGTGCACGCCAGGTACGGTGGACCGCGCGGCCTGGCGCACGCCTTCGTGCGCCGGGTCCGCGCCCCTGTGCCCGGGAGCCGTGCGCCGGGTGCACGCCGAGCTCTGTGGACCGCGGCCGTACCAGGGTGAACAGTAACCCCTTTTTCCGTCTCCCGCGGCTCCGGCGATGACCCCGCGAACACGGCGACTGCGGTGACGACTCCGTGGGCATGGTAACGGCGGCGGCGGCCTCCCGTTTAACAACGGCGGCGGCGGCTTCCCGTTACCACCAAACCCACGCGACGTGCGACACCCGAACGACCATCGCCCAACCCTCGACTCCACAGAAAAAAAAAAACAAACGGAAACAACGCGATCACTTACCGACCCTGCGAGGAAGAGGAAAAAGATCGTCCTCTGTCTCCAACGTAAACTCTCCGGATGGATTCTCCGTTCTTCCTTCTCCTTTCCTCGGTTCTATACGCCAATACTTGAATTGAGAAATGGGGATTGGGGCTTTTTCCTCTCTTTTTTGTACGCCCCCGAAACCCTAACGCACCATCCAAGGCGATGAGAATAGAAGAATAAAAACCTTAGTCCCCAAACTCAACACTCAACGATCGGGCGCGGACCAGGGGTCCAATCTTACCTCGAAAAGCGTGCCGATCGTCCGCACGCTTTTTGATGCACCCGGAACTGCTGGTTACCTTCAGAAATTTATTCTGGGAGATCCCGGGGTCGGAATTCAAATCCGATCACGCCACCGCTCTCCGTTTCGCAAGCTCTACCACCTAAAAATACCCGCAAACCCCGATGATCAGCCCAAAAAAATTCTCGAATTTCCGCCCCACCTTAGTCAACTAAAACAAATATTAAATTAGGACCCTGAACGAAAAACCGAAAGGTCGAGGTACCACCCAAAAGATAAAATAACCCACTGACATAAAAAATATGGAAAGTCCGATCGCCTCGAAAAGCATGCCAGCCACTTAGCACGGATTCCGATGCACCACTCAAAGCAAACGCTTTGACCCCCATTCCGGGAGATCCGTAAATCGGAATCCGAATCCGTTCGCTTTGCCGCCCTCCGTTCTTCGAGCTCAAACGCAGAAAAATACTAGCGGCCCCGGTCAGTCCATTGCAGAAAGCGGTGAAAAGTTTTCCTACCAGTCCCGTCAAAATAAAAGGGGGGTATACAAGGGCAAGGGAACGCCGGGACTCTACATCACTCACCACTAAAAAAAAAGTTTCGTCCTCGAAACTTAATCCTGGTCCGCAACGCATAAAACTGAGTAGCACTCCTCCATCTTTGACTCCCGTTCCTAAGTCGCTTCACGTTCTTCTTGGTTGCTCCACAGCACCTTCCCATAGGGGGTCGCCCGGTTGCGCAATCCTTTTTGTCCTCTCGTGCTAAGGTCCGCACCGGTGTTCCGTCGAAGCTCAGGTCCTCTCTAAGCTCAAAGGCAGTGACCATCCGTCACTCACAATCAAGTAAGCAGGTTCAGAGCACATCTTCGAGAATCCGGCTCATTCGCTCGGGCTGTCCGCCGGTCTGGGGGTGAAACGCTGTGCTGAAGTGTGGTTTAGTCTCTAGAGCTCGTTGCAGACTTGCCAAAGGTTCGACACCAGCCGAGTGTCTCTAGTCCACCAAAATTTCTGCTTGAGGTCCTCGTACATCTTCGTGTCACCTGGATGCGCCTCAGAGGGAGCGCCGTGCGCCTCTGACGGTAACTCCCTCTTCAATACTAGCAGTTCGGGCACGCAAGTCCGCCCTCGAAAACGTATTGCGTTGTTCGCACTCGCTGAAGAGTCGCTTTGCGTGGTCCGGGGGGGGGGGGGGGGGTCTTGTCTCGAATAAGCTGTATCCGTGCGCCCATTTTCTGACCTTCTAGGGTTTCTCTAAAAGGGTTGGCTTGACCATCAAGGACAAAAGTCGCGCGACAGCACCGGTCCTGCTGAGTACTCGCGCTCATCGATTCCCCCCCTCGATTTGACCCTTCCTGCTTAAAACATCCGCTACTACACTTGCTTTTCCCGGGGTGGTACTGAAACGTCAAGTCGTAATCCTTCAGTTGCCTGGAAGCGTTGGCTATTACTTTCCCCTGTTGCGTCAGAACACCCCCAAGGCCGATCCTTGATGCGTCGCAGTACACTTCATAATCCTCTCCGGGTGTAGGTAGCACAAGTATTGGTGCCCTGGTTAGCCTTCTTTTGAGTTCCTCGAAACTCTCCTGGCATTTGGCTGTCCATAAGAACTTCTCCCCTTTTCTGGTCAACTGGTTTAGAGGGGCAGCAATCTTCGTGAAACCTTCGACGAAGCGTCAGTAACGTCCTGCCAGGCCTAGGGACTACGGACCTCTGTCACCGTCGTCGGCGGCTGCCAGTCGACCACTGATTCCACTTTCTTGGGGTCCACGGCGATTCCCTTCGCCGAGATCACATGCCCTAGGAAAACCCACTTCGCGTAGCTAGAATTTACACTTCTTGAGTTTTGCGATCAGCTTCTGCTCTCTAAAGGTCTGGAGAATCATTCGCCAGTGGTCCTCGTGTTCCTCGTCGGTGGGTGAATAGATCAGGATGTCGTCGAGGGTCGGGTAACTAAATCCACCGATACTGAGTAGGCCGCGCATCCACCCTCTACCAACCCTCTGGCCCGTGCCGCTGAGATGACCGCCGGGAAGGAGATGCTCTTGCCCGCCACATACTCATGCTCAGGGAAGCCCGGTTCTTGTAGTCGCACCTGTCGTTTCTCACAGTCGATAAGTGCCTGGTACCTCGTGAGCCAGTCCATGCCCAACACCGCGTCGTACTCCTTCAGGGGGATTACCACCAAATCCCATGGGCAAGCCAGTCGCCCAAGCTTAATCGAGCAGGCGGCCACCAAGCTGACCGCCTCCAAAGTTTCCCCCCGCCGTTTGGACCATCAAGTGATTTTGGAGGGGTATCTCCCCGAGACCATGCATAAACATGAAGTCGCGTGAAATGAAAGAGTGTGTTGCTCCGGTATCGAAAAGAGTTCTAGCACGGGAATTTGAAACGGAAGTAATACCTGCTAGTGCGTCCTCCGGCGGATCGGTCTCTTGGCGGGTCATCGAGAAAACTCGCCCGCCGGGTTGCGGCTGTCGGTCCTCCTCTCGCCGTGGTGTAGGGGGTCTAGAAGTCGACACCATAGGAGCTTTCCCCCGTCCTGAAAGCTGTGGCGATGGCGTAGAAGCTGCCGAGGATGCAGATCCCCAGCCTAAGGGGCAGTCGCGGCGGAAGTGCCCCCGTTTGCCACATCGGAAGCAATGGTCGCCCCTCTGGGGGCACTCTCCCGCCAGGTGTCCTCCCCCACAAATCACACAAGGCCTATTCCCCAGCCTCGGCCCTCCTGCAGGTGCGCCCCGAGGTCCCTCTTGCGGTCTCCACCGTTTGGGGGGTCGGCTCCCGCTAGAAGATGTAGAGTTATTTAGGATCACAAGGATCTAAATAGGTACTATCAAACACCTAGAGGGGGGGTGAATAGGTGTAATATTATAAAAACCAATCTCAGTGCAAAAATAAAAAACAATGCGGAAAATAAAAATCAACACACCGAGATTTACGTGGAAACTCCAATCCAGGAGAAAAACCACGGGACCAACACGCAATAACAATCCACTAAGAATTGAAGAATAACAAGGTGATTACCGACTCCACGGACTCGACCCCTCCTTCAAATTCTTCGGACCTTGCGCTCCACCGATTGCACGTCCACTGCACACGTTCGAATCCACGAACGCCACTCGAATCCACGAGCACACGTTTCGAATCCACGAAACGCCTACAACACATCGAATCCACGATGCCACGTCGAATCCACGACGCAAATAGCCGATAAAGAATATAGGCTTTGATGGTGATTCTTTGCTTAGATTCTCATTGAGGAACCGTAGAAGAAATCTCTAAGCAAAGATTAGATCAATTCGACAAAAGATAGATCTTGGAAGAACCGTCGAATTGACCTAAAAGAGGCGAAAGAGAAGAACGGTAAAAACCAGCCTCTAGGGTTGCTCACGAGTGTTTCTGAATTAATCGGTATTGGTCACACTCGTCGAGAAACCCTAAGTGTCTATTTATAACCCTTGGAAAAAGATAAAAGTCGGTTTAGTAATTTTATCCCGATAGGGCATTGTGTACCGGTACCAAATATCGTGTTCCGGTACGCAATGGTGCAAAACACAGATTTTTCTATTGTGTTCCGGTACGCGAGTCTGTGTTCCGGTACGCAATGCAATTTACAGAAAATTCTGTGTCGGGTTAGAGGAACTTCAAGTGTGGTTCCGGTACGCAATGTAAAAACTGATTTTTCAAGATAAGCTTTATCCAAAACAAACCAAGTACCGGAATCCAAACTTAAAATAAGTTGTTAGTTAAAACCAAGTTCCTAAACCCAAGTCTAAACCAAGTTTCAATAACTTCCTGATTCCAATGATTATAAATGAACTATAATCACCAAGGTTTAATTAACCATACCTGAGTGTTATCTTGAGCTCATGTTGAATCTTCAATGAGTCTTCGAAAGCTGATTTGACAATTTGATCCCTTTAAGACTCCGACTCAACACACTTACTGACTCACGAAATATGCCAACACCAAAATGCCGTAACAATCTCCCCCTTTGGCAATTTCGTGACAAAACCCAAAAAATACATAAAGCCGCTCAAGTCACTCATCTTAAACCAAAAAATCGAAATTCAATGTTATCACCAAAACATTGATTTTCTTTGCGTGAAAGATTCAATAAATACAAAATACATTTGAACCAACCAGTCCTAGAACATACTCTATGACTTAGGACTTGGAGTCTTAAAGTGATGTAATTCCTGCAAAACAAAACTCCAAACAAAATCAAACGTTAGTCGTTAGAAGTTAAAATCCTACATTTGATTCGTCTTCCATTTGGTTCTTTTGTTTTTCCAGCTTTTTGTTTTGTGGCTCTTTCAATCTTTTCTTTATCTCCCCCTATCTTGAGCATCCATGTTCTCCCCCTTTGTGATGCAATCATTATTTTCTGCTGTCTCCCCCTTTTTATGATATGTCCATCATTTCCGTTCTCCCCCTTTTTGTCACAAATTGTCAAACAGTTAATAGAAACAAAAAGTAAAAATACTAGGAGGATAAGTTCTTAGTTACAAGACGATTAGAGTGCTTGATCATCACAACGTGAAAAGAAACTGAAAACCAAAAACAAGAAGAAAAAGAAATCACTCATCCTCATTTGAATCATCATCATCATCATGTGATGTTGGTCCATGCGATGTACTCGGTGCTGTTGCGCCAGTGACCACATCATCATGTTTGCACCCAAGGATATCGAAGATTTTCTTTAAACCATCCTCAAGTTTCTTGAAGCCTTGCTCCATCCTTTGCTCCATCTTTTGCTTTAGTGAACGAACATCCCGATGCAAGGTTTGAAGAGTTATGACCTCATCTGGTTCAGGAGATTCTTGACGAGGTGGTGCACTCACTGTCGCTTCACTTGCATAGGCTTTTGTATGCCCAAATGTCTTCAAAGTGCTAATTGACTTGGCTAAAGTGATTCCATCAATTGCCCCCAAGCCATAATCATATTTGGCACAAGAAATGTCCACTCCATGATCTTCCAGAATACGAGTAATCAAGATCGGATACGGTAGAAGGTCACGTTGTCTAGATCCTTCAATGACATGTACCATCTGCTGCCAAATGAGAAATGGAATGTTGGTGTTAATTCCATTTGCACTTTCCGGGTGACCAAGGAAAAAGAGAAGTAACAATCGATCCCATCGAATCCTTTTGGTCCCCAGGGTGGGCAATAGGTTGTAGCATACGATTAAGGACAAAATATGATACTCTGGTTTTAGGTCCTTTGATTCAACATATGATCTGATCGTGTGCGTCCCTGTCTTGCAAATAGAGTCCACAACCATATCCCAATGGGTATCATGTTGGAAATTACCATCAGTGTAATAAAGACCAGTAATGTCAACAGCTAATCCAAGGTTTGCACCAATTACTGCTGGAGTAATGTCAAACTTGACGCCTCTAACTGTAGTTTCAAAAACGAAGGATCCGGTGTCATGGTCTTTTTGAAGTATGTTACCTCGCATGTAGAATTCCCTGATGATCTCCACACAAAAACCCATCTTAGGTTGAACTCTGCCAAGTGGCCGAATATGACTTCGTTCCAAAATCCTTGCAAAGTCTGGCACCTCACGACATAGCTCGTTAAAGTTCACGTGTCGCTCTCCAATGCATGTGCGGTTTGCAAATCTAGCACGGCGTTTTGCACTCACATGCGGTTCACTTTCATCAACATTTGATCTCCGTTGAGAGCGCTCGCGTATTACCGGTCCACCGGTACTTCTACGCGGAGGAGAAACCGCACCCTTCTTTTTCCTTGAAGCCAAAGGTGCTTTCCCCTTTCCTTGAACTGATTCCTCTTCATATTCAGAGGAATGTTCAGATTCTGAGCTAGTTGAATCCTCGTTGCGTGATCGTTTGGTAGCCTTTTTCTTTCCCGAACCGTGACCACGTCCACTTCCAGTGGCCATCAAGATTACTAGTGCAAGAAGCCATGAAAACGCCATTTCCTACAAAGAACACAATGCACTATGATTTGATCTTATAGGAAGGCTTAAACATGTCTAAGAAACATTCTAAATATGTCACAATTGATGATTCATCATTTAAAATTCATTTGCATTAAAAGCCCTAATTCTCAAATTCTTTTATATTAAGAACATATGAAAATGTTAGATTCAATCAAATAAGCATGGAAACATGAATCTAATTAGATAGAAAGCAACCAAATATGTTCTAAACATGAATTAAGAGTGATTTAAGCAAGAGATTTCATTTGGAGTAAGGATCAACTCAAAAATTCCAAAATAAACATCAAAACCTAAAAACTAGGGTTTTGAAGCAAAAGAAAGCAAGATTGATGAAGAAACTTACAAATCAAAGCAACAAATCTCTTGATCTTGAAGAAAAACCCTTGGAGATGTTTTAGAGAGAGAGAGGGAGGGTTTTGAAATGGGAGAGATGAAATAAAAACAATGTAGTTTAGGAATATAAAGGATTCCAGATCGCGTACCGGTACAAGAAGTCGCGTACCGGTACGTAGTGTAAAAACCGAAAATCCTTCGTTCGGGTTCCGGATTGAAAAACAGGGGGTGATCCGGATCCGCAATGTAGTTCCGGTACTAAAAATGTAGTACCGGTATGCAAGTGAAAAAACCAGAAAAATTCACATTCGGGATCCGGATTGGATTTTCTAATCCGGATTGGATTTTCTAATCCGGATTGGATTTTCAGGTACTAAAAAGCAGGTACCGGAACAACAGAGCCAAAAAGCTAAGATTTCTTGAAACAAATCCAAATTTTGTCATCTTTTCAAATACCGATTTGTATACCATCAAGAAATCCATTTAAGCGCTTTGAAAAACAATGAATTCACATAGATGTCATTCAATCCAAATTTCTTTCATTAGAATAATTTAGAAAAATAAAAACCAGAAAGAGTATGTAAGCACTTTAGCGCATCAACTTTAAACAAAAGTCATCGTTTCATGCAACAAGAAATAGATTATACCAAATCTACCAAAAATACCCAAAAATGAAACGAAAATTTATGAAAATTAAAACTCTTAAAGTTGAACACTTTCAATTACATCTAACCTGATCTTATGAGTAATGCCTTTATCAAATCATCAATTTTGGTAAAGAAAATGAAATACAAAGATCAATAGATGTTTGAAATCCCAGATAAGTTAGATAATATATCTAGACAATCTGTTGAAGGAGTGGCTCTTCGAGCATCTTTTATCAAAAATCCCACCTTATACCAACCATGAAATATGACTGAGTCATGTATTTCATTATGCATTTCATCAACATTTTTAAACACAAAAATTTGCTTTGCATTCATGGGGTATCTTTTTCTTTTTCTTTTTCCTCCATGTGGTGGTAGTTTTCACACTCCTCATTGGGATGTAACTCTTTCCACATCTTTTGAGCATATTACATTTCTTTGACTCCCCCTCAATTGGCTATCAATTATTTAATATATAAGGTATTCAACCAAAAATTGATCCCGCATTCATACTCGACTAAATAGTCAAATAAGATAATGACTATACCAAGAGATCATTGAGAAAGAAATTGACTTTGATCACTTAAAAGATGAATTAATTAACATAAATGATCATTGCAACATCGAAATATTATGATGTCAAAAGCATAATAGATTTCTAAATGCGTGAAAGGGTGCAATTAAAGTCAACTTAACCAATGCTCAATTAATCAACTCCTCTAAATGAAGTGTCTTCAAGATTATGAATATGGAATCAAGTTGATAATCCAAGAAAACTTAATTTGGAGTGAATGAACGTGAAGCCCTTTTTTATTCAATGCACTTGTTCGTTAAAAAAAACCCTTTTGTTCAAGAACAAAGTATAAAAACAAAGAGCATTGAAAGACATGTAATGCAAAGATTAAGCAAAATATGAAGGAAAAACCAATCAAAGCATTACACACAGTCATAAGCTATTTAGAACTTAAGACAAGGAAAGATATCACCTTTCCGAATCCAAAATCGTCGGATCTTGGGTTGTCTTGATTCATTGTGCCCGGGGGTTGGTAGCTTTGACTGTTGGTCCACCTTAGGTCTTTGCCGTCCAATGATCCACTTGAATGATTGATGTTGTGGCTCGGACCTTTGATGGGTTGAGTGAACTCCTTTGACTTGATGTGTCTTTTGATTCCGTTGAGTCCGCTCCGTAGATGAAGTTGCCGAAGGATTCTTCTTTCTCTTTTTCGGGCAATTCTTCACCAAATGTCCTTCAAGTCCACATAGGTGACAAGTTCTTCCTTTCAATTTAGTTGTGGAACTTGAAGCCTTCACAGTTTGGTTCTTTTTAAATCCCAAACCAACCTTGCTTGTTTGACCTAATCCGGACATACAATCAAGTTTCTTGGAACCGGTTGAAAACCTTTGTATGTCGGATTTGAGTTCATGAACTTGCTTGGTCAAAGCTTGGTTGGTGACATGAATCTCCTCAAACTGCTTTTCTAGAAAATCAATCTTGTTAATGTGGGAATTAACGACCATTTCCGATTGATTTATCTTTTCTTGGAGGATTTTATTATTATCCAATAAAAGCTCTCGTTCCTCCTCGAGATCATGAAGTTTGATCTTTAAAGCATGATTCTCGTCTTGAATCTCAAGTCGTTGCTTCCTCAACTTCTTGATATGCTTGGCCATCTTCTTCGATTCCCCAAGAAGTTGTTGGTATGCCTCAACGAGTTCTTCTTCGTCCGACTCCCCCTCACTTGATGACTCTCCGCCGGATGTTGATGTTTCATGCAAAATCAAAGGAATAGAGTCAGTGATTAAAGATGATAAACACAAATTAGAAGAGGGAGTTTGAGAGGCATGAAAAGCAACAAATTTTTCTTTTTCCTCTTCACTTGAGGTCGATTCATCGTAACTAGAATCGTCCCAAGTTTTTGCTTGCAAAGCCTTCTTTTTGTATGATTTCTTAGAAGGACAATCCGTTGAAATATGGCCGTAGCCTTTGCATCGATAACATCGGATTTCCCCTTCGAAATCATCTTTTTCTTTTTCTTTAGAAGGTTTTGCAAAGCCTTTGAGTTTAGAGGATTTAGAACCCGATGATCCTTTAGATGGTTTCGTGGATGAAGATCCATCGGTTCGATTCTTCCAAAATTTCCGACGAAATTTCTTTGTGATCCGCGCCAATTGTTCTTCAAACTCGGCAAAAGAGATTTCATCGTCGGAACTCGATTCGCCATCTTCTTCCTTTGTTGATTTGAATGCAATACCTGTAAGCTTAGAAGAAGACTTGGAAGAAATTTGATTAGTAGGAAAAGTCATCTCATAAGTTTGTAAAGCACCTACTAATTCCTCTACACTCATCTCATCCGGATGACTAACGGTTTCAATGGCGGTAACCTTTGCCCTAAACCGTTCCGGAAGAGTCCGAAGTATCTTTCTTACAATTTTCGACTCCGGGATCTTTTCTCCTAAATTAGCACATGTATTAATTACATCTTGAAGTCTAGTGTAATAATCTGTAAACAATTCATGCTCTTCCATATGAATAGAGTCAAATTGACTTGTAAGCATCTGGAGCTTTTGAATTTTTACAAGATTAGTACCCTCATGTGTAATTTTGAGAATATCCCAAATTTCCTTCGCGGTTTCACACGCGGAAATTCGTGTAAATTCAGTCGAGGAAAGAGAATTAAATAGAGCGTTCATACCTTTCCCATTGTAAGAAGATCTTTCGATTTCCTCTTTGGACCATCTAGAGCGAGGTTTTGGGGTAGTAGAATTTCCTACTTCCTCAACAGGATGCACCCAACCGTATTCCACGGTTTGCCAAACCCGCTCATCAATTGAGATGAGAAAAGCTCTCATCCGCACTTTCCAATAAGCATAATTGGTCCCATCAAAAAGAGGAGGTCTATAAATATTACCACTTTCACCCAACATGATAGATAAACCTAAAACCCTCTCTGATACCAATTGTAGAGTTATTTAGGATCCACAAGGATCTAAATAGGTACTATCAAACACCTAGAGGGGGGGTGAATAGGTGTAATATTATAAAAACCAATCTCAGTGCAAAAATAAAAAATAATGCGGAAAATAAAAATCAACACACCGAGATTTACGTGGAAACTCCAATCCAGGAGAAAAACCACGGGACCAACACGCAATAACAATCCACTAAGAATTGAAGAATAACAAGGTGATTACCGACTCCACGGACTCGACCCCTCCTTCAAATTCTTCGGACCTTGCGCTCCACCGATTGCACGTCCACTGCACACGTTCGAATCCACGAACGCCACTCGAATCCACGAGCACACGTTTCGAATCCACGAAACGCCTTCAACACACCGAATCCACGATGCCACGTCGAATCCACGACGCAAATCAGCCGATAAAGAATATAGGCTTCGATGGTGATCCTTTGCTTAGATTATCATTGAGGAACCGTAGAAGAAATCTCTAAGCAAAGATTAGATCAATTCGACAAAAGATAGATCTTGGAAGAACCGTCGAATTGACCTAAAAGAGGCTAAAGAGAAGAACGGTAAAAACCAGCCTCTAGGGTTGCTCACGAGTGTTTCTGAATTAATCGGTATTGGTCACACTCGTCGAGAAACCCTAAGTGTCTATTTATAACCCTTGGAAAAAGATAAAAGTCGGTTTAGTAATTTTATCCCGATAGGGCATTGTGTACCGGTACCAAATATCGTGTTCCGGTACGCAATGGTGCAAAACACAGATTTTTCTATTGTGTTCCGGTACGCGAGTCTGTGTTCCGGTACGCAATGCAATTTACAGAAAATTCTGTGTCGGGTTAGAGGAACTTCAAGTGTGGTTCCGGTACGCAATGTAAAAACTGATTTTTCAAGATAAGCTTTATCCAAAACAAACCAAGTACCGGAATCCAAACTTAAAATAAGTTGTTAGTTAAAACCAAGTTCCTAAACCCAAGTCTAAACCAAGTTTCAATAACTTCCTGATTCCAATGATTATAAATGAACTATAATCACCAAGGTTTAATTAACCATACCTGAGTGTTATCTTGAGCTCATGTTGAATCTTCAATGAGTCTTCGAAAGCTGATTTGACAATTTGATCCCTTTAAGACTCCGACTCAACACACTGACTGACTCACGAAATATGCCAACACCAAAATGCCGTAACAGAAGAGCCTCCCCCCGAGCTTTGTTGTTGTCGCTTCCTGTCCTCCTGCCGCGCCGAGTCCTCCCTCCTAGCGCGTGTGACTGCAAAACCCCGCTCCACCGTAGTGGCCCTGTCGACCACTTTCTGAAAGGTGTGCAGGTCGGCTGCTTGCACCACCTCGAAGATATTACTCCGTAAGCCATCGACAAAGAGTTGCGCCTTGTGGGACTCGTCCCTTATAACGAACGGGATGCAGTTCGCTAGCCGGACGAATTTCCGTTGGTACTCCATGACCGTCCGGTTTCCCTGCTGGATATGGTTCAGGTCATCCTCCAACTTCTTCTTGACGCTATTGCTGAAAAAGGCCCCAAATAGCTCCTGTTTGAACGTCGCCCAAGACGGGAGCGCGGTACTCTTAGTAGGATCGGGGCGTACAGTCTTCCACCACAAGCGGGCGTTTCCCTCCAAGAAGTGGACTGCTAGGGGAACCCGCTCATCGTCCTCCATGAGTAAATCTTCAAAGAGCTTCTCCATCGACCCCACCCACCTCTCGACGACCCAAGGATCAGTCGTCTCTCCTTCGAACGTGGGCGGGTCGTGCTTCTTGAAGTCCGCCAAGTTGGCCCGCACCCGCTCTCGCTCAGTCAGCGTAGCTGTCCCCTCCCCCGCGGCGGCGGCAGCCACGGTAGGGGTCAGTGTGACCACAGTCTCCTCCAAAGTAACCCTGCCGGTGGTCCCCGGCGTCGGTCCCGTAGTCGCCGCTGGCGGTGGCACAGTCGGTGGTGCCGCTGCCGGTGCTGTTGGCCCCTGTGGAGGGACCGGGGCGGCTGTCACCGTCGCGGCCTGCTGCTGCTGTTGCGTCAACTGACGCACGTGATCGGCGAGGGTTGCCAGTTGCCCCGCCATCTCCCGCAATTGCTGCCGCAGGAGCTGGTTCTCCGCGGCCGTCGACATCGTCGTGTCTGCCTCTGCGTCTCCGGCCGACGATCTAGTACGGGCCATGTCTGTCACACACAACGAGGGTCAACATTAGACTCTACCTACAAACAGCGAACCACTAAGCGCGAGAAAAGACTCAAATTTCTCCGCCCCGATCACTCACGTTCTACACTCCTATGCCCTACCCATTTCATTCATTTGTAGGCAAGTGAGGTATTCCCGCGGATGTCGGCACTAACTGTTGTGATTGAAAGAACTCTCTGATACCATCTTAATCTGTCACGCCCCGGGGGTTTGTTTTAGCGGAAACGGTTCACAAAAGGTACACATTTGGCGCGTAAATTTTTTTTGAAATTAAACCCTCTTCCCCGGCACGTGCCTAGACCCGCCGCATACACAGAATCACTCTGCAAACGGACAGAGTCTCCTCTGTATATGCACGGCGTAGCAGCTAATACAAAGTCCGATACAATCATCCATTCAATCGCAACAGTTCTATCAAACAACTATGTACCATAACTGATTAATAAGCACGGCCAAGAAATTTTTAAAAAGGATAAATCCACAGTCGTTGAAAAAGCGCCTACCCGGCACTTAGATTTTGAAAACGCGTTTCGAAAACAGCATAAATCCACAGGGTTTTGAAAACAGTGCCCACACGACACTCGAGTTTTGAAATTCATTTTCACAATCCATAAATCCACAGGGTTTTGAAATCAGTGCCCACACGACACTTAAATTTTAAAAAAACAGTTTTCGCAGTCTTTTCTTTGGTTTTAGTTTTTTTTTCTTTTCCAAACGGCCAACAGAAATAAAAGGAAAGATAAATAGATAAGAGGACAACCAAATGAAAACCATGCCGACATCCACACCGACCCCACGAGGGTATCGAGAACCACACAAATGACTACAAACGGAAATAAAATGCGAAGATAAAAGAGGAAATACAGTCCGGGGTCCCCAGCGACCCAGAAGCTCCTGCCCCGTCCTCACCGTCGCCTACCTCTCCCCCCGTCTGGACCCTGTCACGAAGTGGGAAGTCAGTGACGAATAATAGTAGAGCAGGAAAAGTAGTAAAACAAACCGTAAAGCCGACCGGAGCAACCACCCTCCCAAGAGGGAAAAAGACAACCTGTATCCCTGTATCCTGCAATACCCGACCACGTCGGACAACTAAACCGACGAGCCGTACCGTACCTGCAATACCCGACCACGTCGGACAACTAAACCGACGAGCCGTACCGTACCTGCAATACCCGACCACGTCGGGCAACTAAACCGACGGGCCGTACCGTACCTGCAATACCCGACCACGTCGGGCAACTAAACCGACGGGTCGCACCGCTCGCACCTCGGCGCCTCAAACCCCACAACTACAGGGGCCCCACTACGTCACCTCGTGGGTATACACGGGTCATAGACCGCTTTTCCGGAAAAGCGCACCCTTTGCGGTGGCCAAACCGCGGGTGCGCGTGCTGCAGCCTCGAGCAAAGTAACCATAACCACTATCATGTTAGCATCATAATATATAAACAAGAGTAAACCGGTGACATGTAAAATCAAAAGTAAAACGGTAATATGTGTGATCGAGAGTAACCCGCTAACATGTACAATCAAAAGCAAGGCGGTAATATGTGTAATCGAAAGTAACCCGCTAACATGTAATCTCAAAAGTGAAACGACCGCCGAAAACCGACGCTACGCACCACGATGAAACCCACCACATAATAAACATGAACATAACGACATTACGCATTAAGGGATTCTAAGGGTGTACCCACCTGAAATGCGGAGAAGAAAGTGTGCGGAAACTTCAGTTAAAACGCTCCCACCTTGCGTTCGAAAAGAGCTACAGTAAGAAGCATCGTTAATAAACTCGTCGTGGTCAAAAACACTCAAAAACGGGGCGAAACGGGCCAAAACGGAGCTTGTGGGCTCTTTGGCTGCAGTCTGGTGCACGGATCCAGGCATGGACCGGGTTCAGGGCAGGAGACGGCGTGGGCGCAGACCGGGAGCACAGCACAGTGAGCCGCTGGTGCATGGACGGCGTCGCGGACCGGGTTCACGGCCACAGTGACAGAGGCCGTAGACCGGGCGCACGCCTCGGCAGGGTGCGCCGTTGCGTCTTGGGCGGGGCCGCGCACGGGAGAAAGGCGCGCGCCGGGTCCATCATTTCCCGCTACGGTGGCGAACACCGGGTGCATGCCTAGGGCATGCACCGCGCGGCCTGGCGCACGCTCCCGTGCGCCAGGTCTGCGCCCCCGGGTCAAGGAGGGAGTGCGCCGGGTGCACGCCAGGTACGGTGGACCGCGCGGCCTGGCGCACGCCTTCGTGCGCCGGGTCCGCGCCCCTGTGCCCGGGAGCCGTGCGCCGGGTGCACGCCGAGCTCTGTGGACCGCGGCCGTACCAGGGTGAACAGTAACCCCTTTTTCCGTCTCCCGCGGCTCCGGCGATGACCCCGCGAACACGGCGACTGCGGTGACGACTCCGTGGGCATGGTAACGGCGGCGGCGGCCTCCCGTTTAACAACGGCGGCGGCGGCTTCCCGTTACCACCAAACCCACGCGACGTGCGACACCCGAACGACCATCGCCCAACCCTCGACTCCACAGAAAAAAAAACAAACGGAAACAACGCGATCACTTACCGACCCTGCGAGGACGAGGAAAAAGATCGTCCTCTGTCTCCAACGTAAAGCTCTCCGAAAGATGGATTCTCCGTTCTTCCTTCTCCTTTCCTCGGTTCTATACGCCAATACTTGAATTGAGAAATGGGGATTGGGGCTTTTTCCTCTCTTTTTTGTACGCCCCCGAAACCCTAACGCACCATCCAAGGCGATGAGAATAGAAGAATAAAAACCCTAGTCCCCAAACTCAACACTCAACGATCGGGCGCGGACCAGGGGTCCAATCTTACCTCGAAAAGCGTGCCGATCGTCCGCACGCTTTTTGATGCACCCGGAACTGCTGGTTACCTTCAGAAATTTATTCTGGGAGATCCCGGGGTCGGAATTCAAATCCGATCGCGCCACCGCTCTCCGTTTCGCGAGCTCTACCACCTAAAAATACCCGCAAACCCCGATGATCAGCCCAAAAAAATTCTCGAATTTCTGCCCCACCTTAGTCAACTAAAACAAATATTAAATTAGGACCCTGAACGAAAAACCGAAAGGTCGAGGTACCACCCAAAAGATAAAATAACCCACTGACATAAAAAATATGGAAAGTACGATCGCCTTGAAAAGCGTGCCAGCCACTTAGCACGGATTCCGATGCACCACTCAAAGCAAACGCTTTGACCCCCATTCCGGGAGATCCGTAAATCGGAATCCGAATCCGTTCGCTTTGCCGCCCTCCGTTCTTCGAGCTCAAACGCAGAAAAATACTAGCGGCCCCGGTCAGTCCATTGCAGAAAGCGGTGAAAAGTTTTCCTACCAGTCCCGTCAAAATAAAAGGGGGGTATACAAGGGCAAGGGAACGCCGGGACTCTACATTTTGGTTCTTTTTGTTTTTCGGCTCCTTTTTCATCATCTCCCCCTATCTCGATGATCTCATCTCCGTCTCCCCCTATCTCTCTTCTCCCCCTTTTTGTCACAAATTGTCAAACAGTGAACATACTAGACAAAAGGAAATCACTAACAGCATTAGTTCATAGAGAAAGAGAGATAAAAGCTCAGTTCCGGTATATAACAAAAACACAGATTGCGTACCGGTACTCGAAAGCAAAAATCTAATAATCTCTTGAAACAAATCCAGATTTTGAAATATTTGAATTACCGATTTGCGTGCCATCAAGAAAATAATTTAAGTGCTTGAAAATTGTGAGATCACATAGATGTCATTCAATCCAATTAATTTTACAGAAATTAAAAAGATTTACTCCGAAATCATGAAAAACAAAGATAAAACATTATAAACCGTTTTTCATATTATATCCGTCAAACACAAGTCATCAAAAATAATCTTGAGATCCAAACTCTATCAAAATGTAACGGATTTACAAAGATGACTTACAGAGATTTCCAAATGACATCAATTTGATTTCTACCCTTTCAAATTTGAGATAAGCACTAAAATACCTAAGGGTGGCTCTTTGAGCATCTTTCAACTATCCCACCTTATACCAACCAAGAGATTAATCAAAATGTAAGAACTTTGAATATGAATCTCTGAATGCTTCAACTAAAAAATTTCAAAAATATTTTTCTAGCATCCAAAACATGTGGTAGCTTCACACACAAACCGGACGACCGGGGTGGCAGCTCTTTCCAACATGTGGTGGTAGTTTTCACACTCCTTTCGGATGTAACTCTTTCCACATCTTTTGCAATTCATTTATTTACCCTTGTAAGAATGCAATCTCTTACGTGAAAGAATTTAATCCCAAATTTTAGTCAATCGGTTGTCTCATATTTATCACAATGAACTCACACAACCGAGATAAGTTAAGCATCTAAAGATCACACATGATTACTAAAATTTGATGTATATAACTATCAAAAACTCCTATAATGAAATATCTTCGAAGATTATGATTATGGAGTAAAGTTGATAATTAATATGAAATTAAATTGGAGTGAATGAAAGAAACCCTTTTTCATATTCAATGCACTCGTTCGTTAAAACCCTTTTTGTTTGAAAACAAAACATAAAAACGAAAAGCATTGAGATCATGTAATGCAAAGATCAAGAAAAATATGAAAGGAAAACCAATCAAAGCATTACATGTAGTCAAAAGCTATTTAGAACTTAAGACAAGGAAAGATATCACCTTTCCGAATCTAAAATTGTCGGATCTTGGGTTGTCTTGATTCATTGTGCCCCGAAGGTAATAGCTTTGACTGTTGGTCCACCTTAGGTCTTTGCCTTGCAATGATCCACTTGTAAGATTGATGTTGTGGCTCGGACCTTTGGTGGGTTGAGTGAACTCCTTTGACTTGATGTGTCTTTTGATTCCGTTGAGTTCGCTCCGTAGATGAAGTTGCCGAAGGATTCTTCTTTCTCTTTTCCGGGCATGTCTTCATCAAGTGTCCTTCAAGTCCACATAGGTGACAAGTTCTTCCTTTCAATTTCATTGTGGAACTTGAAGCCTTCACAGTTTGGTTCTTTTTGAATCCCAAACCAACCTTGCTTGTTTGACCTAGTCCGGACATACAATCAAGTTTCTTCGAACCGATTGAAAGCCTTTGTATGTCGGATTTAAGTTGATGTACTTTCTTGGTCAAAGCTTGATTGGTGACATGAATTTTCTCAAACTGTTTTTCTAGAAAACCAATCTTGTCCATATATGATTTAGCGTTTGTCTCCGATTGGTTTAGCTTTTCTTGGAGGATTTTATTGTTATCCAATAAACGTTCTCGTTCCTCCTCGAGATCATGAAGTTTGATCTTTAAAGCTTGATTCTCGTCTTGAACTTCAAGTCGTTGCTTCCTCAACTTCTTGATATGCTTGGCCATCTTCTTAGATTCCGCAAGAAGTTGTTGATATGCCTCAACGAGTTCTTCTTCGTCCGACTCCCCCTCACTTGATGACTCTCCGTCGGTTGTTGATGTTTCATACAAAATCAAAGGAGTAGAGTCAGTAACTAAAGATGATAAGCACAAATTAGAAGAGGGAATTTGAGATGCAAGAAAAGCAACAACTTTTTCCTTTTCCTCTTCACTTGAGGTCGATTCATCGGAAATAGAATCGTCCCAAGTTTTCGCTTGCAAAGCCTTCTTTTTATATGATTTCTTATAAGGACAATCCGTTGAAATATGGCCGTAGCCTTTACATCGATAACATTGGATTTCCCCTTCGAAATCATCTTTTTTTTTTTCTTTAGAAGGTTTTGCAACGCCTTTGAGTTTAGAGGATTTAGAACCCGATGATCCTTTAGATGGTTTTGTTGATGAAGATCCATCAGTTCGATTCTTCCAAAACTTTCGACGAAATTTCTTTACAATCCGCGCCAATTGTTCTTCAAACTCGGCTAAAGAGATTTCATCGTCGGAACTCGATTCGTCATCTTCTTCCTTTGTTGATTTGAATGCAATACCTGCAAGCTTAGAAGAAGACTTGGAAGAAACTTGATTAGTAGGAAAAGTCATCTCATAAGTTTGCAAAGCACCTACTAATCCCTCTACTCTCATCTCATCCGGATGACTAACGGTTTCAATAGCGGCAACCTTTGCCCTAAACCGTTCCGGAAGAGTCCGAAGTATCTTTCTTACAATTTTCGACTCCGGGATCTTTTTTCCTAAATTAGCACATGTATTGATTATATCTTGAAGTCTAGTGTAATAATCAGTAAACAATTCATGCTCATCCATATGAATAGAGTCAAATTGACTTGTAAGCATCTGGAGCTTTTGAATTTTTACTAGATTAGTACCCTCATGTGTAATTTTGAGAATATCCCAAATCTCCTTTGCGGTCTCACACGCAGAAATTCGTATGAACTCGGTCGAGGAAAGTGAATTATATAAAGCGTTCATACCTTTCCCGTGGTAAGAAGATCTTTCGATTTCCTCTTTGGACCATCTAGAGCGAGATTTTGGGGTAGTAGAATTTCCTACTTCCTCAACAGGATGCACCCAACCGTATTCCACGGATTGCCATACCCGCTCATCAATTGCGATGAGAAAAGCCCTCATCCGCACTTTTCAATACGCATAATTGGTCCCATCAAAAAGAGGAGGTCTAAAAATATTACCACTTTCACCCGACATGATAGATAAACCTAAAACCCGCTCTGGTACCAATTGTTGGTTTTTATATAAGGATCCACAAGGATCTAAATAGGTACTATCAAACAACTAGAGGGGGGGTGAATAGGTGTAATACTCAAAAACCAATCTCAGTGCAAAATAAAAAAAACCAATGCAGAAAATAAAAACAGCACACCGAGATTTACGTGGAAAGTCCAATCCAGTAGAAAAACTACGGGACCAACACGCAATAACAATCCACTAAGAATTGAAGAATAACAAGGTGATTACCAACTCCACGGACTCAAACCCCTCCTTCAACTTCTTCGGATCTTGCGCTCACCGACTGCACGTCCACTGCACACGTTCGAATCCACGAACGCCACTCGAATCCACGAGCACACGTTTCGAATCCCCGAAACGCCTTCAACACATCGAATCCACGATGCTACGTCGAATCCACAACGCAAACTTGATAAAAGCTTCGATGGTGATCCTTTGCTTAGATTATCAACGAAGATCCATGGGAGAAATCTCTAAGCAAAGATTAGATCAATTCGACAAAAAGTATGTCTTGAAAGAACCGTCGAATTGACCTAAAAGAGGCTAAAAGAAGAACGATAAAAACCTAGCCTCTAGGGTTGCTCTCAAGTGTTTTCTAAATTAATCGGTCGTTCTTGAGAAACCCTAAGTGTCTATTTATAGGTTAGAAATCTTTGGAAAGAGATAAACATCAAAAACTGACTTAACAGAATTTTTCCCGCACGACGGTCCGGACTGGATTTGGCTGATCCGGACTGTCGTCTTTTTTCAGCAATTTTCCTGAAAAAACAGTTCGGGGTCTGGACTGGAATTTCCTGATCCGGACTGGAATTCTGATCAGGACTGGAATTCTGATCCGGACTGGAATTTTCTGATAAGGACTGGAATTCTGATCCGGACTGGAATTTTCTCATGAACTAAACTATGTTCGGGGTCTGGACTGGATTGGTCTGATCCGGATCCTGAACATCCAATTTGTCCAGTTTTTGATTTTTAAGCAATGAAAACTTATCCAAGTGTTTCTAAACTACACAAATGTATTCGGATCACCAAAATTATTTAGTTAAACGTACCTGATCAATCCGAATCCATTTTCCTTAAGATTGATGTAATTAATCCACAATTCTTCACCTTCAATCTTCAAGACTCAAAACACTGAGTGTCAACTTGAGCTCTTGTTGAATCTTCTCTGAGTCTTCGATTGCTGATTGACAATTTGATAACTTTAAGACTCCGACTCAACTCACGAAATATGCCAACACAAAAGCCGTAACATGCTCAGGTGTTGACACAAAAGTTCTAGCACGATGATTTGAAACTCGAGTATTACCTGCTACGACGTCCTCCGGTGGGTCCGTCACCTGGTGGGTCATCGTATAGACTCTCCCTCCTCCCGATTACTGAGACGAAGGTGTAGATGCTACTACGGATGATGTCCCCGCTTTCAAGGGGTAGTTGAAACGGAAGTGCCCCAGTTTGCCGCATCGAAAACAGTGGTCTTGCTTCTGGGGACATTCGGTCACTTGGTGTATTCTATCGCAAATGATGCAAGGCTTGTCCACCGGCCTTTGTCCTCCCGTCGGCGCATTCTTGGTTCCTTGTTGCGATCTCGGATGTTTAGGAGGCCGGCTCCCATTGGAATGCTCTCCTCTGGAATAAGGCTGAGTTCGTTTCTTATCCCCGCTGTGTTCCGAGCTCTCCTGTCGGGCTCGTGTAATCGCAAATCCGCGCTCCACTGTGGTGGCTCTATCGACCACCCTCTGGAATGTATGCAAATCTGCCGCTTGCACAACCTCGAAGATGTCACTCCGTAAACCGTCCACAAAAAGACGGGCTTTGTGAGATTCGTCCCTTATGACAAAGGGGACGCAATTGACTAGTCTCACAAATGCCCGTTGGTACTCCATAACTGTACGACTTCCCTGCTTGATGTGATTCAGGTCATCCTCCATCTGCTATTTGACGCTGTTGGAGAAAAACGCCCCAAACAATTTTTCTCGGAACGTGGACCAAGATGGAAGGGCGGTGCCCTCCGAGGGGTCCGGGCGCACCGTCTTCCACCACATGCGGGCGTTTCCCTCAAGAAAGTGGACTGCCAAAGGGACCCGCTCATGTTCCTCCATCAGCAAATCTTCAAAGAGCTTTTCCATGGTGTCTACCCATTTTTCCACGACCCAAGGGTCGGTCGTCTCTCCCTCAAACACGGGTGGGTCATACTTCTTGAAATCCGTCAAGTTCACTCTTACCCTGTCCCGTTCGGTTTGCTGGATAGGGACTTCCCCCGCAGCGACGGCGGACACTCTGGGAGTAGGTGTCACCACGGTCTCTCTCAAGGGGTCTCCAACAGTGGCTCCCAGCGTAGGTCCCGAAGTTGCTGGCGTTGGTGCTACTGAAGGCGTCGTTGGCTGAACCGACGGTATCCCGGTCACCGTGGTCGGAGGAGGGGCGACTATAGTCTCGCTGTCCTCCACCGGCAGTCCCGTCACTGGTGCGGCTGGTCCGGGCAGAGGAGCCTGGGCGACCTCCACTGGTGTAGTCGGCTGTTGCGTCAACTGACGCACCTGTTCCATAAGGGTTGCTAACTGCCCGGCCATCTCTCGTAGTTGCTGTCGGAGAAGCTGATACTCCGCAGCTGTTGGCACCGTACTTTCTGCCCCTGCGTTCTCCATTGATAACCTAGTCCGGGCCATTATTCGCTGTATACAAAGAAAACAAGTCAACTCTAGACTTAACTGGTCTAACACCATGACCTACAATCAACCAGAGACTCTATCCATTTTTCCCGCACTCACACTCGCACTCTACGCGCCTACACTTTGGTTATCTCATTGGTTAGTTGCTAGAGGCATTGCCCTCTGTGGATGTTGGTCACCATTCACTGTGGTTAAAGTTAGTTTTCTCTGATACCATATAATCTGTCACGCCCCGAAGGTTCTCATTAAGCAGAAAATCGTGTACATTTTTTTTTCTCTTTTTGAAATACTTCATCCTCTGGTGCGCGACAGACCCGCCACATATACAAATTCACCCCGCGAACGGACGGAGTCTCCTTTGTATATGCACGGCATCACAACCACAATACATACTTTAATCACACAGTCACAGTGAGAGTCAAAGGGGAATTACAATTCATCACAACTATTAACACCATCACGATATTGAGCTAGGATAAAGCCATAAGTTTGCCAAATCGGTGTCCATACGACACCCGGTTTTAAAAAACGTTTTCGCAAATCTCTTTTAGGCGGCAACATAACTTTGAAAGGATAAATCCACGGGTTTAAAAGCAGTGCCCACACGACACTCAGTTTTGAAACCATTTTCGCAATCATTTTTCCACGTGAAAACATGCCGCATGCAATACTAATAGAATCCTATTAAAGAGGGTTCAACACTAAGACCAGAATTCAATCCAACATCCACATAGTTCCACAATAAAGGCAATCACAACACTCACTAACCAAATAACCAAGATAATCAAAAGTAAGAAAGAGGAAATGTCACTAGCCCCACACGGGCTAAAACCCTATAGTCGCAGCCTCGCCATCGTCCCGGGTCCTATCTCTACCTAACCTGTCACCATGTGGGAAGTTAGTGACAAGAAGAGTAGATGTAACCAAGTACAAAACGGTAAATAAAAGCAAACCGATAAACCAGAGCATCCAAACTTTCCCTTCATGAGTCACCGCATCCCCTGTTTAGTCAGAAATAAAGCACCTGCCAGAAGGTCTAAAGACCTCGGATAAAAGTGAACACTTTGCTCTCACCTTCGTGCTTTAACCCCTCCACGGTACTTGTGCAGCACTGTAAGTAACCGTGACGCATCCCTACCACGACACTTTCACCTTTGTGGGGTACACGGGTCAATCAGACCACTTCTCCAGAAAAGTACACCCATGCGGTGGCCAAACCGTCTGTGTACGTGTAAGCAAACCTTGAGCAGAATGACCGCAGCCATTGTGTAACATAGCGCACCGCGACGCTCAGTCGCAACAGATAGTAACAAAGAGGGATACTAATGCGAAAAAGGGTTAGACAATAACAATTTGCACCTCTACTCTACTCTCACATATTACGATATGAAACCACACTTCAAAACACAACAAAGGTACCCACCTGAAACGAAGATAAACAACCGCGCCCGTGACCCTCCTAAGCAATCAGAACTTCACGCGGCCTAATAAAATAACCAAAAGCATAATTTAACACTTTACCATAAACAGGCGAAGTCAGTGGTCCCAACCACTGTAACATGAATCCCTTCTATCCCAAAATAATAAATCGACGAAAAACCAAAATCACTGTGCCAAGCGGACCGCGTCGTCAATCAAAAACCGTCGAGTAAAAACTGTCAAGCAAAACCGCAAAACTCAGATCAAATCGGATCTCTGACGGTAAAACTGATGGTTAACAACAACCGAACCGCGACTATACCATCGCGAACTCCATCAGAACCCAAATCTGCTAACGAAAATCCAACAAAACCCAATTTCTCATCTGGTAGCCGACTCGGGACGTCAACGGTCAAGCCGAGAAAACCTCGATAGCGAAAACGATGAGAAAAGGGCCCGACGGCGCGACCCCAGCGATTTTGTCAAGGCACAGAGCAACGGCGACGTGCGAAACTAGCACATGACATCGTGAAACGGTGGCCTAAATGACCCCGGGTGGCCATGCTAATAAAAACGGCGAAAACGGTGATCCAAACAGTGAAAACGGCGCTCAAAACGGTGAAAAATGGACCAAAACGGAGCTATCGGGCTTCCAGGCTGAAAAACGGTGCACGGACCAGGCGTGGACCGGGTTCACAGCACAGTGGAGGTGGCGACGTAGACCGGGCTCACCCCGGGCGCGTGCACCATGTGCTTTGGGCTGGGCCGGTGCACGAGAAAAGCGCGCACCGGGCTCACGCCAGCAGAGCACGGCGGCGGGCACCGGGTGCACGCCCAGAGCGTGAACCGCGGGAACTGGGCCGGGCTGGTGCATCCACTGCGGGCCAGCGGTGCAACGGGGTTCACCGCAATCGGTGCCGCGCGTGTGCGCCGGGTCCACGCCTAGAGCGTGGACCGCGTGCCTGCGGGCCGGGCTGGCGCACGCGAATGTGCGCCGGGTCTGCGCCTCCGGGCTGCGGAGGCGTGTGCCGGGTGCATGCCGGTCCCGTGGACCGCGCGACAGCTTTGCTTTATTTTTCGTTTTCCTTCGTCTTTTCCGGCTCCGGTTGCGACCACGCGACCATGGCGGCTGCGGCGACGACCTCGTGAACATTATAACGGCGGCAGCGGCCTCTCGTTAAATTCGACGGCGGCGGCGGCCTCCCGTTAATTCCCCCATGCTCAAAACCGCGGCAACTCTAACAATAAAACCATTGATCGGAGACCAAATGAAACATCGATCGGAAACCCGATCAAATCTCCGATCAAGACCGATTAAAAACCATCGATCAAACCCGGTCAAGAACACGAACAAATAATCGATCAAAACCAAACAAAAATCCATGATCAATTTATCGAATAAATCGACCTCAAAAGAACACGAAAAACCCACGATTAAACCGCCCAAAGAGAAATAACGATCGCTAACCTTGCTCCAATAGAGGAGGCAACGCGTTCCCGATCTCCGTTCTTTGCGGTGGTGGGAATCCGGATCCGCCCTCCGATGACGGTGACATCTCGTTCCCGGCTCCCGGCACGTTGATCGAAGAACGAGTTCCTTCGCTTCCTCCTTCTCTATTTCTTTTTCCTCCGGTTAGGGTTTCCTTTTCTTTTTCTCTTTTCTCTCTTTTCTTTCTTTTCTATCTTCGAACTAGGGTTTCGTTTTGGTCTTCGGCACGCACAAGGGGGAAGGGTTTGAGGTGGCGATCTTTTAAAACTAGGGTTCTCCTTTTGATAAACGGGGTATAATTCTCTTTTTATTATTATTTTATTTTATTTTATTTTATTTTATTTTTCCTTTTTGTACGTACGTAAAAAGGAAAAATCCCCATATCCGGATATTTATTATATAATAATAAATATCTATTCCCACGAGATAATTCCAAAATTTCTCGAAAAGCGTGTCAGATCTTTTGCACGGATTCCGACGCGCGCTAAGTTACCGTGACCTTAAAAACCCCATTCCGAGAGGTCCCTAGGTCGGATTTCAGATCCGATCGCAGTGCCGGTCATCGTTTTTCGGGCTCTATCCTAGAAAAATACCCGCACAGTGCAACGATTGACTTAAAAAAACTCGATAAAATAAGCCCCTAACAACCAATTCATCCCGAAAGGAATTCAAGACATGCAAGATAGGTCATGACATTACATTGGACGCTTCGCCTATGCGGGGTTTTGTATAGGCGGCGAATCTGTTGGCGGGCCCGGGTCGCAGTTTGGAGCCCGAAGCGTGACAGATAGTGTAGAACGCATTTTACGCTCAAGCCTGGAGGCCGAGTGGAGTCTGGTAGTTGAGTCTAGTTATATGCTAGTGTCGAGAGCCGTTTGGGTAGACGGTAGTCCCTGGTCGTCGAGTATTCTCCGACCAGTTTCGTTGACATTGTGTTCGTGGCATAGTTGAGTTGTGTTAGCAGGACCTTGAACCCAGAATGTTTTTGGACACACATGATTTTAGTAAACCAATATTTTCTTTCCAAATTTTGAAGGGTCGCCGCTGTTCTTGTTTGATTAAGGTGAAGGCACTAGCCCTTCGGGGTTTGGAAAATTAAACTTATTTTTAACTAATTTTCAAAAGAACTAAAACTTATTAAAATGAGTTTCTTCAAATCAAGATGGTTTTCTAAAAATGAGCTACTTTTTGTCCTCATGAGAGGGTTCGAGTGAAAATAGTTTTCAGGAATAAATATCATCTTTTTATATAAACTTTCTCACCCAAAGTGGGTTCGAGTGATTTGGGTTCCAAGGGTTATTTCCATATTTGGATCGAGAGCTATGAGAGGTTGTGCTTGGAACCTGTTCTTGTTTGATTGGGTTGTAGGCGCCAGTCTCCCGAAATTTTTGGACCCTTCGTTACTGTCGGCTGTCGAGTACCTCCGGCCAGTCGGTTTAGTGTGGTGAGTTGGGTGTTCTGTTTTGGGAGCCGTTTGGGTTGACGGTGGTCCCGGCTGTTGGGTACCTCCGGCCAGTGGGTTAGTGTTGTGAGTTGAGTCTTGCCGATCTGATTGATCGTGGATTTGGACTATAGCTTGCATGAGCCATATTGAGTTCGACAGATATGCGCGGATACTTCCTCGGTGTAGTCGCTCCCCTCGAGTGCCGCTCCGGAGCTGGGCCTGTTACTTTGCTATCGCGACTTGTCAATGCAGTCCATGTGGAACGCCCTACGTAATTCCAATCCTCCGTGGATGTAATGGTAGTTGTCACGCCCCGGGGTCGAAACTGCGACCCGGGCTCGCTAACAGATCCGCCGCCCATACGGTGAACCCCATATAGACGAAGCGTCCAACCTGCAAAGAAAAATACTATACTAAACAGATATCAGAGCTGAGAGTAAACTGCTAGAAATAAAAATATATACAACACAAGTCCTCACCAAAAGTACATAAGTCTCTCAGAATAAAAACAGAAAAGTACAACTCTATACCTCACTACAAAGTCTCTCAACAAGAACTCTCAGGAAAGAAAAAAAAAGGGGGTACATCTACTCTCAGGACGACGACGACTGGTAGGGATCTAGCTCGCGACTCCCTTACCTCGATCTGAAGAAGCAGCAGCTGGAACAGCAGGAACAGCCGTAGAAATCCCTGGGGAAAAAGACACCATGACGGGTGTGAGAACTACATCCCACAGTAGCTCTCAGTGGGTGCCATCAACAAGCCCAACGGTCTGCCCACTAAGTCTACTAGAGGCATGAGGAAACAAAAGAAGTGCTGTACAGAAAAGGGAAAAAAGCTGGAAACTAAATTCTACAGCTACTACGCCCCTATCTAGATGCTCAAAAAGCGGGACAGATGAAAATATGATGCATCTGCTAACATAACAGTATAGTCACCCAATCTGAATTGACTGCCTCCTCGGGTCCAGTCAAGCCTGCGCCTACCTACTGCCGTACATCCCGGAGGACCGGACTTACGTAGGGCGTCCGTAGCTGCCAAAACTGGCTCAGCCAGAGGGACTGCGTCCGTAACTGCCAAAACTGGCTCAGTCAGAGGGACTGCGTCCGTAACTGCCAAAACTGGCTCAGTCAGAGGGACGGCATCGACAAGTCGCGATACAAGAGTAACATATCCACCCCGGGCGTGGCTCTCGAGGGGCGCGACCCCACCGAGGAAAGGTATCCGCGCACTCTGTCGCTCAGGTGGCACTACAGGCTATGGTCAAAATCCACACTCATGCTCTGCTCGAAAGGACTCAATCCTCAACAACTCTCTCAACAGTCGGAGCACACTCAACGACTCAGCTGATCAGCTCTCATGAAACACGAGACACTCGCCTCACCAACAACTCACAGCACAAAACACACTGGCTGGAGACACTCCACAGCCAGGATCAACCTACCACTCAGGGCTAACAGAACTAGATAGACAACACCCAAAGACCCGGGATCACCATCGACTCCAACGGCTCCCAACCACCGAACATCAACCCAACCTACAGACTCACTAACAGGATAAACCCCACAACAGGCGATAATAGAGGATCCGGGAACCCCGAAAGACTAGAACCTACAACCCTATCAAACAAGAACAGGCTCTAGGCATAGCCTCTCGTTGTTCTCGTCCCAAAGGAAAAGGGCAGACCTTAGAACCCAGACCACTTGAATCATCTCAAGTGGTTACATTTTTAGAAAAAGGTGACATTTCTTATGGAAAGCCATTTGATCTGGAAGAAATCCATATTTAATGATTTTTTAGTTCTTTTTAGGAAAACCATTGAAAACAAGTTTTTATACCCAAGCCTCGTAGAGCTAAAGCCCTTGTCCAATCAAACAAGAACAGACTCGGGCGACCCTACGATGCTTGGAGGAAAACATTGGTTGGCTAAAATCATATGTGTGTCTAAAAATAGTTCTGGGTTCAAGGTTCGGCTAACACTAGTAAACCGCTGCCACTAACACAGCGGCGACAAATAAAAAAATAGGAAAACAGAAAACCTCGGGACCGCCGTCCTCCTAAACGGCTCCCGCTACAGAAGTATGATCAACTACCTCTACCAGACTCCACTCTGCTCCCAAGCACGAGTGTAGAAAACATCCCACACTAAAGAGACCCGACCACTCGGCCCGCTACCCGGGCGAGGAAAACACTATGTCCAGGGAGAAAAGTAGTGTGGATGTCTAAGCAAAATAAACCTAGCCCAAGTTGGAGTTTTCTAAAGTCTGGCTGAACATGCTGCATATGACGGGGGTGCTAGGTCAAGTTCCAAGATAATATTAATTTAACAGATAATAGGAAGCAAGAGAATTTCATGATCATCAAGTAACACTAGAATTATCAGCTATCACTTTCTAGCATACTACACAAGAGTGTTACTATTATGCATGGTTCTACTATAGCAAATTTAATGAACGTTCCATAAGTCTTGGAGACAAGGCCACCCACCTGAAGGTGCACAACTGTCCAGGGTCGTACAGCTAAGAAAGCCCAGAAACAGATATACCAGTATAATCACCAAGCCAACAGTACCAAAGTTGTCACGCCCCGGGTGTAAACCAGAACCCGGGCCCGTCTACAGATCCGCCGTGCACACGGTATTTCCCGCGTACACGAAGCGCCAAACCTGCTCAGATATATAAAAGATAATAATAATGAGCAATGAAAACAGAGCTGAACTAAAACTAATACATCTCAGACTGAAGCTGGAAATAAAATACAATACATCTGTATAAATGATACATCTGTCTCTCCCAGCTCACCAAAATAAATACAACCTGCTGGCAAAAGCCAGTCCCAAATGTAAAAGTACAACCGTCTGAGGAATCCTGGGTACACCAACAGTCCAGCTAACTCGCTCATCCTGCCTCGAGATCTATCTACTCAGCCGTCCTCTCTCCTCGACCCGCCGCTAAAAGCCCAGCAGCACCCGCAGAAGGCACTGCAAAACAAGAAAGAAGAAAAAGAGGAAAGAAGAATGGGGGTGAGAACTACTATAAACAGTAGCCTCCCCTAGTGGGTAAAACCTCAAACTCAGACATACCCACTAGGTCTACCAGAGGCAAAAAGGGAAAAGAAGAGTGGTAAGAAATAATGACTGCTGAAGAAATGAAACTACCACTACTATGCCCCTAGAATACAGTCCTAGACTGAAATAACCATATCCACAATAACCAACCGTCCCAGATTAACCCTATCTGTACCGCCCTCATCATCGGGCAAGTAAGCCGCGCCGATGTGATAGCAAAGCTCCTGCCGCCGCCCTCATCATCGGGCAAATAAGCCGCGCCGATGTGATAGCAAAACCGTCAATAACTGTCCGACCCCGGCCTCCGGAGGGGAACTCGAGGGGAGCGACCCACTCGAGGAAAGCACTACCGGGCAATAACCGCGCCGGTAAAATCCATATCAAAACACTACCGGGCAATAACCGCGCCGGTAAGATAAGTACCAAAAGCAGGAATAGATCACAACTGCAAAGCCCCAGTGGAACACACCCCCCACTAAAAGAAACACAGATCCCCCAATCTGATGCACAAATGAACATCCGGTCGATCGCCCAAAATCCGCGATCGCCGCAATACCCACAATCACAATCATGTCCCACATCCGACATCCGGTCAACCGCCTACTGTCCGCAGTAGCCGCTATAATCCCGCAACCCATAATCAAACACAACCTGTCACTAACCCTCAGGTCCTCGCTACACTATCCCAAACCCCTGCTCGAACCCGAGCAACCAGACTCAAAGGTCTAATTAAGAAGGAGAAAAGAAATCAAACATGGTTTCTCCTAAGTCAAGTTCCAGCATGAAAGTGTAGCGATAAAAGATGGCCTACCTAGATGTCCAAACAAGCATGCAAGTGTTCTCAAAGAAATAAAGGAAAAGGTGTTCAACAGTGGTTCCACATGTGTAATAATTAATAATTCCGCATAGATAAAACCATCATGCTAAAACATTATCCAACCACACATGTCTATAATCCATTTTCCATGATAAAGCATCATTATCCACCTACGCATGTCATAAAATCCTCAAATAGTACCAACCACTAACAGGATAATCATACAGTCCAAAATAAGTAATCCAATCCACATGCAAGGTTAAACACTAACATTCCATCCATACCAACATGTATAAGTTCCAACCACTATCAAATATCCACAAGAAGGCTCACAATTTTATATTACTTAAGCATGCATGTCCAGATAATGGGATCACACTAATATTCCTAGTGAGCATGTCAAAATAGAGGTAAACAACAACCACCCACCTGAAGTGCAACTGTCCCAATCCGTACAGCTGAAAATACCAAAAACTCCAAATCCTTGCTCCCACAATTTTAGCACACCCGTAATATTCCTGATACAATACAAAGCTCACTAATTACACCAAGGCTCCCAATTAATGCTCTTGTAACCACATACAACCTCGGATTCGAAACTGTTAAATTATCACCTGCAGAAAGTGCTCACAAAAATCCAATAAAAATACGAGCGCGTTCCTTGCGATCCGTAGATGAAAAAGTTGTATAAGCTCGTTTCCGTCAGACGCTCGTGCGCAAAGATATGGCCGAAATACTCCGTTGCTGTCAAGAAAATCCACACAGAAGATGGGGTCACTGTTTGCCTCGGGATCCGTGCCAAAACCTCGAAACGGGAAAGTGCGACCAAAACGAAAGATGAAGTCCTACCTCTTAGGAGTCTACTGGTGCAAGAATCACAGGAAAATGATGTCGGGGTAGCCCAGGGGAGCAAAAATACTATCGCTGCGCCGAAGAAGAACACTAGAAAGCAACGTCGCGCCGCACCGTAAAATGGGGAACCTCGGGATTCGTGCCTCCAAAACTCTTGAAACTTGGCAGGGAGATCAAGCACTTAGAGATGAAAAACTTTGATTAAGGGAGCTCGGAGAGATCTTGCACAGGTTGGGAGAAAAGGAAGAAAGAAGGAGGCTCGGGCTGGTGGCTTTTATAGGCTGAAAGAACAATTGAAGAAATACCCAACATGTCCCAACTTTCGGGCGCTCACCAGATTTCGGGTTGCTACAGTAACGGGCCGGCCCGTTACTGTTCACGCCCGAAATCCTCTGGTCCGGCCACGTAGCCCAGCCCAACAAGCCAACGGACCCCGCTGCACCCGGCGCACCTGCGCCAGCCAACGGTGGCGCGCCACGTGGCCCCGACAGGCCGTGCACCGCGCACGGTGCGCCGTGCACCGCGCACGTCGCCGGCTGACCCGGGTCGTACGGCCACCTGCCCCGGTCACCGTCTCCACCGCTCGCGTGGACCGCGTGCACCAAGACCCGCCAATCCCGAGCCGCCACGTGTCCAAGCTTGGTGCATCATGGACCATGAGCCAACCCAAATATTCCATGAACCGCGTGCTGTGAGCCAGCCTGTAGTAACCTGCCACGTGTCCCCCGCCTCGGTGCACGCCCGCCGCGTGGACCGCCCGCCTGCCCGCGCCCCCGCCGCGCCTGCCCGCGCCCTCAGCGCCTGCCCGCGGCCGCGCGCCGCCTGCCCGAGCGCCCTCAGCCGTCCGCCGGCGCCGCCCGCCGCCGCCGGCCGGCTGCCGGGAACACTGTTCCGGCAGGAACAGTAACCCGAGCCCGAAAAATCAAGTAAATAGTCCATCTGAAGCGTTTTCGCGCGCTGAATCCGAATTTGACGTCCGTTTCGCCAAATTCCCACTCTAAAAATTGCCGAATGCCCCCGGAAAGGTATTTTCAATCCGAATTCGCGCCGAGTCCAAATCTGAAAATCCGTTTCGCCCGAGAACACTTCCAGAGATCCGACGGAGTCACCCGATCACCCACGTGATCCATTTAAGTTCGAAATCCAACACTTGTGTCCAATCGTGCCCCGAACACCTCTAGCACACCGCGCAGGCCTCCAATGGCCACCCCAACGCACCGCAACAGCTCTGCGGAGATCCAGGTCATCACAAAAGTAGTGTTCAAAGCATCCTGGGTACAAAATACATCCATAAATTACACTTAATTCCACTAAATTCCACATTTTAAAAAATCTGCAATGAACAGTCTTCTTTCTGTGAAATTTTCACCTGTAAAACAGCCTCCAAAAATTCCAGTAAAAATATGACGGCGATCCTCGCGAAGTGTAGATGCCGATAGATCTTGAAACGTCGAATTCCGATGTTCGGTTGCGGAGATAAAAATCCGCGAAGACCTTGCTGTCCAGAAATCTCCCAGCAAAACAGGGGCTCAGGAAAGCCTCAAAAATCGTGCCAAAAACCCAAATCTAGATGAAACCCTCTACACGAAAGTCGAAGACTTACCTCTCGTGAATCCGACGCCGCAAAAATCGTCCAAAAATACAGTCAGGGTAGCTCTGTGGACCTCTCAGACCGAAATGCGACGATAACGGGCCTCCAACAGAAAATCGTCGCTCCGCGCTACGATGCCGGAAACGTCGACGTCGCGGCTTCCAAAAATTCCGGGACTCTGCCAGAAGATGCGCGACACGAAGATCTACAACTTTGCTAAAGGGGCCATGGGCTGGAGAGCTCGGGAAAGTGGAGAAAAGGGCAGAAGAATGGGGCTCGGATTCCATTTATAAAGGCCCAAAGAAACAAATCTGGAAATTACCTCTGTGTCCCCGGATTCGGGCGCCCGAAAAAACTGGGCTGCTACAGTAACGGGCCCGGCCCGTTACTGTGCAGGCCCAGAAGGCCCACGGCCCGCCACGCGTCCCGGCCCGCGCCCGCCGCGCCCGGAGCACGTGCGCCAGCGAATCGCGGAGGGACGCATGGCCGACACGCCAGCGTGGGCCGGCTGCACCCGGCCAATCGCGGGGCGCCACGTGGCCCGCGCCCGGTGCACGCCTTTCGCGGTGGACCGCGCGCCTCCGCCGCCGCCAACCGCCGCGCTCCGCCGCCTGCCGCCGCCGCCGGCGCCTCTCCGGCCGCCGGAACAGTACCCCAAGACCTCGAAATGCGTGTTTTCGCATCCGGGCTCCGAAAAATTCAAGTAAATAGTCCATCTTGACCGTTTTCGCGCGCTGAACCCAAATCCGAAGTCCGTTTGGCCAAATTCCACTTCTAAAATTTCCCGAAAATTCCCGGAAAAGTAAACTTGATCCATTTTTCATGCCGGGTCAAATCCTTGGTTCCAATAAGCGCGCAA
The DNA here is from genome assembly GCA_029168755.2 of Tillandsia fasciculata. Classification (NCBI taxonomy): domain Eukaryota; kingdom Viridiplantae; phylum Streptophyta; class Magnoliopsida; order Poales; family Bromeliaceae; genus Tillandsia; species Tillandsia fasciculata. The sequence continues at coordinate 11,682,210 of CM054932.1, read as the reverse complement.
AAACCTCAATCACCCTATATGGACTTCTGATAAGCAAACAAGCTCCAATTTCACCAGAAATCCAATTCTTGGGCCCGACACACGCACACACACTCCCCGAAGCCACTAATCCATCAGTAAACCCTTAAGTGGGGATTCGGGTCCTCACAGTAGTAGGTGGGCGCAGGTTTGACTGGGCCCTTTTTGGGCAGTCATTACGATTGGGTCGATTGAGCACCTCGTGTTCGAGTGGTTGCATATCATCATCTGTTTCACCCATTGAGCATTGTAGATAGAGGCATGATAGCTGTAGATTTCTTTCCAGCTTATCCTTTTATTATTACAGTTTTTTTGTTATCTTATGGCTCTAGTAGACTTAGTGGGCAGACCGTTGGGCTTGGAGACGGTACCCGCTGAGAACTATTGATTGATATAGTTCTCACACTCTCTGTTGGTGACAGTTTTGCAAAGGCTTTTACCTCCGTCCCTGCTCTAGTTGGCTCGCGGATCGAGGATAGGGAGTCGCGAGATAGATTCCTATCAGTATAGTTTATTTTGGTGAGATAGATGCACCATCCCGGATTGTGGGATTTTACTATACATTGATGTATTTATTGTATTTAGTTTTCCTCCCTTTTTGGATTCATAGATGTTGTATAAGAGATTTTTTTTTGTACTATTCCTGTGGATCAGATTATATATTATTATTTCTAGGAGGTGGATCTTGTACCTATATTTTCAGTTGTACAGTGGTTTGGATTTTTATTACAGTAGTTTATTTTTCACTCTGATATCTGTATAGCTGTAGTATATCTGTTGCAGGTTAGACGCTTCGCCTATGCGGAGTTTTCCGTATGGGTGGCGGATCTGTTGGCGAGCCCGGGTCGCAATTTCGACCCCGGAGCGTGACAGCTTTCCTAGATAGATTTTGCTACCAGCATTTATAGCTTTTCTTACTGCTTTTCCGAGGAGCAGTCGTACTTATAATCCTTCCCTTGTAACCTTTTCTCGAGCAATACAAAGCGAACTGGCTGATTCGGCCGTGTTGATCAATATCCAGTCGTCTTAGTTCGGCTCTTTCAGGCCGAACTTTGTTAAGAGTTCGATTAAGAAGAATCCGGCCGAGCGGATCTCTTTTCGGCCTAATCATTTGGCACACGGCGCAATCACATCAGAGTGTCATACCAAAGCCGATCGCTGGCCGAAACTAGTCAACGATTCACGAGAGTTCGGTTGAACTTTCGGCACCCAACAGGAGTTTAAAACTATAGACCATCTGTTTGTAACTTTTTGTGTTTACTTGTTGTTCCATCTGCTACCCAATCCTAGCGCAACACTAAGCAACACAACGGATGGGGACTTTTGGGAAGTGTACAATCCATACCGACACTAGGAATTAAGAGGAGGAGAGACCTGACAATGGTCTTCTGATTTAGTGGCTCGTGTGGCTACAGGAAAATAATAGAATATTCCAGTATTTGGAAAAGATTACAAGCCGAACTCTCATTGAAATCTGTAAATTAAGACCTCATTTGATATCACTGCCATTTTTTATTATTTAAAACACTCATTTTATATAATTTAATATGTTGGAGGAAAATTTTCTCTTTCGTTGTTATAGTTAAATTGTTTACAAGGCATCTAGTTAAATGATAAATGACATATTGTCACGCCCCGGGGGTTTTTCAACGAGCGAAAAACGTATATATATTTTTTTTTTTGAAAAACGCAGCACTCCCTGCTCCGTGCCAAATCCGCCACACATACAAATTTGACCCCTCAAACTGACAGGGTCTCCTTTGTACGTGCACGGCGTCGCGATTACAAACATACACTTTAACCATAATAAGTCAAGCAAACAAGTAAAGAAGAAAGATAAACTGAGTCACTAACTAAATAAAACGGCCACCGACGTTTTGAAAGGATAAATCCACGGGTTGTCAAATAATGGTGTCCACACGACACCCCAAGATTTAATAAAAAGTTTTCGCAAACTTTTACTTGATTTGTAAAAGGTGGCCGGAACAATAACTAATAAAGAAAATAAACCATCCACGACACGACACAGTTCCAATCCAACATCCATAATGAAGCAACGCACACATAGAACTAACTAACCACAAATACGTAGCATAAATAAAAAAAACGTCACCAGCCCCAAACGAGGCTAAACTCTCTAGTTCGCAGCCTTACCGTCGCCCCGAACCCCACCCTTGACCGAACCTGTCACAGTGTGGGAAGTCGGTGACTGAAAGAGTAAGAGGTAGTTAAAAAGAATGCATGTTGCTCAAAGTACAGAAAGTAAATCAAACCGATACACTAGAGCACCCCTCAATCCCCCTCATGAGTCCACAGATTCCCCTATTTAAGTAAAAAAAAGCAGCATCTGCCAGTAGGTTTGGAGATCCCCAGCGAAAAGTAACACCTTGCTCGCACCTTGGTGCTATTAACCACTCCCCGGTACTTGTGCGGCACCTTAAGTGTAATGTACCAAATTTTGGTATATAAATAAATATAAATAAAAATGGTATGAAATACTATTTTTATTGAATTTAGAGAAATAAAGGATGATCTGGAAGTGAATTGGGCCGAAATTGGATTAAAAAGGAGAGATCTAGAATTTTATTTGAGAAAGGGGGCCCATATTTTTAGCAGAAAATTTATAGTGTCAGAAAATTCCGAGAAAATTACGGAAGGTCCGTAATTATGTTTTAAGGTCACAGTAAAAGTTTCGCATTGATCGGATACCCGGATAGTGAGAACGGGGTCCGCCAGCGATTCTAAATACAGCGGGACTTTTGGAACAGGAAAATAGAGTTAGTATAACTCTAGGATTCAGTGAGGAATCAGAAAAAGTGGGAGTAATCCCAAGATTTAAGAATCAAACAAATATAACCCTAGAAAGTCATAGGAAGTCTGGGTAAATGGACAAATTATTTTAACTTCAATCTGAGTTAAATAAAGGAAAGGAAAAATGAGAAATGGAGTTAATAAACTCTAAGTCAGATAAAATTGAAAGTGACTAGTGTCATTGTGACATAGTGTAACTTTAAGGGAAATTGAGACATAGGGTTGTGAATTGAGAACAAGTAAAGAAAAGTTTAAAAAGAGGCTAAGGAGCTAAAGAAGTTGCCAAGTGGCAAGACAAAGTGTAAATGTAAATAAACAAGAAGTTCAAATTTAAATTGGTGTTAGAGACACCCAAACTATCCTAGAGTAAAGAATTTAGGATAAAAGAGAAAAGCTTAAGAGAAAGCTAAAAGTGGCTTACTAAGCAAGATAAGCAAAATGCTTAAAAGAAAGAGAACAAAAAGATAATATAAATGACGCCTTCGAATTTGAGACTCGTCAAGTGGAGTAGAACTCCCTGGGCAGCGACCCGTCGAACGAGATACTTTCGAAAGGCTAAAAGAGAAAAGTAAAAGAAAAGCATTAAGGCATAAATGCTAATGGGAGGGCTGAGCATATGTCACTCCCGGGTAGATGAGTGCCAAGGTGCTTTAAACTCATGTGAAACCAAAGTGTAAAGAAAATGCTTAATGAGCAAAGAAGCTAAAGGCTTGATTGAACAAAAGAAGGTAATGCTTAAAGAAAGGTTAAAAGGAAAAATAAAGTACATTGGGCCGAGCACTACGGGAGGCGGTGCTACAACCTGTTCTTGTTTGATTGGGGTTGTAGGCATCCATCTTTTGGAACCCTCGGACCCGGTAAATGTAAGCTCTAAAAGAAAAGTCTAAATGGCTAATAGGAGGGTTGAGCATATGTCACTCCCAAGTGAATTAAAGAATTAAAGCCAAGTTGCCAACGGGAGGGTTGAGCATATTTCACTCCCGAGGGAAGTGTGTGAACAAGACTCAGCTTCCCAAAGGAAAGGCAAGGTAAAGAGCTAAAGGCAAAAGAAAAGAAAGAAAAGATAAAAATAAAACGGGCGTACCTTCGGGGGTGAAACGTAGCCCTTGTTGGAGTTATCGGCAGTGTCCCTCTCCCGAACAGTGACCCATCTGGCATGTTTCTCCTATAGGACGGGGTAACATTTGCGGGTGTTATCGGCAACCTTAGAAATCTTGTCTTGTGGTAGCATGACTACCGTGCTGGGGCCCGTTGGATAAGAATTTCTGAGGGTTAACTTGAACTAAAGCACCAGAATGTAAAGAATAAAGAGAAAATAGAGTGGCCAAGGTGGCCGGGTTAGTTTAACCCTGTATACAGCGGCATAGTGGCTGAGTTGGTGCGTAGTAGCCTGGTATGGCTGGACAGAGTAGTGTTGGGTCGATGAGTATACACAGATAGTGTAGTGACCCATTATATGCATATCAGCATTTTAATATTGAGGATTATAGTTTCCTAGCATTCTATTATCATGGCTTCCACTGGACCAAGTGGTGTAGGACACTTTTTCTCAGTGGTTGAACCCACTGGAAACTTTAAGTAGTTCTCACACCCTCGGGTGACCATTTTTTTAGGTTCAGATGCAGTCAGCGAGGCATGCGACAGGGGCAAGGGCCCAGCAGCATAGAGACCTAGAGGGTCTAGCAGAGGTACCCTTTTTATATTTCTTGAGTGAACCTTGTATGGTGAGGAAAATATGTAAAAGAATTGTAATATTATTTAATTGTAAGTTCAGTAATGTAAAGTGTAATAAAGTTATGTTATGGTTCACTCTTGTATGCTTTCATTTCTGCTTAAACTAACTGTTTAATGAATGAAAGTTTAAAATTAGTAGTGATTTTTAGTACTCTGATATTGAGCTTCCGCATACACTTGATGTATGGTTTTGGATGTTACCGTTCCTTTCAGGTAGTGAGAGGTCATACTCGATTGGCGGGTCTCTTGGCGTGCCCGAACTGTACAAATTGGTGGTCTCGGGGCGTGACATTAAGTAACCGGGAGGGGTCCCCACTACGGCACCTCGTGAGGTACACGGGTCAACGTACCACTTTTCCGAAAAAGTACACCGATGCGGTGGACAAACCGCTGGTGTACGTGTAAGAAGCCATGAGCATAAAGGTCGAAAGATCGGCGTGTGATAAAAAAGGCACCGCGACATTTAGTTGCCATAGATATTAGTAAAAAGTAGAATACTCATGCAATGGGGTTAGGCAAAATGATAATTTGACACCTCTACTTTACTCTTGGATATTACATGATAAACATTCTTAAAAACACCACAAAAGTACCCACCTTAAACGCGTTTGACCGGAACTCCCGAAATCGACCCGCACCCTCGATCAGCACCCGGACCTAGAAAGTCCCCAAAAGAAACATCAATAAGCTAAAATTGTCCCCCGCGAAACTCGTAACCCCCAAACTCTGTCCCAAAAAGGTAAGGAACCCCAAAACTCATCCAGATGAGACGCAAGAGCAACGCGGCGCAGGAACGACGCGGTGCGCTCATGCAACATCCCCGTGCGGCTCAAGCCCCGCGCGGTGGTGCGGCGGCAGCGAGGTGCCCCACGCGGGCACAAGCCCCGCGCGGGTGGCGCAGCGACGGGAAGGTGCCCCGCACGGGCACGAGTCCCGCGCGGCGCTGCGGGCGCTGGTGGCGCGCCCCGGCCGCGCAGTAGCGGCGGCAGCAAGGTGCCCCGCGCGGGCACGAGTCCCGCGCGGGCACGCGCGGCGCTGCGGCGCTGCGGCGCAGGTGGCGGACCCCGGCCACACAGTAGCGGCAGCAGCGAGGTGCCCCGCGCGGGCACGAGTCCCACGCGGGCACGAGCGGCGCTGCGGCGCTGCGGGCGCAGGTTGCGCGCCCTGGCCGCGCGGCGGCGGCAGGGGCGCGGGTAGCGCGCCCTGGCGGCGCAGCGGCAGCGGCTGCGGCGACGGCTAGGGCATCCTAGCACCATCCACAAACAAAACCGAAAACCCTAAAAAGAACCCAACCGCGAACAACGAAAAAAAAGACCCAAAATTAAATGCCGCTTACCTTTTCTCTCTTTTCTTTCGGCTAGGGTTTCTTGAAAGAGGTGAGGAAATAAAACTTTGTACGTACTAAGATAGCCCTAAAACCGGGTACTTATATAGGGCCATGAATCCCAATCTCATCGAAAAGCATGCAAGCCCCGATTAACACGGATTTTGGTGCATGCGACTAATACCGAGCCCTTCCCGGCCCCGTTCCGGGAGATCCGTAAGTCGGATTTGAGATCCGATCGCTCTGCCGTTTACCATTTTTCACTCTATCACCGAAAAATATCCGCAAGTACCGACTCAAAATTCCCAAAAGTCGTTAAAAATAAACTCCTAAAATTTATGTTATTCGAAAAAGTCAAAGTCAACACAGAAAAAGTCAATGACACTACACATGTTGTTTAAAAAAATTTGGGAGCAAAAACAGGTTATTTTCAAGTTTCTATTTTTGTTGCGAAATAAATACTTTGGATGGAATAATTGCTTGCAATCCACTGGTGCACTCCTGCACCTTTTGGTATATGAATTCTATTTAAGAAAATTAAGACTAGGCCTAAGGAAGATTTGAGAAGATCATTGTTTAGGGAGTAAAGTTGGGCGTTGTATCCTACTTCAAGATCTGTGTAATAGCTTTGTGTTTGTCTCTCTCTCTCTATCTCTCAGCCCCGTTGCCTAACCTGTGTTGTCTATTTCGTATTTTTATTGAATAAAGCAAATAGCAAGTCATCTTTTTTCTCAAAAAAAAAAGAGAAAGGAAGCACTGCAGCATCAACTTGGACCATGAAAATGAATTTACATCAGCATGTCCGTTTTTTGCTTAGTAGCATTTATTTTATTTTTTTTAGTGTAACTGCCTTCATTATGAATGAAGTTGGTTGAGCCTTTGTTTGCCTTTTGTTTCTAAGGGAGAAAAAAAAAACAAAAGAAGCTTTCCTTTATTCTTCTTGAATTTCATATAGTTGTTTCATTGACTTGCTTGAGAATTCTATCGATAAAGAGTTAGCATCAAATTCCCTTTAATTGCAAATTAGTTCCTTCTAACTTAAGATGCCATTTTTGTAACGACCCGGCCCACTAGAAATAATAACTCATTGGGCCCAAATCACAGTCCAAAATGCTTAAGTCCAATTATTATTACTACCGTTTATGGTCTCATATATCCAATCAGAATTATTTTTCCATCCGATGTGGGGGATGTTACAAACTCCCCCCGTTTAAACCCTGGCTCCCACCAAACCTATGGTGTAGCACTTTGCTCCGCATAGCACTTAGCTCTTACACTTCCGGCTGGTATTCGTGTGCTCTGCATAGCACTTAGCTCTTACACTTCCGGCTGGTATTCGTCTCTGATACCATTTGTGACGACCCGATCCGCTAGTAATAATAACTCGTTGGGCCCAATCCACCGGCCCAAAATGCTTAAGCTCGATTATTATTACAGATCACAAATACAGAACAAATCAGAATGACTAGGCGATGTGAGACTTGTCTCGCTAGCCCTGTCATCTAGATCCAAGCTCAACCGAGACTCGTAAGACACTTCCGGGTGGTTATTAGCTCCGATACCAAATGTAACGACCCGGCCAACTAGCAATAATAACTCGTTGGGCCCAAACTACAGTCCAAAATGCTTAAACCCAGTTATTATTACTAGCGTGTATGGTCTCATATATCCAATCAGAATTATTTTTCTATCCGATGTGGGACTATTGGGATGTTACAAACTCCCCTCGTTTAGACCCTAACGTCCTCGTCGAGTCCAAACCAGATCACAAACACAGAACAAATCAGAATTACCAGGCGATGTGAGATTCTAGAGGTGACTCCTGTGGATTCAAGAATCAGAATTACTAGGCGATGTGAGATTCTAGAGGTGACTCCTGTGGATTCAAAAGGAGGCGATATGAGATTCCCGATGTGGGACTATTGGGATGTTACAAACTCCCCCCGATGTCACAAATACAGAATAAATCAAATTCTAGAGGTGACTCCTGTGGATTCAAAATGAGGCGATGTGAAATTCTAGAGGTGACTCCTGTGGATTCAAGAGGTGGCTCCCACCAAACCTATGGTGTAGCACTTTGCTCCGCATAGCACTTAGCCCTTACACTTCCGGCTGGTATTCGTCTCTGATACCATTTGCGACGACCCAACCTGCTAGCAATAATAACTCATTGGGCCCAAACCAGCCAAAAATGCTTAAGCCCAGTTATTATTACTAGTGTCCATGTCTTATATATACCCAAACACATCCACACTCCTATCCGACGTGGGACTATTGGTGTCACGCCCCGGGGTCGAACTGCGACCAGGGCTCGCCAACAGATCCGCCGTCTATGCGGAAACTGCCGCACAGACGAAGCGTCTAACCTGCAAAAGAGATCTAGCTATACAAGTATCAGAGCTGAAAAAAAGCTACACAGAAAAAGAAGAACTGAACAACTGAATCACTAAGTGATAAAAAGTCCAAGTACACCAGTCCACTATCTCACAAAAACATAAGTACAAAATCACTATCTGGTACAAAAGTGGAAACCAAAAAAAAACACTCGGGTGACTCTACCACTGACTCTACAGACTCGGGTAGGAACTAGTCAGCCACGCCCTTACCTCGGTCTGAAGACTCCGCACGAGCCGAGCCTGGAACGGTCGCCTCAGGAACACCTGTCATCACAGCGGGTGTGAGATCTACTGCAACAGGCAGATCTCAGTGGGTACCGACGCCAAAAGCCGCAGTATGCCCACTAAGTCTGCTGGAGACAAAAAAATAGATAGATAGATAGATAGATAGATAGATAGATAGATAGATAGATAGATAGATAGATAGATAGTGTATGAATGCTGGAAATGAATCTACTACTATATGTCTCGATGCAATGCTCGAAGGAAACAACAACTAAGAACATACACTACAACCACCCGCTCATGTCACCCAGTCCCAATGACTGCCCCATAGGGTCCAGTCAAGCCTACGCCCGTCGACTAGGAACGCACCTGCCCATTACCACACATCCAAAGGAGGACGGGATTTACATGGGGCGTCCTGTCAGACCATCTCCATCTCACTAAAGTAACCACCTGGTAACTCGGCCAGGGCATGTACCCACCTGGTAACTCGGCCAGGGGTATGTACCCACCTGGTAACTCGGCCAGGGGCATGTATCCATCTGGTAGCTCGGTCAGAGGTATGTATCCACCTGGTAACTCGGCCAGGGGTATGTGCCCACCTGGTAACTCGGCCAGGGGCAATGTATCCATCTGGTAGCTCGGCCAGTGGAAAGTATCCTCCTGGTAACTCGGCCAGGGAAAAGTGTTCTCCTGGTAACTCGGCCAGGGCATGTGCCCACCTGGTAACTCGGCCAGGGGCAATGTATCCATCTGGTAGCTCGGCCAGTGGAAAGTATCCTCCTGGTAACTCGGCCAGAGAAATGTGTCCTCCTGGTAACTCGGCCAGGGAAAATGCCCTCCTGGTAACTCGGCCAGGGGCATGTATCCATCTGGAAGCTCGGCCAGTGGAAAGTATCCTCCTGATAACTCGGTCAGGGAAAAGTGTCCTCCTGGTAACTCGGCCAGGGCATGTGCCCACCTGGTAACTCGACCAGGGGCAATGTATCCATCTGGTAGCTCGGCCAGTGAAAAGTATCCTCCTGGTAACTCGGCCAGGGAAATGTGTCCTCCTGGTAACTCGGCCAGGGAAAATGCCCTCCTGGTAACTCGGCCAGGGGCATCAAAATACAACTATGCGTCATACCCATCGAGTATAGAACGTGTCTCATCAAAAAGTGCACGCAGGCTAACTCCCACGATCGACCTGATCGAAAAACTCGTATACTCCAGTGACGCTACTAACACTCATGTCCAAGTCGGAACAACAACCCTCGACTAATATCTGATAAAACCCCGCGAAAATCCCGTACCCTCGGCAAGCCCGATGTAACACACACTGAAGGAAACATAATTTAAGGGCCAATTCCTGAAGAAAAGGGCTTTGCGTAAATATAAAAGTGGCCCGGGATTCCCACGACTTACCACGACTGTCCAGCAGTTATCCGATTTAAAAATATAGCAAAAAGGACAAGATACCTTTGCATTCGGAAGCAATAAGGGCATTCCGTAATTTTTCTGGAGGAAACCAACCCACCTGCGATAAATCCGCAAAACCGTGCGCCAAACGGAGGTCCCGATGCGATCCCACAGCTCCACGCGGCAAAACACGCACCACCGGCCACGTAGGAAGCTAACCCTAAGCCACAAACTGCAAGGAAGGGCGATAACCGGGATCAGAAAACTCGCAGCCCAAAAACTGCACCCACAACGGTGAAAGAAACCCATCCGGCGACGAGAAGCGCCGCGCGTTGCGCGAAAAAACCCATCGCGCACACGCCGCGGCGCGCCGTCGAGCCGCAGCCCGCGAGGCAACGGCGCGGCTCGCGGCCGCACGGCTCAAAAACCAGCCCCGTGCAGCGAAGGGCCAGCCGCGCGGCACTGGGCCCAGCCGCGCGGCACGAAGGCCGCCCGCGCGGCGCCCTGCAGTGCCGCGCGCCTAGCGCGCGGCCCCCTGCAGCGCCGCGCGCCAAGCGCACGCGGCCTGCAGGGCCGCGCGGCACAGGGGCCGCCCGCGCGGCACCCTGCAGTGCTGCCGCGCGCCAAGCGCGCGGCCTGCAGGGCCGCGCGGCCCCATGACGCACCCCATGGCAGCCCGGCGCCCTACTGCACCATTGTGGCAGCAGGGCGCATGCTGCGCGGCGCTCATGCGCGCCCGCGCAACGGCCGCCCCCTTAGCCACGCGCCGCCGAAATTCGCGCGCGCGCGGCTCGTGCAGCTCCGTCACGCCCCGGACGACAAGTCCGCAAGGCCCCACCAACAGGAATAAAGAAAAGAGAAAAATAAAAACCCAAAATCCCCAAGCTTGCTTAAAGAAAATAAAATAACCAACCAACCTCTTCGCGGCACGCCGGCCCTCGCTCGGCTCCACGTCCTCGCTTGGGGAAGAATAAAATCTCAAGAATCCCACACTCTTCTTTCTCTTCTTCTTCCTCCTTTCCTTCTCTCTCTTTCCTCTGCTACACACCAACGCCAACAGTGCTGTCACCTTGGAGAAGAAGGTGGTGAGGTGGAGCCTTTTAATAAAGAGGAGATGCTTAATAAAGCAAAAGGAATTAATTAAACTCACCTAACCCACCATCCTTAATTAAGTCTCCACAACTCCTCCCTGCCAACACCCCACCTCAACAGCACACTAAAAGAAAGGCAACACTCAAAACCTACATAATTAATTAAAAGAATAAAATAATCCAAAGTGCCAACGATAATTCATTTTTGGCTTCGGGTCTTCCGCCGCAGTTCGGAACCTCCCGAACTCCGCTGTAATCTGAAAATAAATATGCCCACAGCTTTTTCTCCTCAAAAAGCTCAACCGTGGAGTCGGTGTGCTCAATCCAAAAACCGGCATCCAAAACTACCAGTTCCAACTCACTTTTTGCCCTCGGGTCCTTCGCGTCAGTCCAGAACCTTCCGAACTCCGCTGTAAACATAAAATACACCTGTTTCAAGTGTTTCCCAATTTTTCTGCACACCACGGTGGAGTCGGTGCTTCCCAAACCAGTCCTCTTTCGCGTACAAAGCCCCGGAAAATTCCGAATCAAGCCAGGGCTTCCGCGCAGATCCAAATCAACCCGAACTCATCTGTAAACAAAAAGGGACACATCCAAGGCAAATTTCTCCCCCTCACGCCATCTTGCAAGGTCGGTGCGCTATCCGACATTCCGGTATTCTACAATTGGGGTGTCACAATTTTTATACTAGGTTTTCTTCTTATTTAAATTCTTTTGAGTCAGATGATTTGTCGGTTTCATTGTTTTTAGAATTAATCTCGAAACCACCACATCATCATTACACAGTTACCAACTGCATTAATAGATGATTTTAAATAAAATACTTATGTATCCAAACGCGGGAATGCATGCCTACCACCATCCCTGCTTTTAACTCGTGACCAAACAAAGCCTTAATATTTCTAGATGCCACAATCTATTGACCTGCACCTCCAAAGGCAATTTTGCAAACGCAGGACGAAGTGCAGTATCTTATGCGTAATTGCCATCCACTTTTAGTTTTGAGCAGACACACGTTTCACCCAACGATACCCGCTCTGGCGCAACATGCATGGAACCAAATGCCCCATTTACGAAATGGGCTGTGTATTTAACCTAGATGATGGCTATACGAATTTGGAGATCGTAACCAAATGCCCCATTTACGTCTTCTGTATATATATATTTTTTAATTAAATACCACAGAATCCGAAAAGAAAATCTTATTGGTCACTGATCATGAGCACAACGCTTCGAGCTAAGGTTGCTTACCATGGGACTAGTAAAAAACGAAGAAACAATTGCAGCTCAAAATGTTAAACACAAGTTCACATTTAAAAATATAATAGCCAGAAAATAGAATTTACAAGGGAGCTGTGCCTTACATGTACTATGGCTTCGGTTACCTTCAAATACCTCTTTCACCCTTTCCTATGACGTATCCTCAAGCGTTTATCTTGAGAATTGCAACCTTAAAACAGAAAGCCAACGAACCAACAAAAAAAAAAAAGAATAGAAAAGAAAAGAAACGAGACGAAAAGAAAAACCTCACACAGCACTTTGATGGAAGCTTGAGTAGAACAACATATGCTCACAGCATGGGCCAACTGATATCTGGCTAAAAAACTACATAATAAACAGAAGCTGCCGCAGCAGTTGCTCCAAGCCTCACATTTCTCCCTTTGGTACCTCCGAGGCCCACTAGATAACTACAGCAGGTGAGGATTTCGAACTCCAGTTGGACTGGGAAGATTGCTCATGCTTGCTGTCCTAAGGAGTTTTCGGAATTCGTACAGACTAATCTTCCCATCTTTGTCAATGTCAGCCTCTTCTAACAGCGGCTCAATGTCAGCCTCTTTCACCCTTTCCTATGACGTATCCTCAAGCGTTTATCTTGAGAATTGCAACCTTAAAACAGAAAGCCAACGAACCAACAAAAAAAAAAAGAATAGAAAAGAAAAGAAACGAGACGAAAAGAAAAACCTCACACAGCACTTTGATGGAAGCTTGAGTAGAACAACATATGCTCACAGCATGGGCCAACTGATATCTGGCTAAAAAACTACATAATAAACAGAAGCTGCCGCAGCAGTTGCTCCAAGCCTCACATTTCTCCCTTTGGTACCTCCGAGGCCCACTAGATAACTACAGCAGGTGAGGATTTCGAACTCCAGTTGGACTGGGAAGATTGCTCATGCTTGCTGTCCTAAGGAGTTTTCGGAATTCGTACAGACTAATCTTCCCATCTTTGTCAATGTCAGCCTCTTCTAACAGCGGCTCAATAGAACCCTTTAACCCAGTGTGCTGCACAGCCAAAACAAAAATATGAGAAGACAGTTCTGATATTTTAGTACTCTTCCGCATTATTTTCAGATATACTGTGTCCATGTTTCTTAAAGAAAAAAAAAAAAGAAAAAAGAAAATTCAATTAAGAACTCTATCAGACATCTAACAAACAAAAACCACACTGGAGAGATGAGTTACCAATCTAAGTTCCTCCGGCGTGATATACCCATCTCTGTCCAAATCGAATTTATTAAAAGCAGCCTGGCAGCGGAGATGCCACTTTTCAGAATCATGCTCGGCCATCTGGTGGACGTGTAAAGTTGCCGTCGCAAATTCTTTGAAGTCCACAAGCCCATCTGTGTTGCTATCAATCTGCAATTATTTTCGAGTAACTTTTTACCATTTTGTGAGCAGCATTAAAAAAATTGTTATAGTAAATTATAATCAAATTCAAAGACTTTTTTTTTGCATTTAGCCCCTTCTATTTTTTTTTTTTTTCAGATGAGCCTTACAAATTTATATTTGCAGGAATGACCCATTTTCTTGTCACGCAAGCGCCAAGCTTGATAGACAAGTTGAACACAGTAATTCATTTACTGCATTCAAATATGATAAATGAATTACCATATTCTCTTTGACTTGATCCACACGCTGCGAAGGCAAAGAGAACACGATAGTCCGCATGCTATTAAGGCAAAGAGAACATAGTAATTCAATTAGTGTTAACAAGGTAAATGAATTACCGTGTTCAACTTCAAATTCTAACATATGACGGGCGCGTGGTAAGAAGAGGATCATTCCTGAGGGTCTATTGCAGAAATAAATAAAAAAGAGGCAACTAAATGCCAAAAAAGCCCCAAATTCAATGTCCAGAATTCTTTACTTTTCTTTCATTCTTTTTTACCAACCTTAGTCAAAGGATATATATATATCAAGGATTTAAGTATCCATCGGCACGAGCCGTATCCACCATGCCGTACCGTGCCAACAAAATACCGGCACGATACAGCCCCCGTGCTGATGGCACAGTTCAAAACTCTTTTTTTTTAAATTTACTAAGTAATTTTCTCAATAAAGTTCAAAATATTTGATAAAGATACATAATAAGCAATTAAAAAATTTTATTGCTAAAGAAAATAAATATTTCATGCCATTATGTGTCGGCACGCATATATTTTTTGTGACCGGCACTCATCAGCACAGCTCGGCACGCACCGTGCCGTACCGTGCCGGCAAGTTTTCGGCACGACCCCATGCCACGGCACCGGCACTCATCAGCACAGCTCGGCACGCACCGTGCCGTACCGTGCCGGCAAGTTTTCGGCACGACCCCGTGCCACGGCACTTAAATCCTTTATATATATATATATATATATATATATATATAGAGAGAGAGAGAGAGAGAGAGAGAGAGAGTGAGTGAGGCTACTGTGCTTTTAAAAGCACCAAGTACTTGGTGCTTGTAAGTTTTTTACTGTTAGATATAATCCTTTGAATAATTCCACCTCTTAGATCATATTATTCCACCAACCACCTACTAAACCCTAAAGGATCACTATCATCCTAACCGCATATTCCTACATCCAAGGGTAAAAAACTCACAAGCATCAATGACTTTGTGCTTTTACAAGAGCTCAATTATATATATATATATATATATATATATATATATATATATATATATATATATATATATATATATATAATTGAGATCCTATGCTTTTAAAACTACCAAGTCATTGGTGCTTATAGGTTTTTAGCCCTTGGATGAAACGATGTGTGGTTAGGATGATAGTGGGTCCCTTGGGTTAAGTGAGTGGCTGGTGGAATAGAATGATCTAAGGAATGAAATTAATCAAAGGGGTAGATCTAACGGTAGAAAACTTACAAGCACCAATTGCTTGGTGCTTGTGCAAGCATAGTAGCCGGACTCATATATATATATATATATATATATATATATATATATATATATATATATATATATATATATATATATATATATATATAAAGTTGAGCTGAAATACTATCAGTAGCAAATGGACTCCGTTGCCACCTATTTGTTTTCGATGATGGAGCTTCTAAATCGACGATCGACACCGTTGAACATGATCTAGACTGCTGAAAGTATCTAGAAATCAAATTTCAAATCATTTTGACATCATTAACCTAATGATCAAAAAGTTGAAAAATTTATAATTTTAATGGTAGATATAAGTTTTGCTCGTTTAACGGTGTAAAAAAATCTAAATTAATTAAATTTTCGTTGAAATTTTTTTAAAACTATTTAAAACGAGATCTATACTCTCGATCTTGATTACAAGACTCCTATCATCACTTTTTGAAAGATACTCATTTTCAGTCATTCATTTTTGTATCAACTTGATGGACAAGAAAAGAATATCGAAAAAGAATGAAATTTAATTTTCAGATAGCTAAATGGTCTGGATCATATTTAACGGTGCCGATCGTTATTTTTGAAGCTCCATCATCGAAAACAAATAGGTGGCAACGGAGACCGTTTGCTATCGATAGCATTCCAACCTAACTATATATATATATATATATATATATAGAGAGAGAGAGAGAGAGAGAGAGAGAGAGAGAGAGAGAGAGAGAGAGAGAGACCAGCTACTATACTATTGGTAGCATGGAGGTCTCCGTGCTACCATGTTGTTTTCAATAATGCGGCTTCCGAATCGATGATCGATTTTGTTAGACTTGATCTACGCAATTGGAAATATTTGCAAACCAAATTTTATATTTTTTCAACATCATTTACCAAGTAATCAAAGGATTTCAAAACCGACAGTTGTGAGCCTTTTCAACCACTAGGTAAATAATATCAAAATATATATATATATATATATATATATATATATATATATATATATAGAGAGAGAGAGAGAGAGAGAGAGAGAGAGAGAGAGAGAGAGTGTGTCCGGCTACTATACTATCAATAGCACCAAGCACTTGGTGCTATCAAGTATTCTACCGTTAGATCTATCCCTTTGACCATTTCCACCCCTTAGATCACACTATGCCACCAACCACCCACTAAACCTTAGGGCTGCGTTTGGAATCGGGTTAAGGTGGAATTGGCTAAACCGGGGATAAGTATAAAGTACGGAACTAGAGCGAAAAAGCGTTTGGGATGATTCCAGGGATAAGGGATTTTGTGTTTGGTTTAATAATGAGGAATAGGAGGAATAAAGAGGATAAGTGGGGTAAATTACCTTTTTGCCCTCAAGAGTTAATATGTGATAAAAGTTGTTAAAATTTAATTAGTTCGTTTTAATTAATGGATTAATGGTTTAAAAAAATAGAAATAAAATTATAATTATAATTAAATTATATTATTTAAAAATAATATTTATTTTAATATTTTATTTTCTCAAATTAAAATTTAAATTTAAAATATAAAATTTCAACATTTTAATTTTAAGATTTAAAATTTTATAATATTTATTTTAAATAATAAATTTTTAACATAATTTTTTTTTAAAATTTGGAAAAATCGTATATTTGCTAAATATTTGTAAATTTTTGCCCTCAAGCTTTATTATGTGATTAAAATTTTGTAAAATCGTTTTTCTCGTTTTAATTAATGGATTAATGGTTTAAAAAAATAGAAATAAAATTATAATCATAATTAAATTATATTATTTAAAAATAATATTTATTTTAATATTTTATTTTCTCAAATTAAAATTTAAATTTAAAATATAAAATTTCAACATTTTAATTTTAAGACTTAAAATTTTATAATATTTATTTTAAATAATAAATTTTTAACATAAAATTTTTTTAAAATTTGGAAAAATCGTATATTTGCTAAATATTTGTAAATTTCTGCCCTCAAGCTTTATTATGTGATTAAAATTTTCTAAAATCGTTTTTCTCGTTTTAATTAATGGATTAATGGTTTAAAAAAATAGAAATAAAATTATAATCATAATTAAATTATATTATTTAAAAATAATATTTAATTTAATATTTTATTTTTTCAAATTAAATTTAAAATTTCAAACATAAAATTTCAACATTTAAATTTTAAAATTTAAAATTTTATACTATTAATGTGTGATGATGAGAGTGTATTGGGAAGAGAGAAAGGATGTGGGATGAAGGAAAAGAGAGAGAGGAGAGAGAGGGATTTTTGATGATGAGAATGTATTGGGAAGAGAGAAAGGAGGGGAGAGGAGAGAGAGAGAGGAGAGAGTTTTTATTAAAATAATATGTTGGGAGGAGATAAAGTAGGGGAGAAGGGTAATATGGTAAAAATTTTAATATTAAAATAATAGGTTGGGATTTGTTATACCAGCTATTCTACTTGTTCTGGGTTAAGCAATACCAGATGGTTCCAAGAGCGTTTGGTAGAATAAGAGGGATAAACCCGCTATTCCCGGTTCTAGACCGATTCCAAACGGCCCCTAGGGGACCACTATCATCCTAACCGCACATCCCTTCATCCAACGGTCGAAAAACTAATAGCACTAATAACTTGGTGCTATTAATAGTATAGTAGCCTAGTTATATATATATATATATATATATATATATATATATATATATATATATATATATATATATATATAGAGTCCGGCTATGGTGCTTGTAAAAGTATCAATCACTTGGTGCTTGTAAAAGTACCAATCACTTGGTGCTTGTAAGTTTTTAACCATTAGATCTATCCCTTCAATCAATTCCATCCCTTAGATCATGCTATTCCACCAACCACCCACTAAACCCTAAGGGCCCACTATCATCCTAACCACCCATCCTTTCATCCAAGGGCTAAAACTCACAAGCACCAATGACTTTGTGCTTTTAAAAGCATAGTAGCTCAATTCTATATATATATATATATATATATATATATATATATATATATATATATATATAGAGAGAGAGAGAGAGAGAGAGAGAGAGAGAGAGAGAGAGAGAGTTGAGCTAGAATGCTATCGGCAGCAAACGGGCTCCGTTGACATCCATTTGTTTTCGATGATGGAGCTTCCAAATCGACGATCAGCATCATTGACCTAAAGATCTAGATCACTAGAAGTATCTAGAAATCAAATTAAAATTCTTTTCGACATCATAGACCTAATGATCAAAGGGTCAAAATTTTGTAATTTAAATAGTAGATATGAGTCTTTTGCTTGTTTAACGGTGTAAAGAAATCTAAATTAACAGAATTTTGATTAGAAAATTCTTTAAACTATTTAAAACAAAATAAATACTCTCAATCTTGATTACAAGACTCTTATCATCACTTTTTTAAGAATATTCATTTTTAGCCATTTATTTATGTATACACAACTTGGGCAAGGTATAGGTGGGAATGAGGAATCCTCCTACGGTTGTTGCTCATAGTTTTGGCTATTGCTGTAGTTACTACGATGGGATCGATAATTTTCGTAGTGTATCTTGAGGTGCTCCATAGGGTTAGAAGGAGATCTCCGGGTATTAGGTAACAATTTCGATAAAGTTGGAAAATCGATTAGAGAGACCTTGTTCTTTTCGCACGAATATGCGTAGGTGGCGACTTAATATCGCAGGTCTGGTGTCAATTTGCTGTGTTGAGCCGGTTGTACTCCTTGGGAGTTGGCTCCGATTTGGGTCAAAGTGGCAAATCTTCAACAAATTGTTGGTGGTAGATCGGCGGGCATTTTATCTTTTATTCGGATAAGTGTGTTGGCTGCAGACAATATACTGTCAAAAGGGAGGATGAAGTGCTTTTACCCCTATAGGGACATCATGATTGGGTCTTTATGTGTCCTGTGCAAGACAACCGGTATAGGCTGTCTTGTAGGAGGGTTAGCGTGTAAACGTTCTCATGCACGCGGTGAACCTTGGTGATTCCTAGGCATTATTGCACGGCAGGTATATCATCGCTGCAATCGATGCATGTCCTTTTTTCGACCTGGTTGTAAATGAGTCGCGTTATGTACTTCGTACAACTGGAGGGTTAGATAGGTGGGATGGACTCGGTTTTTGAACTGGCGTAAAATGTCCAAGCCTGGTGGTGGATGCATGAGATGTGGCGCGCGAAAGCGTTTGTGGATTTGGTCTTGTCAACCCCGAGGATCCGGAGTGTTGAGTACTTATGAACCTTGTTGACACAATCGCCATTTTGGTCTTTTGGTGACAGGCACATTAAGGTCTCATTAAGACAAGTACTAAGTGTAACCCGGAGACATCGATCACTAAGTTCCTTGGGAACGGGGAGCGACAGGGTCTTGTAGAGATAGATGTTGGACTTCACTGGTGGTTTTGGATACTGATTGCGATGAGTAGCCCTTGTTACCTGGAGATAGATGTGCGGGGAGATGTGTCAAGTCTTTGTTGAGCGGGCTGAATTTTGAACTTGTTCGGTCATGTTTGCTTGGGACCTTTTCTGCCCAAGCGGAAGGATAGGTCGTGTTTTGGTCTGTTGTTGTCTTCATCGATGACATCCTTATCTCTTGCAAAGCAACGAGGAGCGCGAGTGTTTTTTGCGGTTAGTGCATCAGACTCTCAGGGATAACGAACTCTTCGCCAAACTCAAGACATGTGAGTTCTGGCTTTGCAAGGTATCCTTTTTGGGGCACTTTGTCACAGCTTCGAGTATCGCGATAGATCCCAAGAAGGTGGAGTCGGTTATCAACTGGCCTCGACTAACCACGGTGACAGAAGTGCGTAGTTTCCTGGGGTTGGCAGGGTACTATCGATGATTCGTGGAGGGTTTCTCCAAGATTACCCTACTCAACCGGTTGGCCAGGAAAGGAGAGAGATTCTTATGGACACCACAGTGTTAGAAGAGTTTTGAGGAACTCAAGGACAAGTTGACGCGAGCGCCTGTTTTGGCCCTACCGAGGCCAGGTGAGGATTTTGTGGTTTTTATTGCGATGCATCGCGGGTTGGCCTCGGTTGCGTCCTAATGCAGCAGGAGAGGGTTATAGCTTATGCGTCACGACAGCTCAAGGATTATGAGCGGAATTACCCTACGCATGATCTCCAGCTTGCGGCGGTTGTTTTTGTCTTAAAGCTCTGGAGACACTATCTTTATGGGGTACACTGAGGTGCTCCAAATGTCATGGCGGATGCATTGAGCAGGAAGGGTCAGACTTTAGAGCCCTCGGTAGAGTCTATTACCAAGCAGGATGACTTGGTGGCAGAATTCCAGCGGTTGAGGTTGGAGGTCGTGCCTCAAGGCACGGTTGCACGACCGTTGGCTCTGGAAGTAAAGCCTACCCTGTTTGAGCGGATTTTGGAGGGTCAAAAGACCGATGCCTACATCCAACGTCTTCGAACCCAGGTTTCTTCTGAAAAGGAGGGTGACTTTTCTATCTGGAAGGACGATTCTCTTCGTTTTCGAGGTCGTTTATGTGTTCCGAATCTTCCTAATCTGAAGAAGGAGATACTGTCAGAGGCACACCGATCCCCCTACACGGTACATCCAGGAGGGACTAAGATGCACAAGGATTTGAAACAGACCTTTTGGTGGCCAAAATTGAAGGAAGACGTGACACGGTTCGTAGCCCGATGCTTGGTGTGCCAACGGGTTAAGACGGAACACCAGCGGCCGACGGGAAAGTTGCACACACTTTCGGTGCCTGAATGGAAGTGAGAGCGGATTACTATGGATTTTGTCACCGGTCTTCCGCGATCACAGCATAGTTATGATGCAATATGGGTCTAGATCGGCTGACAAAGTCGGCGCATTTCCTGCCAATTCACATGACGTGGTCACAAGATCAACTGGCGCAGTTATACGTCAACGAGATCGTTAGACTACATGGAGTTCCGGCGTCGATGTCGATCCCCTATTTGTGGGGATGACCTTGGCGAGCGAAAGCTCATTGGTCCGGATTTGGTGGAGGAAACTGAGGCGAAGGTTCGCATTGCGAGGCAGCGACTTCTGATCGCTCAGAGCTGTCAGAAGAGCTACGCGGACCGGCGACATCATGACTTGGAATTTCAAGTCGGAGAGCAAGTTTTGCTCAAGGTATCACCAAGGGGATCAGACAGTTCGATTTGCGAGGCAAGTTGAGCCCGCGGTTTGTTGGACCGTTTGAGATCTTGGAACAGATTGGTCTAGCACATCGTTTAGCATTACCAACAAGTCTCGACCGGGTGCATAATGTGTTCCATGTGTCAATACTTCGGAAGTACCTTCCAAATTCCTCGCACGTTTTAGTCCTTCGTCGATCGAGCTACGGGAGGATTTGACCTTCGATGAGACCCCGATGCGGATCTTGGCACGTAAGAACAAACAGCTGCGTAACCGATTTCCCTACGTAAAGGTGCAGTGGAGTAACAACAAGGAGCGTGAGGCTACGTGGGAATTGGAGTCAGTAATGAGAGAGAAGTTTCCAGACCTATGGGCTGGGGTTACTGTTTAAGTTTCGGGGACGAAACTTCTTTTAAGGGGGGTGTGATGTAATAACAGCACTTTGAATTTCGAAAATTTTAATTAATTTCGACTATTTGAATAAAATTGTCTTTTCCGAAATTTAAAGAGAGTGTCCTTTTTAGCTTTTTGAGGACTTAATCCTCGGAGTTGCTTTCACCGGATTATTGGTTAATCATGGTTAAAGGGAATGGTCAAACCCGTTTTTAAATTCACTGTGATGGTTGTACCGAAAAACGTAAATAACAGAGTTTGACGGGTAAGCGAATTTTCTCCGTAAAATGTCCCGACTACTAATCGGGTGAGATCTTCGGAAAGGAAGATCGTCACTCTGTCGGCGTCGTCAAACGGGGAACGGTGGTGCGATCGGATCTCAAATCCGATATCCGGATCTCCCGGAATTGCACTTTTATGATAATGGATCCGAAAAACGGTTATGGGTATTTTCGGTACCCATTAAGGCGTATATGTGATGACCTGGATCTTCGCAGAGCTGCTGTAGAGTGATTGGTGACTTCTGGGGGCCTGTACTGTGTGTTGGTGGTGTTTGTGCACCAATTGGACACAAGTGGCGGACTTCGGGCTTAAATGGATCACGTAGGTGATCGGTTGACTCAGTTGGAGCTTTTGAAGTGGTTTCGCGCGAAACGGATATTAATATTGGGCTCAGCGCGAAGTTTGGACAAAAGAATACCTTTCCGGATGCATTCGGCAAATTTTAGAAGC
The DNA here is from genome assembly GCA_029168755.2 of Tillandsia fasciculata. Lineage (NCBI taxonomy): Eukaryota > Viridiplantae > Streptophyta > Magnoliopsida > Poales > Bromeliaceae > Tillandsia > Tillandsia fasciculata. Next base: position 11,659,827 of record CM054932.1, on the reverse strand, counting down.
GGAATTTGGCAAAACGGACATCAAATTTGGATTCAGCGCGCGAAAACGATGAAATTGGGCTACTTACTGGATTTTTCGCCACTGGTTACTGTTCACGCCGGAACAGTAACTCCGGCAGCCGGCGGGCGGCGGCGGCGGCGGGGGGCAGCGGCGGAGCGCGGCGGATGGGCTCGGGCAGGCGGTGGAGCGGCCGCGGGCTGCGCGCGGGCGCGGGCAGCGCGCGGGCGCGGGCAGCGCGCGGGCAGGCGCGCGGGTGCGCGGGCAGGCGCGGTCCACGGGCCGGCGTGCGCGGGAGGCCGGACACGTGGCATCGCTGGGTTGGGTGGCGCAGTGGGCGCGGTTCACGGGTGGCACGAGGTGTACGGTGGACCGGGCGGGGCCACGTGGCGACCGGTGGTTGGCCGGTCCACGTGTGCCCGGTCCACGGAACTGGAGGGGCGGCCTCGGGATTCGCGCCTGTCAGGCGACACAGGCGGCGGGCGCAGGCGGCACATGGGCGCGTTGACGGATTTTTCCTGCGCTCGGGCCCGCCAGGTGTCGACGCCGCGTTGGTCCACGTGTCGCGCGGTGGATGGGCCGCGCGACTGTCCGCTGTTCGGGGGCGACGTGGAGGCCCGTGGTTGATTCGGGCCCGCACAGTGTTGGGCCGGGCCCAACACTGTAGCGGCCCGAATTTTTCGGGCGCCTGAAAGTGGGGACACGGGCGTCATTATTTGAATTGTTTTTCCAGCCTATAAATAGGCCCCTGTTCAGCACTGAAGAACTTTTTCTCTGCGCGGATTTTTGCAGTGCAACCTTCACTAGTTTTCCTCCTCTCCCAGAGCCGGTTCCATCTGCAGATTCCCAGATTTTTCTGCGACACGCATCCCAAGGTTTCCATTTTTACGGCGCGGCGCGACGCTCGTTCGTTTGTGGTCTTCTTCGTCGCGTTTTGGTGCGAGGACTCCCCCGGCTTACTCCGACCACCTTTTTTGTCGATTTTTGCGCCGTTGGCTTCACGACAGGTAGGGCTACGATCTTCGTGACTTGAGTTTTCCCTCGTTTTGAGTTTATCTTGGAGTTTCCCGAGCTTTCATTTGACCCTTTTTCTTGGGCGGAGTTTTGGACAGCACTGTGGTATTTCGGCCATATCTTTGCGCACAAGCATCGGATCGAGGCGTTTCAAGAGGCGTTTTTCATCTACATTTCGCAAGGAATCTCCTGGATTTTTCTCAGATTTTTCTGAATATTTTTCGAAGGTGAAAATTCTCTGTGTACAGAAGTTATTGCTACAGTTTTTGAGAGCAGTTTATTTCGAGGTGGTTCCCTTGTCGGATTTGTTTCTCAGCGTAGGAAACTCGGTTTTGAACATGCAGGTACTCGTTTCGACCGGTTCGTCGCGAGGATCGTGACAGTATTTTTCTTGAAATTTTCCGAGCATTCTTCACAGGTGAAAATAGGGAAACACTGGACTGTTGTATTTGGACAGATTTTATTGGAGCATTGTATGATTAATTATGTATGTTCTTTTGGGAATTTTGTACAGTGATCGCGGCGGCTTATCTGTTTGGGCAAGAGTACTGTTTGGACTTGGAATTAGCGATCGAGGTGGGTGGTTGTTATATCCCTCATTTTTCTGACATACCCACTAGGAATATTACAGAGATTTTATTGGAACCTTGTGATTGATAATTGCTAACCTTATGAGCCTATCATGTGAGACATATCATGTCGGGAATGCTTTTAGAAAACTGCTATGTTGGAACCATGATCGTATTTGGAACTTAGACATGTTGGCATGGATTTAATAGTAGTACATAATCTTACATGTGGTGGATAGTGGCATGTTTGGACAATGTGTGACATATCTTGTTGGTGGGTACTACTTGGGGTTCTTTTGGACATGTATAGGCGGATGGTTTATGTGAGGGTAGTCGGTGGATTTTAAACATGTGTAAATATTTAATGACTTTAGCATGATGGTTATGTCTATGAGGAATTATTATCTAATACACATGTGGGACTTTTAGTTGTTATTCTTCTTTCAATTTTTGCATGAGGACAATTACCTGCTTGTATGGACATCTAGATAGGCCATCTTTTATCGCTACACTTTCATGCTGGAACTTGACTTAGGAGAAACCTTGTATGCTTCTTTTCTCCTTTTCGTTAGTCAGGTGGTTCATGTTGCTTGGGTTTGAGCAGGGGTTGGGGATAGTGTAGCCGGGGCCTGGATTGTGGTTTATGGGTTTGACGGCGACCGCGGATATTAGGCGGTTGACCACATACATATTATTTTACCCGATTTTTGGATTGGGGGATTATAGCGGCTACCGCGGATAGTAGGCGGTTGACCGGAGGTCGGTTGTGGGACCTGGTTGTGGATTGTGAGGTATTGCGGCGATCGCAGATTTTGGGCGATTGACCGGATGTTCATTTGTGCATCAGATTGGGGATCAGTTTCTTTTAGTGGAGGGGTGTGTTCCACTGGGGCTTTATAGTTGTGATTCAGTCCTGCTTTTGATACTTCTCATACCGGCGCGGTTATTGCCCGGTGATGCTTTCCTCGTGTGGGTCGCTCCCCTCGAGATCCCCTCCGGAGGCCGGGGCCAGACAGTCATGGACAGTTTTACTATCACATCGGCGCGGCTGATTTGCCCGATGATGAGGACGGCAGCAGGAGTTTTGCTATCACATCGGCGCGGCTTACTTGCCCGATGATGAGGGCGGTACAGATTGGGTTCATTTAGGACGGTTGGTTACTGTTGTATACGGTTATTCCAGTCTATGACTGCATTTTTAGAGGCATAGTAGTGGTAGTTTTTTCCTTTGCAGTAGTTTTATTACTTACCACTCTTCTTCTCCTTTTTGCCTCTGGTTGACCTAGTGGGTGTGTTCAGGGCGTGAGGCTTTACCCACTAGGGGAGGCTACTGGTTCACTAGTAGTTCTCACCCCCATTCTCTTTTTTCTTTTCTTCTCCTTTGTTTTGCAGAGCCTTCTGCGGGTGCTGCTGGACATACAGCGGCGGGTCGAGGAGAGAGGACGGCTGAGTAGCTAGGCAGTGGGCCCGACAGTGAGTAGCTAGACTGGTACCTCTTATGTATCCAATCTCAGACGATAGTACTTTTACTTTTGGGGTCTGGCTTTAGCCAGCTGGTTGTATTTTTTTTTGGTGAGCTGGGAGAGAGACTTGTACTTTATTTTACAGTTTTTGTATTTCTACTTCCCGTTCAGTCTGAGATGTAGTATTTTCAGTTCAGCTCTGTTTTATTGCTCTATCATTATATCTATTTCTATTTGAGCAGGTTACCGGCGCTTCGTGCATGCGGAAAATTCCGTGTGCACGGCGGATCTGTAGACGAGCCCGAGTTCTGGTTTACACTCGGGGCGTGACAGTATTGGTACATCGGAGTTTGTGAAACGGGTTTACGGGACGTTTCGGTTCATTGGCATGCATTTCGAGGAAAGCAGAACGGGACCCGTTTAGTAACGGGTTCAGGTTTGACAACCGAGCCCCGAGAAATGGGCGGAACCCCTTATAAATATTTATAAGGGGATTAGGGATTCTCGGAACGTAAGAGAAAACCCAAAATTGTTCGTCTTCCGAGATTCGTCTTCTTCCTCGTTCGTGCGCCGTTGAAGATCGAAGCCGAGCCGTCACCGTCGGAGCCGGAGAAGTCGATCGGAGGTTTTGACCGTCGCAAGATCTGGGCGCCCAATCTCCATCGCTGCCGCAAGCTTTGGTCTCCGGCGCCGCCGCAAGCTTTGGTCTCCGGCGCCGCCGCTGTCACCGCCGCGCGCTGCTCGGCCACGCAACAGGGTCGCGGGCACCGCGCCCGCGTGCCACCCCCACCGTGCACTACCTGGTCCGCCTAGCGCCTGTGCATTGCCCAGCCGTGCGTCGCCCACACACTGTCCACCCGTGCGCGTTGCTGTGCCGCTTGGTCCGCGCGTTTGTGCCGTCGTCAGCAAGGCTGCCATGCCCTAGCTTGACGGTTTTTCGATTCTTCGTCATTGTTCGTGGCTCCGGGTGGTTTCGCTTAGCCGTTTTCGTCGCGATTTTCGTCAAAGCGACGGTAAGGCTTGGATCGTCGTTCGTCGCTCCGCCGGTCGTCGGGTTGCCGTCAAGAGCGAGCGGATCGCAGCGAAAGCCGGTTTCGTCAACGGGGAGACTTTCCGACGCGATTGCTGTCCGGTTTTGTGTTCTTGGACAGCGGCACGTCGTTTTCTGTCCCGGATAATTTTGCAGCCACCGGTGCACCTTTTGTTACTTACGGTACACCTATAAAACCCTTTTTTCACATGGTTATATATTTTTAGATGGTTTCTTATATCGGTGAGTCTTAGGGGTGCAAAATTGCACGTGTAATCTCCGGTTGATGTGAATGTCGCGGTAAAGACTCGGGGACTGTGTCCTCATCCGAACAACGGTAGAGTCGTTCGGGGCATGTTTTGATCGGCAAAGCGATCGGTGCGACTGTTTGGGAATCAGGAGATGGTTCCGGCAATTTGGAACAAAGGAAAATTTGGCACAGTGGTCGGGACCACTAAATCGCCGGTTAATGTAAATTTAGCATTTGATTGTTATTGGACTTTGAATAGGTCCGGGTGATTTATGAGAGTCCATAGGAGAGCCACGTGCTCTGATTGACTATCGGTAGAGGTGGGTACTCCGATCCGAAGTCGAGAACGTCGTTGAAGTTGTTAACTCGACCCTTCTCTTCTTCTTTATTGATTTTTTTTATTGTTATTATTTGTCAAGTAGGATGATTATCATTCACGGCTATTGTGATAACTAAGTAAACTGTTATGGACCTTGTTGTCGAGAGGAGTTCACTAAACACGATTATTGTGTGGCTTAACCAACTTTTGAGCGGTATAAGCAGGAAAAGTGAACTTCCCGGTGGTTAGACATTACTTGACATATCATGATAGGACAAATCTGGTTGAGTATCAGCAGTGTTTTTCCTTTACACTGGATGATTTAGTAGCGGCTTGGTATATTTGTGTACAGCTCTATATTCTTTTGCTACTACTGTTCTTTTGCATTTAGTTTTTTTCTATTGCTTATACCTTTTTATCTTATTATAAATCGTGTTACTCAGTGAGTACGACTTGTCCCCGTCAGCGCATTGTACCCACTGAGAAACACGATTCAGTTACGTTTCTCATCCCACTGTTTTTACAAGACCAAGCGAGGGGGGTGGGAGACAGGACGGTGGTGAGAACGCTACATAGAGAGTTCTAGCATTCCTCGGACTAGTTATTTCTTTCCCTATGTCTTAGTTGGTTATTTCCTTTTGTGAGTATTATGTGGATGGTGTGGATGTTGAGACGAATCTCTTTTCTAGTAGTATAAACACATGTTGTGGATTTATTTTCAGTATGTTGTGGTTTTCTGGATGCGTCGTGTGGACATAGGTTTTTCAAATATAAAAAGATTTGCGAAAATGGTTTTCAGAAAAACTAGGTGTCGTGTGGACAGTCTTTTAAACCCGGTGGATTTATCCTTTCAAAGTTTAAATGCGCCAGGTATGCGCCGTTTTTCGTGGATAAAATAGTTGTATCTCTAAATTTTGCACTCTGTTATTTGTAAATTAAATAGTGAATGTGGTTGATGCATGTGTATGTGAATGTTGACGCCGTGCATATACAAGGGAGACTGTCCGTTTATACAAAGAGATCTTGTATATGTGGCGGGTCTGTGCACGTGCCGAAGCAGGATATTTAAAAAAAAAAATGCTTCCGAAATTTTACTATTTCTGCTTTAAAATTGCTCCCTGGGCGTGACAGTCTAGCTGTATTTTACCATTCTGTGCTTTAGAGTGAACATTGTATTTGGTGAAGTTAAACAAAAGAAAATTGCAACTATTTGTTATATGGCAAATGTTCATTCTAACATTTCTTTTCAGCTTTATTCAGTTGTATTTATGTTTAAAGTTGAATGTTCAGTTTAGTAATAGTTTTATTCTGATATCGTATCTCATTATACTCATTGTATTGCTTGAGATATTTGTTCCGTTTCTTTCGGATATAGAGAGATCATGCCCGATTGGCCGGTTTGTTAACGTACCCGAACTGACCAAATAGGCGGTCTCGGGGCATGACGGCTAGGCTCATATGCTTTTAAAAGTACGGAGGCCTCCGTATTTGTAAGTTGTTTCAGATGATAGGACATCTGATTCGGCAATCAGCTTCGTTAGACTTGATCTACAATGTTAGAACTATCTAGAAACCAAATTTCATAATTTTTTGACTTCGTTTGTCTAGTGAACGAGTAGCCCCAAAATGAACGGCTGAAAAAAATCTCGTAAAAAATAGTGATAAAAGACTCAAATTTCAAATCGGAAGTATTGATCTTACTCTTAATGTTAAGTAGAATTTCTATTAAAGTTTCACCAAATTTGGATTGTTCTACACCGCTGAACTTACAAATATGCCACATCGGCCATTAAAATAGTGATTTTTGAGACTCTTTGATCACTTGGTAAATGATGCCAAAAAAATTATAAAATTTAGTTTCTAAATAGTTCTAATAGCATAGATCATGCCTAACGGAGCCGATTGTCGAATCGGATGTCCTATCATTGAAAACAACTTACAAGCACGAAGGCTTCCGTACTTTCGAAAGCACAAGAGACGTACTCCATGTATATATATACATAAACATATATATACACATATGTACATATATATATATATATATATATATATATATATATATATATGCACGTACAAAGATAATAGTACGTACATATATATATGTATAAAGATAAAAAATAGTTGCATTGTGCATCCATCAGTTAATATGCAGAGAACATTACTGTATGCCCCAGCAGTAGCAATTCTGATTGCAGCTATGATATTGCTCACACCATAATGTATAATTCAATGGCAAATAATAGCTGAAAACAGATCTTTGTAGCATGTATGCACATATCTCCAGCACAGAATTTGGTTATCACCACTTGTTTTCGATAATCTACAGCCTTCAGTTTGTGAGAAAACAGAAAGTTGCAAACAACGTAAAGCTAGGATTCCGTAAAGCGGACTAAAATAAAAGAACAAAAAAATCAAATGTACAATATTATTTGCCAAATACTGAAGTCATTAATAGGAAGTAATGTAATTACTGATCTACAACGTGCATTTGAGAAAACCATATATAACAAAATGAAGTCAGAGAACCATATGCAGCAAAATGAAATCATCTCAAATGGCGTTCTAAAATAAATAAATAAATAGGTTAATTTATATAGTTTAAAATTGCATTCGGTCCATCTATTCCAATATTTGAAATGTATGTTCCCAATGCATAGCGGCTGATTGCTAGTAGACGAGTTTAGTGACTTACTGCTTGAAGGATCTCTAGAACACGTGGACCTTTTAATCTCCACGGAAGGTCTTTTGCAAGAGCCTGTTAATGAAGTGAACATAGTTAGCACTTAGAAGTATAGTAACCCCCACCCTCCCAAACATTAAAATGAAGAAGAAGAAGAAGAAGAAGAAGAAGAAGGAGAAGAAGAAAAGCAGTACTAAACATTTGTTGGTCAAATAGAATAACAGATACGAAGATAGACAGAAGGCATTTATATGACATATCTGAAAATCTAGTTATAGCTCCTTACTAATGCAGTCCTTCAGAAAGAAAAGAGAACAGGAGAAGAGGAGAAATATTTAAAAAAGAAATAAGAGGAGAGTTAAAAAAAATAAAATTCACAAAGAAGCAGCTCTATCTACTTAGTAAGTTCATGAGATGGTAATGCACCAAAGGGAACAGACAAGTAATTAAGTACATTTGATGATTAATATATAATGGGAATCAAACAAGATAATCTAATGTAAGCGACTGTATCATTGTTGAAAAATTTTGCAGTTCATGGCTAAATTTATTTGCCAAGTGAGCTGGTTAATTATTGACCTACTTTAGCTTGAAACTCATCGCAATCAAGGAAAAACGGTAAAAGGACTACATGCATCTTTTCTATCTTGAAGATGATCTCTGGTCATCTGTTCACCTACAATGCTTTTAATCAAAGACAAAGATCATTAGAAGTCAAAAAGAGCATAAAGAAGACTTCCATTCAAATTAATGAGATAGTAAGATATGAGATGTAAAAGCATCTTGCTTTTTGATGTTTATGAGTGGGAATATCTAAGGGAATCAAATCAACTAGTTGAAGATTATTTTAAATAAAAGAATTGAATAAGCATAGTCAGAACTCTGGAGATTCAATTTTGTGGAGTTTAAGTAAAACTAGCAATAGTGAGAGATACACCACTGTAGGATCTTATATAAGCACTTTGAATCTGAATTACAGCTTAAGATTACACATAACACATAGATGTTCCAACAAAATCAATCAGGGATCACAAAAATGATATGGCTATCCAGACAATGAGAAGACTAAACAGTTGCAAAATGAAAAGAAAAGAGGCAAGGATGGACTGGGAGTATAGGACTTTGGAAATTTGATGTGCATCATAGTGTATAATTGCAAGCTTCCTTTTTTCATGGTAACCACATGAGAGCTCAGTAGCCACTAATGAGAAGGTACTTCATTCTAAGAATCCAATAAATAACTTACATGTCTCATTTCCTCTAGACTGATTGAACCATTTTTATCAACATCAATAGCATCAAACTGGTCCTTGAGATCTGATAGCTCCTCCTCATCAAGTGTACTTGCCAATGCCTGAAATATCTCTTGATGTTTTAGATCCCAAATAATGATTTAAAAATAACAAATAAGTAATTTCATACAAATAATAATACCCTTAAAGCAAATTGTTTCATGCGGCTGTACTTCACAAACTCACGCATGTTGGATAGAACAGAAATATCAACTGGGATTTCAGATGCATCTCCGCCTTCTCTCACCCACGGGTGTGCTGCAAGGTTGAAGTGCAAATAAACAGATCGAAATAATAAATAAAATAAAAACAATGTGCCTATCAAACTGATTAGTTCTAAAGATCATTCCACTCAAAATGGGAGAGAAAGTTAGATGTGAAAATGAAGACCAAAAATAACAGAATAAATAAAATAGCATAAAATCGTATAGAAGATTTATCGTTTCTTTTTAAGCTCAATAATTGAGCTATATATCATACATTCGTTCCTACTCAAGGGCAAAGAATAAACTCGATACATACACAAAGCTTGAGCAGCAGTTAGTCTTGCACGAGGATTTTTCACCAATAACATTTTAATGAAATCTTTGGCGCTCGCACTTATTGTTGGCCATGGCTTTTTACGGAAATCAGGTTTATTCTTTAAGACCTGCAATTAAGCAGCTCAAGCATTGAAATTTACTTGTAATTCCTCACGAGACAACAGAAATACTGAGAAATATACAATGTATTAATGATCAAGTATGGCATAATAAATTAGTAACATCAATCAACTTCTTTAACTGCAGGTATCTACTAATCCAGCTTGAAGCTTAAAATCAGAAGGAAATATCTATCTAGCATCAAGTTATACAATAAATTTCTAGTAGATTTGAGTTGAACATTCCAAGCTTCATTGAGAAGCAGAGGATTAAAAAGTCCAGTAACCTCCCTGGATATGACTAAATGCATAAGATAGGTTTATGACACCAGATAGCAAACCACATTCAATCAATTTCAGCAAGATTTCCAAGTTTATTCGCAAAATTCTTGAGTAGAGAGCCACATAGTGGCAAGTTTTTCTACCCCCCCGTGAAGTAGCTTCATGAAATGGAGTTCCTTATAATAAACTGGCACAGCAGATTAAAGTCTTCGTTAGCACTACCCTAAACAATTCCCCAGAAATAGCTGTTCTTCCTAATGACAACTCATCGTCAAACTATATATAAGAAAAAACACGTACATTGTTAATTCTTTCACAATGATCCATGATCAAATTATGTGTTGTGAATTCAACAATTTCTACTCGAGCCTTTACCATATAATAATGGCCCCTCAACCCTCCAACAGTGCTGACTAACACTAATAAAGTTGAAGTAAAGCAAAAAAATGAAAAGCGGCAATACACTTGCATATAAACATCGGAGTATTTAAAATTACTGCTTTGAGGGGCACCAAATAACAATGACACAAGACTAAAGTCCAATGCTAATCAATACAAAGGTTTCATTGACTTTCCATTTTCAAACATTAGAACTCAAAACTAAAAGTGAGAACAATGCTCTATGCTCAGCTTGCAAGGACTTCAGAACACTTGATCATCACATCCGTAGGATAAAGATGACAATGCAATTCATATATTCATTCATTGCAAAAACCATACTCAACAAAAAAGTAATTACCTCAACAAGCTGGAAAAGTGATTGCCACAACCAGAAGTAAAAAAGGAAAAAATAAAATAAAATGAAATAAAATAAAAGAATTCTAGGAGAACAAAAGTTGAGATAGATATGAAGATGAGACAAACTAGAGTACAAGGTACCTCCTTAAAAATTCCATCATCAGTTTTATCCCAGAAAGGACGTCTCCCACATAGTAAAATATAAGTTATGACTCCTATGCTCCAAACATCTGACTCGGGCCCTGACCGCCGCTTTAGTACCTCTGGAGCAACGTAATAAGCACTACCGACAATATCATGAAACTTTTTTCCTGAAAGAATCAGTTTAAGCAAAGAGCACAAAATCACTCGGATAATTACCAATAGGAATTGCTCTCACATGAACTTGACGATTGACAACTTCAGAAAAAGGATTTCTAAACACAAACCTGGCTGTATAAAATCGGAAAGGCCAAAATCTGTTGCTTTTAGAGGTGAATCCTCCTTAGTTGATTTGAAAAGAAAGTTCTGAGAAGGAAAGCAGGCACATTCTTACGTCACCTGACAAGCAATGGAATATTACCAGATTTACAAACTAAATATTAAGTCTCCTGAAGGTGTTATATTTATACCTCAGGCTTCATGTCCCTATGTACTAAACCATGCAAGTGACACTCGGCTGCAACCTTGAGCATCTGCCTCACTACTATAGCAGCATCTTTCTCGCTATAGCGGCTATCCTTTCTGCGCACAAAGGATCAAATTATTATATCCAAATTATGTTCTAGTAAGATATTAACGCATACAGGTTCAATTTTGTGTGCCAAGAATAGTTATGCCAAAAATAGAAGACGCAAGAATATGGCAAACCCAAGTAGAAAATAAGGAGTATAAAGCATAAAAGACAGGAGAAGTTATTTAATCTTACTTGGCCAAAATTCGGTCCAGTAGTTCGCCACCTTCACATAATCTGGTAAAATTAAGACAAAAAGGTAAAGGTTACTCCCTTCCAAATAAAAACAGATAGAAATTGCACCACTTTTATCATAAGACTAGTGAAGATTAAACAACAGAGCAACACTTATGTATTCCCAAAAAAGAGGAAAAAAAAAAAAAAAAAAACTTCAACTAATTAAGATGCACAACCAAGCGAGGTTTGCCTGAATAGAATTCCACTAGATAAAAAGCATGTCACAATGTTAATGTATTATGATCAAATTCAGCAGCAAGGTTGCATTACTAGAACATTTGATATGGAAATGATGAGGAAAACAGCAAAGAGAGTTAGCGGTGAAGATCTGTGCAGCATGCTTAATGGGAGGAGCGTATAAAGCCTTATATATTATTCAATTTTACCAGCTGAAGCTGCAAAATACTAGTTAAGAATGATCACATTACAAACAATAAGTAATGCCAGAATAAACATGATTTCAGAACTCCCAAGGAAATGCATTATCTCGGTAGATACTAAAATCGCATAATGTTTCTAATGTAGGGCTGCAAAAGATAGTTACATATATTGAGCAACAATGGAGAAGCTCATTATATGCTGAATACTCTATTAAGCACATATACTGTAGATCTTTGCAGACAAAACGCAAAATGATGGTCTTCTTGATGGTCGATATGACAACCCCAACATATCACCCTTTAAAGAACTCAAGGACTTAGAATAACAGCATTAGAAAGCTCAATAGTGAAATCTTGCAATAAAAAGAAACTTAGAATTTCAGAATACTCACTCCATAACAATATATACATAGGAATCGTCTTCATATGCATTAAGGAAGTGCACAACATTCTCGTGATCTTTAAGGGCTTGAAGTATTTTTACTTCTCGCTTTACATCCACAACAGCAATAGGGAGAACCATCTGCCATGAAATATCAAGAACCTCAAACACATTTGAACTATATGAGAATTAAATGCACAAAGAACGAAGGGCAATAATCATTCATTACAATATTCAAGGTAATTAGCAACTACGGTAACGAATGCACAATAATCTTTTCAGTTGATATGATCACTTGACATACACAGTTCAACAAGTAAAATATGCATCGTTAGCTGAATACTAGTCAGATAATACATTTTTATGTTTAGAACAAAAAGAATCCAGACAATAGACAAATATAGGAAATAATTTCTGGTTCTTTGTAATTTTAGTTGCCTGGATGATGGTAGTCCAATGGTTAGATGTACTTTGACAAAATACGGTCAGCGCAATGAGAGAAAGATCAAGTATTGAATGGAACTTGAAAGAAACATTTGTTGCACTTACGATAGCAAGGAATCCACAAAAATCATTGGGTATTTGGTCGAACTAAAGATCAGATCATACCTATATCAAGGATTTAAGTGCCGTGGCATGGGATCGTGCCGAAAACTTGTCGGCACGGTACTGCACGATGCGTGCCAAGCGGTGTCGATGAGTGCCGGTCACTAAAATACATGTGTGCCGACACATAATGGCATGAAATAATTATTTTCTTTAACAACAAATTTTTTAATTATTTATTATGTATCTTTATCAAATCTTTTGAACTTTATTAAGAAAATTACTTAGTAATTTAAAGAAAATAGGGTTTTCAGCTGTGCCATCGGGACAGGAGTTGTATCGTGCCGGTATCTTGTTGGCACGATACAGCACGATAGATACGGACCGTGCCGATAGACACTTAAATCCTTGACCTATATATAAACTTAGATCTCCGCTATTCAGCTGTAATCACATTTTCTAAACTGAGATTTCGATCATAGCACATCCAATGCTGCCTTTTTTTTCCAATTGATAATACATTGCTTAATTGGGTGTGAGATTATTGTGTCATATTGCACTTTGAGGGTTAAGCAAGAAAAATGCTTGACACTTCAAATTTCTTCTTTTGTTTTCCCTAGTGGCCATTTGTTCATGCCGTCATGAAGTCTCAATTAGTAGGTACTACCGATTCACACACCCTGAATCAGCAATTATTCACTCATTTGTCTAAAAATTTCTACATCTATAGGAAGTCACAAATTTTGAGGGTCATTCTTATCTACCTATGCTAAAATTGCTATGCTTAAGGCCAACTACTATAAATAGTTAAATTCAGAGGTTTAAAGAAAACCCATTTCTTCGTTGTTTTATCCTGATAGGTCATTGAGTTCCAAAAAAGTTGATGTCACGATGTCAACTGGTCATAGAAGTTCATCAATTATTATGAGGAATATTGTGAGCTTTCAGCTGTAATGAAGTTGACCCTATATTTTTGATAAACAGTTTGGCATGATGATGACTTCTAATTAAACTCCTAAATGAATTAGAGTTTAATGTAATTCGACCCAATGGTTTGAAAAGATGATTTGAACTAAAGGGCAACCATATGCACACGGCTTCTGATTTTCTGAGGCTTGGAAGGGGCAAAATATGCAACAACCTTACTCCCATAGAGAGGATGATCAGCACTCTTAATCCCAATCTGCAATGTAGTGACTTCTAGGTCAAATGTGATCTAGAAGATCCAACATGGAATATAGTACTGTAAGTTTGAATACTTCTGCAAGTGCAGAGTGCACCAAGTTGTACAGCATTTAATGCATGGTTTCTGACTAAATAACTTGATGCTAGCTTCTCACAACTTTATAATTTTCCCTTTAACTGGGTGAAATAAAATGGTCAAAATCAACTGTTTATTTAAAAACTGAGTATGTCATGAAAAGTGAAATCGGGTCAAAACCCTACGCTAGTAACCTTACTTCACAGAAATCTAGGGACCCAGTAACGCGATTTGATTGAACCCAAATTCCATGTTTGGGGAAAAATCAATAATATATATAGATAATCTTAACTTCTAGTTCTTTATTATAGTAGAAACTATTGCTTAGGCAGTAGGCGGCCTATAGTAGACTAGACTGAACCAACAAAAACAAAGGACCAAGGATTTAAGTGTCGTGGCATGGGGTCATGCCGAAAACTTGTCAACACAGTGTGTGCCGAATGGTGCCGATGAGTACCGGTCACAAAAAATACATGTGTTCCGACACATAATGGCATGAAATATTTATTTTCTTTAACAACAAAATTTTTTAATTATTTATTTTGTATCTTTATCAAATCTTTTGAACTTTATTAAGAAAATTACTTAGTAATTTAAAAAAAAAGAGGGTTTTTAGCTGTGCCATCAGCACGGGGACTGTATCGTGCCGATATCTTGTTAGCACGATACGACGGCACGATACGATACGGTGGATACAGACTGTACCGATAGATACTTAAATCTTTGCAAAGGACACACAAATTGTAGTTTTCTAACCGTAAAACACAGTCTACACTACAAAAAGGCCAAATACTTCATATCCATCAGTCTTAATTCTTAAATCGTTGATAGTATATAAATTTCAAAACTCCATATTACTAGCAGGCCCAATATACATCGACAATAAATTATAACTGCAGTGCTCCCAGAAGGACTAAAATGATTTGTTATCACACAAACATGACTAAATATTATGTTTCTAAAGCATGTTATAAGCCTGCTATTGAAGGAGAAAATAACTGTTCCAACAATTACACATGTTCCATTTTAATAGGCTAAATAACAAAAGGACACCTTGCAGTTTAGCCTTTGTCTCAGTTACTTCCAAGTATAAAAAAAATGCACCAAATGCAACTCTGCACTCTGCCAAATGTCTGGCCCAAAAATTTCGGATGATTGTTGAATTAGAATGTAAAACTTCACGGAAAAAAATTTAGCAAGAAAGGAGTAGAAATACATAAGTCAAATAAACATTCCAACAAACTGCTAATTTTGGTTGCTCCCACGGAAAAGGGGATTACTTTTAATCTAGTTTTAGGTCTATAAATTAAGCTTCAACTTCAATAGAATTCAGATATAGAACCAACGTGACATGCTTGCCAATCTTTGTGAAGTTTTGCATCTAAATTAGACAATTATCCCAAATTTTTGGGCCTATTGGAGACAATGGCATAGAGCAAGGTTGAAATTGATGCAGTTTGTTATGTAGGGACCCAGCAATTGATATAGAGGCCAAGGAGCAAGAGGGAGCCAAAAAAATTTAGCCTTTGATAGATGAAAAGTCCAAACAACAACCTACACCATTGATATGAATCACGGAGAAAGTGTCAACAATTTTATGAAGCTCGAGAGGGTTCTTAAACCTATTCTTTTTTGTGCCAAATCACCTTTTGATATCTGTGGTAAGGTAGAGTTATTTTAATGATTCTCTCTGCCTAATGTCATTGTGCCAATAAGATCAATCATAGATTTAATCACAACCCTTGAACACAAATAATAACCAAGAACATCAAGATTCATTCCGACATATACCTAGCCGTCCCGAAAGAACATGTTTCATTGCGCAATAAACCAAACACAGGTTTTTTTTGTATTCGACTGAAGTAATTTGCAAACAAGATAAAAATCTAGTGATTCATATGAATTGAGATTATCCAAACAGATCAGATCAGACCGAAAAGACCAACCTTATTCTTGTCGATCCTCTTGACAGCCACGCGTTCCTCGTTGGACTTGTCGGTGGCGACGAAGGTGTAACCGAACTGGCCGTGGCCGAGGAGCTTCCCGATCGAATACCTGGCATCGAAATCCTTGGCGTAGCCGAAGTCGGTGCGTTTGCCGCAGGACAGCGGACCGCTCGGCCTCTTCCTGTGCCCCTTCTCCCCCTCGTGCGGCTTCTCTGGATACTCCGATCGCTCCCGAGGCTTTGGTCGCGGCAGCGGCAGCGGCAGCGGCGGCGGGTGCTCGCGATGGGTGCCGGAGGAGGTGCTGCTGACGTGGCTGCTGCTGCTGCTGGTGGAGCCGCTGACCTTGGTGGCGACGGAAAAGCAGGAGCCCATCCTCGTCTCCGCTTCCGATTCGGCTTCGGCTCTTAATTAGGGGACTTGGGGAGAGAACCATCAATAGATAAAAAAAGGTGATGCAACCAGATGTTTAATAGGAGAAAGGGGGGGGGGGGGCGGAAGTGAGAATTGGGCAAAGAAGAACAGCTATAGCGACGGGTCCTCCTTCCTTTTGAAAGGGAATAGAGAAGGGGGAGAGAAGGTTTGAGGAAGATGGTGGGAAAGAAAGGAACCGGTCAAAAGAGACGACTTCCTCTCCCTTCTGTGTTGAAGAGAACCAAACAGACGAGAATAAAAGTGAGAGATAAAAAGAGATATGGTAATATGGTGGTAGGTTCGGGTTTGAAGGGTAAACGCCCACCCTTCTATCACTCTCTCCCTCCCTCTTTTCTCCTTCTTCGGCTTTTTCTTTCGCGTGTGATTGGATCTCCTGAATAAACAAAAGTTATCTACTGTGCTTGTTTACTAATCAAGATGGGAAATAGAGCGGACTTTTAAAAAAAAAAAAATTAATAACAATTTTATAAAAAAAAAATTAATTGACTAAATATTTATTTTAATTTATGTGATCAAATAGTCGTCTTTTTTTTTTTTTTTTTTTTTTTTTTGTCAATTCGGTACCATAATAAAATTATAGAAGACGATAAATTATTCATCGACTTTAAAAAAGAAGTGAACTATTTACCGTCTTTTAAATTTTCTACTAAAATGATGAATGATTTACTATCTTTGCCGTTCTTAAACTTACATTCATGATTCATCCATTACTAACTTACAAACTTAATTGGAATGTTAGGCAGTGGGGATATAAAAATAAGACAGTAAATAATTTAGTTTTTTTATGAAGATAACGAATTATTCAGTCTTTTTTATCTTTAATAATCCCTACTCACAATAAATTTCGATAACAACTAGATTTTCAACAACACAAGAATTTTAATTAGAATATCAACAAAAAAAAAATCAACAATATCATATTTCAATTGTATTAAACTTTTAAAAAAAATATCAACAGAAAAAAATATATACAAAATATTTTACACAAGAATTTTAAAAAGAATATCAACAAAAAAAATTTCAAAAATATCATATTTTGACTGTATTAAACTTTTAAAAAAATATCAATTGGAAAAAAAATATATAATATTTTACATTTTACAATATAAAATAAAACAAATGTTAACAAAAAAACATATTATATTAGATCCCTGTCGCTATTCCTCCCCCTCATGTCCTTGGCTACGCCCACACGCATGTCCATGCCCACACCCACATTTATTGTAGTGTATCGGGGTTTCGTAACTATTCGGGCGCACTTCTTTTAGCTAGACGATGCGTGTGGAGATGGTCGAGCCGAGCGAGAGCCATTTAGCGCGAAATAGATGCGAAAACTAACTTGAGATCGCAAATATAGAAAGAACTTGAGTTCCTGGGGTTTCGGGTGCTCTAAAGATGTTCCGGACGTCCGAAACCACACTGTTCTGGCTGTGAACAGTATTACATATTTGCAGATCTCACCTCCAGGCGCTCAGAAGTTACTATAGCAATCCGAAAAGTGAGTGGTTGGATTTGCCTCGGGATGTATGTCTGATAGTACGTGTCACGTCCCGGGGTCGAAACTGCGACCCGGGCTCGCCAACAGATCCGTCACCAATACGGGAACCCAGCATAGACGAAGCGTTTAACATGTAAAAGATAAGACTAACAACTATACAGATATCAGAGCTGTAAAGTAAACTACTGAAATATAAACTACAACTCCAAAATAAAGTATATGTCTGGTCCTCACAATACATAAGCCTCTCAAACATAATCTCTCAAAAGTAAAATATATAATCCAACTGACAGTACTATAAATCTCCAAAAAGGGAGTACAACTACTCTCTAAGGACATGTAGGGATCTAACGCGCGACTCTCTCACCTCGATCAATAGAAGCAGCAACAGGAGCAGGAACTGGAGTAGATGCCTCTGGAAAATAGTCACCACAGAGGGTGTGAGAACTACATCAAACAGTAGTTCTCAGTGGGTACTGTCTCCAAGACCAACGGTCTGCCCACTAAATCTACAAGAGTCATAAGATAACAAATGCAGTAAGTGGGAAATAAAAAGCTGGAAATAACTCTACAGCTATCATGCTCAAAGGATGATACAGATGATAAAATGCATCTACTCGGTCTCGACAGACTCAATCAATCCAATCGTACTGACTGCCACAAGGGCCAATCAACCCTGCGCTCATCTACTACCACACATCCACTTTGGGACGAAAATTACGTAGGCATCTACTACCACGCATCCACACCGGGACCGGAATTACGTAGGCATCTACTACCACACATCCACACCGGGACGGGCATTACGTAGGGCGTCCCAACAGACTGTGATGACATGGATTTCCGCATATGATCCGCAGCGTGATCAGTGGCTTCTTGATGTTATTTTTGCTTGATAGAGTTGGTTGCGCGCAAATTGGACCCAAGAAATGGACTCAGCGCGAAAAATGAATCAAGATTGCCTATTCGGATGGCTTCATTGAAAAATAGAAGTGGTTTCATGTAAAACGGAGACTGGATTTGGATTCAGCGTGGAAAAACGATCAAGATTGGCCAATTGGATGTATTTTTCTGAGTTCGGACGCCCAAATGCGGACTGTTGGAAGTTTTACCGTGTTTTTGGGTGCGCGGGGGAGCTGTGGACCGGGGGTGCCACATGGCGGCACGGTTTTCGCGGGCTCACGTGGAGCGGTCCACGCGGCGCGCGGGAGGCCACGTGGCGGGCTGCGGCTGGCCGACAGCCACCACGCGGCGCAAGCAGCGCGCGGTCCCCGAATGGGACATGCGATGCGCCGCCATTGGCCGCGCCGCGCCCACTCGGATCGGGCCGCGTGGCCCCATCCGCGCCATCCATCCTTTTTCGGAGGGCGCTCGGATGGGCGCCGCGTGGCGGGCCGGGCCCGTACTGTAGCAACATGAGCTTTTCCCCCTTCTTCTTCTCCTTCTTGATCTATTTAAGTGCTTCTTTCTCCTCCATTGGAACTCTTTTGGACTTCAAATCTCTGGGGGATTTTTATCAGAGCTCCAGCTATCCCTCCTCTACAGTGTTTGATTTTGTTGGGAATTTTTTATGGCTCTTTGATCATCTTCTTCATCAACCTTTGAGGAAATCACCATTGCTGCATTCACAGCCCACTTCGCCATGTTTCAGTGCAAAAATTTCACAGAGCTAACCAGAGGGAGTTTTGACCTGATTTTTTATTCTGCATCTTCATAAGAGGTAGGCCTACAACTTTGGTATTCAACTCTTTCCTTGGGTCATGAGTTTTCACAGAGTTTTTATCCCATCTTTGGGACCCTTGTGCTCAGCCTAGGTTTTTGGGCATCCCTCCGTATTTTGCATCTTGTCGATAGTAGGAGTAAAGTTTCGAGCTGATTTTTGTGAAAAAATCTTCATGACTTGAAAATCTACAACTTTGGTATGTACCACTTCACCCAAATCTGAGGTTTTCTTGGAGTTTGATGGTCATCTTTGGAACTCTTGTGTTCTGGTTTAAGTGTTGGACAGTTAATGTTAAGTTTTGGATAGTCAAAAGTAATTATGTAATTTCTCAGTGATCCATACATGGATTGTGGTATTCTTTGGCTCGATTTGCATCTAATCTCGAAGAGGAATCCATTGGTACCTTGAATTTGGAGTTCGTTTACCCAAGTAACTTTAATGATCTTTCAACCCCTGTGTTAAGGTTCACAACAAATTTCAGTTTGTGTGTTATTTTGATATTTGGACTTTGGGGATGCAGAATTTGGTGTAATTCTTGGTTAATTTCGGGATTTTAAAGTTTGGGCATCTTCTTAAGATCAAGGTGAATATTTCTCCTTTTGATTTCAGTTTAAAATTCCTTATGAATTGGTCTCTATAATTTTTGAAAGTTGGTGCTGAAATTTCTATATGTTCTTGGGCAGCATTGTACCATTTGTATAATTTGAATATTAAGGAAAATTAATGATGGATTTTTGGAGACTTGGAGATGTTCATATGATGGAGGACACTTTATATTTGCTGCTAAGAGCTTCAATTCGAGGTATTTAATCCTATGGGTGCATTTCATTTAGCATTGTTACACTTGCTGAAATTCTGGAATTAAACCGCGTAGCGTGCATTGTTTCGGTGATTGCGCTCAATCCGAGTGGTGGATTTAGATGACTTTCATGGCGTTGGACTCCTGCGAGGCTGAGGATTCTACACGACAAATTTCAGCTTGATCGGGCAGCAGATCGTTAAGTTTCAGGTGGGTTGTTTTGGTCTCTAGAATCGGCGGACGGTTGTCTAACTCTATTTGTTAGTATGCATGCATAAGTTAATGTACAAACTTTATGATGGAAATGTAAGCATGGGAAATGGTCTAAATTGTGTGGATTAAGGCTTATATGATGAATTGTACATCTTCTTGTGGATTGAGAGCTTGTATATTAATGTCACGCCCCGGGTGTAAACCAGAACCCGGGTCCGTCTACAGATCCGCCGTGCACACGAAATTTTTCGTGTACACGAAGCGCCGGTAACCTGCTCAGATATAAGAGATAAAATTAAAAAGCACAAAAACAGAGCTGAACTAAAAACTACTACACCTCAGACTGAAACTGAAAGTAAAATAAAGTACAACAGTGAAAATAATACAACTGTCTCTCCCAGCTCACCAAAATAAATACAACTAGCTGGCCAAAGCTAGACCCAAAAAATAAAAGTACAACAGCCTGAGATAAAGGGGATACAACAAAAGTCCAGCTAATCTCACGGTCGGGGCAGACGATCTATCTAATCAGCTATCCTCTTACCTCGATCCGCCGCTGAAGGCCCAGCAGCTCCCGCAGAAGACACTGCAAAACAAAGGAGAAGAAAAAGAGGAAAAGACGAATTTGGATGAGAACTACTAGTAAACCAGTAGCCTCCACTAGTGGGTAAATTCTCAAACTCCGACACACCCATTAGGTCTACCAGAGGCAAAAGGGAAAGAAGAGTGGTAAGTAATATAGACTTCTTGTCACGCCCCGGCGTCGAAACTGCGATCCGGGCTCGCCAACAGATCCGCCGCCCATACGGGAAGCCCCGTATAGACGAAGCAACTAACCTGCAAAAGAAAGATACTATACTATACAGATATCAGAGCTGAAAAATAAACTGCTAGAAATAAAAATAAAATACAAGTCCACACATATGTACAACCCAAGTCCTCACCAAAGCATAAGTCTCTCAACTAAAAGAAAAGAAAAGTACAACTCTGATCCTCACTACAAGGTCTCTCAAAATAACACTCTCAAAATACAAAAAGTGGGTACATCTACTCTCTCTGGAGGACGACTGGTAGGGATCTATCTCGCGACTCCCTTACCTCGATCAGTAGGATCAGCAATTGGAGCAGCAGGAACTAGAGTAGAGGTCCCTGGGGAAAAAAAATACACCACAGCGGGTGTGAGAATTACATCCCACAGTAGTTCTCAGTGGGTGCCGCCAACAAGCCCGACAATCTGCCCACTAAGTCTACTAGAGGCATACAGTAACAAATGCAGTGCTGAAAGGAAAGGGCTGAAAAATAAACCCTACAGCTACTATGCCTCTATCTAGATGCTCAAAAAGTGGAACAGATGGAAACATGATGCATCTACTAACACTCAAGTATAGTCACCCAATCTACACTGACTGCCGCATAGGGTCCAGTCAAACCTGCGCCCACCTACTGCCGCACATCCACAAAAGGACGGGTCTACCGTAGGGTGTCCGTGACTGCCAAAACTGGCCCAGCCAGAGGGACTGCGTCGACGAGTTGCGATAGCAAAGTAACAGGCCCAACTGCGGAGTGGCACTCGAGGGGCGCGACCCCACCGAGGAAAGTATCCGCGCATCTCTGTCGAGCTCAATATGGCTCATGTAGGCTAAAGTCCAAATCACGATCAACAAGATCGACAGTACACAAATCACCTCTCTCTAACTCACTAACAAGGAACACTCAACAGTCGGGACCGCTGTCAACCCAATGGCTACCTAAAACGGACATCACTCTGCCAACGTGCTAAAACCACAGGACTGGAGAAACTCCACAGCTAATAACGATGATGGGTCCGAGAACCCCGAGAGACTAGAACCTACAACCCAAATCAAACAAGAACAGGCTCTAGGCATAGCCCCTCGTTGTTCTCTACCCAGAGAGAAGGCAGCCCTTAGAACCCAGACCACTTGAATCATCTCGAGTGGGTAAGTTTATAAGAAACAGTGACATTTATTACTGAAAGCCATTTGATCTAAGAGAAATCCATTTTTAATGATTTTTAGTCTTTTTAGGAAAATAATTTGAGAACAGTTTTATGTCCAAACCTCGAAGAGCTAATGCCCTCGTCCTATCAAACAAGAACAGACTCAGGCGACCCTGCGATGCTTGGAAGAAAACATTGGTTGACTAAAATCATGTGTGCGTCCAAAAAGGTTCTGGGTTCAAGGTCCTGCTGTCACTAGTACACTACTGCCACTACCACTGTAGTGACAACCAACTCGAAGAACATAACATCTCGGGACCACCGTCTACCCAAACGGCTCCCGCCAGAACTAAACGACTAGCTTTATCTACCAGACTCCACTCGACCCCCAAGCACGAGTGTAATATGCATCCCACACTAAGAGAACCCGACCACTCAGCCCACTAACCGGGTGAGGAAGATACTATGTCCAAGAATAAAAGAACAGTGTGGATGTCTAAAGCATAAGTAAACCTAGCCCAGATGAGGGTTTTCTATTAGTCTGGTTACACATGCAACATATGACGGGGGTGTTAGGCCAAGTTCCAAGATAACTATAATTTAACAGATGGTAGAAAGCAAGGAGATCACAAGATCATCAGATAGTAAAAGGAATAGCAATTCCTACATTCTAGCATGCTACACAAGAAATTCACTATCATGCATGGTCCTACTATAGCATATTTAATGTCCAGTCCATCAATCTTGGAGACAAGGCCACCCACCTGAGGGCGCTAATGTCACGCCCCGGGGTCGAAAATGCGGCCCGGGCTCGCCAACAGATCCGCCATCTGTACG
The DNA here is from genome assembly GCA_029168755.2 of Tillandsia fasciculata. Lineage (NCBI taxonomy): Eukaryota > Viridiplantae > Streptophyta > Magnoliopsida > Poales > Bromeliaceae > Tillandsia > Tillandsia fasciculata. The sequence continues at coordinate 11,636,630 of CM054932.1, read as the reverse complement.
GAAACTGCCGTACAGACGAAGCGTCTAACCTGCAGAAAGAAACATCTACAGTATACAGATATCAGAGAGCTGAAAGTGAACAACTAAAAACTGTAATCCGAACACTGTACAACTGAAATAATACAATATCCAACTCCCAAATACGATCGTATACAAAGTCCTCTGATACAAAACTCAAAAGGGAGGTATCTCCAATAAATACATCAGTGTACAAATTCTCGATACAAGAATATCCTCACTACAAGTTCTCTCAACAGAGGTAAAAGTAGTAAACTAGTCTACTGAAGCTCTCCGCTGAAGGGGATACCGCTACACTCCAACGACGGGTAGGGAACTAGCTCGCGACTCCCTCGCCTCGGTCAGAAGGATCAGCAACAGGAACACAGGAACAGAAGAAGAAGTCCCTGGGGAAAAGACACCACGACAGGTGTGAGAACTACTTCCCACAGTAGTTCACAGTGGGTGCCGTCAACAAGTCCAACGGTCTGCCCACCAAGTCTACCAGAGGTAAAAGATAACAGGCAAAGAAATCTGAACAGAAAAGCTGGACTCTACTCTACAGCTACCATGCCTCTATCTAGACACTCAAAAGTGGAACAGATGAAAGTAAATGAGACCACTCGCACCCAAGGTGCTCAATCGTCCCAATCGAACTGACTACCTCAAAGGTTCAGTCAAGCCCGCGCTTGTCGACTAGGAACGCTCCTGCCCACTACCACACATCCACATGAGGACGGGATTTACGTGGGGCGTCCTGTCCGACTAACTCATCCCTCGCGCAAAACTGCCTCAACAGGCCAACCATCGCATCCACAGCGGCATCTCAGGGGGCGCGGCTCCAACTGAGGAAAACGGCGCGGCATAGAGTAATCAAATATTGGCACATGCAGGCTAGTCAAAATCCACGCTCACTCTCAGAACGGTAGGACTCACGATCCCCAAATATCTCGCATAGTAGTCGGAGCACTCTCGACGACTCAGCTGATCGGCTAACTCGAAACACGAGACACTAGCCTCTCCAACAGCTCGCAGCACAAAGCTCACTGGCTGGAGATACTCCACAGCCAGGAACGACCCACAACTCAGGGTAACAAAACAGGTCGGACAACACTCAACGACCTGGGACCACCGTCAACCCCAACGGTTCCCAACAAGACGGACCGGAAGATACTCGACGGCCCGGGACTACCATCTACTCAACGGCTCCCTCCCATGACAGCATAAAAGGAAAACAAGACCTCTCGGGACTACCGTTTACCCAAACGGCTCCCCGCACAGATAAGCAACCCGCTACAACTACCAGACTCCACTCTGCTCCCAAGCAAGAGTGCAAAAGCATCCCGCACTAAAAGCAAGTCCCGACCTCTCGGCCCACTACCCGGGCGAGAAACACTATGTCCAGGGATGAAAGAACAGTGTGGATGTCTAAGCATAAATAACCCTAGCCCAAGTGAGGGTTTTCTACTGGTCTGGTTACACATGCAACATATGACGGGGGTGCTAGGTCAAGTTCCAAGATAGCTATATTAACAGATACTAAAAGGAATAACAATTCCTATAATCTAGCATGCTACACAATGAAATAACTATCATGCATAGTCCTACATCAGTAGAAATACTGTACAGTCCATAAAGCTTGGAGATAAGGTCACCCACCTCGATTTGCCACCAATTGCTCGTAGACACTTGCAATTGGCCTCCACGCGGTCCGCACGCAAACGGGGCACGCCGCCGGAGTCCGCACGCAAAACGGAGCACGCCGCCGGAGTCCGCACGCAAAACGGAGCACGCCGTCGGAGTCCGCACCAGAAACGGAGTCTGCACATAAAACGGTGCACGGTGTCAGGATTCGCACGCAAAACGGGGTCCGCACGCAAAACGGTGCACGGTGCCGGAGTCCGCACGCAAAACGGTGCACGGTGCCAGGATCCGCACGCAAAACGAGGTCCGCACGTAAAACGGTGCACGGTGCCGGAGTCCGCACGCAAAACGGTGCACGGTGCCAGGATCCGCACGCAAAACAGGGTCCGCACGCAAAACGATGCACGGTGCCGGAGTCCGCACGCAAAATGGTGCACGGTGCCAGGATCCGCACGCAAAACGGGGTCCGCACGTAAAACGGTGCACGGTGACGGAGTCCGTACGCAAAACGGTGCGCGGTGCCAGGATCCGCACGCAAAACGGGGTCCGCACGCAAAACGGTGCACGGTGCCGGAGTCCGCACGCAAAACGGTGCACGGGGGCAATTACAGTCTAAAAGAACGCTCCAAAAACTGTACAAAAATACAGAAAAACCAACCCACGGGACCTACACGTTTGCGCCGCCGTCGCCGAACTGCTCCACCGGGCGACCTCGCACGCAAAACGGAGTCCACGATGCGCCGCCGCACCTCCCAAAATCTCCTCCTCACTCCTTCTCTCTCTCTCGGGTGCGGAAGAAAGAAAGAAAGAAAGAAGATGGCGGTGCGGTGAGGAAGAAGAAGAAGAAGAAAAATGGGAGAAGGAGGGTGGTCTACGGGGCCGGTCCACGGCACGGGCCAACCAGGGGGCCCCAAACCGGCGGGGTCCACAGCCGGGCGCGTGCGCCGGGCTCACGCACGCGCCCGGGCGCCACGTGGCGCGATGCAACGCGCCCGCCACACGGGCGCGTTGCACCGCACCACGCGCAGGCGCGGGACACGCGCCCGTTACACGGGCGCGCGTGTCCCCGCGCCCGCGCGGGCGCCAACGGGGGCCCGCCACGTGGCGGCCCCCGCGCGTCCCTCGCCGACGCGCGCCAGGCGCGCACGCCGCCCGTACGCCCTCGGGAAACGCGCCGCTTCCCGGGTTCCGAGCCGCGCCACTCCTCGATTTGCGTGCCGTTTTGCCTCGAAAAACGCGCAAATCATCCGGGCTCCAAAACCAACAAATAAATAGTCCATTCTTAGCGATTTCGCGCGCTGAATCCAAAAACGATGTCCGTTTCTCCAAATTCTCATTCAAAAATTTGTCGAATGCCCACTCGATCCGATTTTCGCGCCGGGTCCATTTTTAAAGTCCAATTTGTCCAATTTCAACTCTAAAAATTCCCGAAGGCGACCGGAGAGGTAACTTTTATCCGGACTTCACCCGGAGTCTAATTTTGACATCTGAATCGCGCGAAATCACTTCTAAACACCCGACGGGTCCTCCAACTTCCCACGGGGTCTCAATTTAAGCCCGAAGTCCACCACTTGTGTCCAAATTGCGCGCAACCCACGCAGGCCTCCAATGATGCAAGCAAATCCCAAATTGCATCACAAATTCATTTCTTGGGCTCGACACGTGCACAAACACTCCCAACGGCCACTAAAAGCTGCCCAACAACCAGCAACTCCTACGCCGGGGATTCCGGGACCTCACAGCTAACGGTCCAAAGTCCAACAGCTGAAAATACCAGGAGCAACAACCTCCACTAATCCACAGTCCCAAAGGTCCAAAGACACTGAACAACTCCTCCTGGTACAAACATACAGTCCAAAGTTACACTTTATTCCAAAAGTATCCAAGTACAATAATCCGCAGAAAGTAGTCCTGAAGATCTGAAATTTCCACCTGCAGAACAGACTCCGAAAAATCCAACAAAAATACTGCCGCGATCGTCGCGTCGAGACCTTCGAAACGAGTACCTGCACGTCCAATTCCGAGCCCCGTAGGCCGAGTTACAAATTCCACAACACAGGGTGCACAAAACCTCACAACATACACAACTGTAATACTCTGCACAGTAAAGGGGGAAGAATATGCCTTCGGGCAAGTCTCAGAAAAATCCCCAAAAAATACGACAATAATCCTTGCGACGCGTAGATGCAAAAAGTGTACAGGCACGTCCCGAGCCGATGTCCGAGTGCGGAGATATCGCCGAAGGACCGCGCCGCTGTCCAAGTCTCTACCACAGAAACAGTGTCACAGTAAACTCAAAAAAACACCTCGAAAAGCGTGAAACGTGGGGAAGCTAAAATTACCAAGATCGAAGCCCTGTCTGTCGCCGTTCCAACGGCGCAAGAATCGTTCAAAAAGGTGGTCGGAGTAGGCCGGGGGAGCTCGCGCACAGAAACGCGACGGAAGGGAACACCGACGAAGGAACGTCGCGACGCGCCAGAGAAAATCAAAACCTCGGGAAGCGTGCCACGTAAAATGCTCGAAATCCTCAGGTGGATGCAGCATAGCACGGGGATCAACTTTGCTGAAGGCGTCGTGGCGAGGGGAGGCTCGAAAATGCGGGAAAAATGGAAGAAGAAGCGGCTCGGGTCACTTAAATAAGCCACAAATCAAATCATGAAATGACCTTTGTGTCCTGTGAACCGGGCGCCCGAAATGTTTCGGGCACCAACAGTGACGCGATATGCTGCCCCGCGGAACGCCCGGATTAATCCGGTTCCGCCACGTCACCGCCAAAATAGGCGACGACAACACAGACCACTCACCGCATGACACGTGGCCCGTCCCGGAGGGTGACGCGTGGCACGGCAGCCGATCAACGCGCGCCTGGCGCGCGCATGTGCGCGCTGCCAGCGCCGCCTGCGCACCCTACCAGGCACGCGGCCCGAGGCAGTCCAGCCTGCTCCGTGGCCTCGGTCCACTGCACCGGCCACTCCAAGCCCGCCACACATCCGCTGAGAACCAGTGAGGAGATGCCACGTGGCAAGGCGCACCCGTGCACCGCGCGCCTGCCCGCGCGCCCGCGCCGCCGCGCTCCGCCGCTGCCCGCCGGCTGCTGGAACAGTACCAATTGCCTCGAAAAATGTGTGCGTCATTCGGGCTCCGAAAATACAAGTAAATAGTCCATTTTCATCGTTTTCGCGCGCTGAATCCAAATCCGATATCCGTTTTGCCAAATTCCAAACCTCAAATTTTTCGAAGGCAACTGGAAAGGTGTTCTTTTGTCCAAACATCGCACTTAGTCCAATTTTGATCTCCGTTTCGCGCGAAACTACTTCTAAACACTCGACGGGTCCTCCAATTACCCACGTGATCCCTTTTTAACCCCGAAGTCCATCACTTGTGTCCAAATTGCGCACAAACACCACCAACACACACGCAAGCCTCCGAAAGCTGCCAAACAACCAGAAAACCCAACACGGGGATCCGGGTCCTCACACTGCTGAAGAAAGGAAACTACCACTACTAGCCTCTAAATGCAATCCCAAAATGGAATAACCGTATGCATCAGTAACCAACCGTCCCAAGTAACCCCAATCTCTGTCGCCCTCATCATCGGGCAAGTAAGCCGCGCCTATGTGATAGCAAAAACTCCTGCTGCCGCCCTCATCATCGGGCAAGTAAGCCGCGCCGATATGATAGCAAAAACTCAATAGCAGTCCAGCGCCTATGGCACCACTGCACACTCCGGAGTGGAACTCGAGGGGAGCTACCCACACGAGTAAAGTAACCATGACACAAGTTGTAATGTACCGAATTTTCGACACATAAATAAATGTAAATAAAGGTGGTATGAAATACTAGTGTTATGAAAGTTGGGGAAGTAAGGAACATTTGGACGCGAGTTGGGCCCAATTCGGGTTAAAATGGAGAGATCTAAAAATTTATTGGAGAAATGGGGCCCAGATTTTTAGTGGAAAATTCATAGTGTCGGAAAATTCCGAGAAAATTACGGGAGCCCCGTAAATATGTTTTAAGACCACAGAAAAAGTTTCGCGTTGATCGGATACCCGATAGTAAAAACGGGCTCCGCCAACAGTGTCGAAAAATTCTGAGAAAATTTGGGGAGCTTCGTAATTATGTTTTAAGGTCACAGTAAAAATTTCGGGTTGATAGGATACCCGGATTGTGAGAACGGGGTCCGCCAATGACTCTAAATACAGCGAGGCTTTTGGTGGCCCAGAAATGGCCCAAACTGAAAATTTAAAAATTTCTGTGGTAAATTAGGCTGAAACGAAGCTGCCTGTCAAATTTGGACGGAAACGGACGAAAAATGAACAGAAAACGGGACGAAAACGGATTTCCAAGACGCGCGGCGCGCTGTGCGAGGCGCACAGCTGGAGCGCACTTGGGCGCGGGTCAACGGGGGGGGCGCCAGGTGCGCGTGCGTGCCTGGACCGAGTGCACCCGGCTGGGTCTTGTAGACCGGTGGGTGCACCGTAGACCGGTGGTCCATGGACCACCCTTCTCTCTCTCCCTCCTTTTCTTCTTCTTCTTCCTCCCCGCACCTCCATTTTTTCCCCTTTTTCCTTTCTTCTTCGACCGAGCTTCGAGAGAGAGCTTCGAGAGAGAGAGAGAGAGAGAGAGAGAGAGAGAAAGAGAAAAAAGAGGAGAAAATTTTATGAGATGGAACGGCGCGACTTACGAGGTAAGCCCCGCACGTCATTTTGCGGTATTTTTGACACAGTTAAGTTTCTTTTTTAGAGTAAGATTTGACCCCATGCCGTTTTGCGTGTTAGGGACCGAGTTCTACTGTGCCGTTTTGCTGCGCGGACTGTCGCAGGCATTTTGGGCGCGCACCGTTTTGCGTGCCAGTTTATAAAAAAAAATATACCGTTTTGCGTGCCAAACCGAGGTATGTGCTCCGTTTCGCGTGCAACTTGTGTTATCGCGCACCGTTTTACGTGCGAAGTCTAATAATATACATAGTTTTTCGTGCAGGGCTAGAAAAAATATGCACCGTTTTGCGTGCAAGCCTACAGTCAGACGCGCACCGTTTTGCGTGCAGATTTGAGATACGTGCACCGTTTTGCGTGCCGATCGTGTTGTCGCTCATCGTTTTGCGTGCCGACCCTAATATTATGCATCGTTTTTCGTGCAGGGTCAGAAAAGAAACGTGCACCGTTTTGCGTGCCAACTCGAGGTACGTGCTCCGTTTTACGCGCCGATTGAGTTGTTGTGCACCGTTTTACGTGCAAAGTCTAATATTTTGCATCGATTTGCGTGCAGGGCTAGAAAAAATGTGCACCGTTTTGCGTGCAACCCTACAGTTAAACGTGCACCGTTTTGCGTGCAGATTTGAGGTACGTGCACCGTTTTGCGTGCAGGTTGATTTAACGCGCACCATTTTGCGTGCAGACTAAAATGACGCGCACCGTTTTGCGTGCGGGTTTTTAGTGACGTGCATCGTTTTGCGTGCAGGTTTGGTGGACGTGCACCGTTTTGCGTGCAGATTCGAGGGAAGTGCACCGTTTTGCGTGCAAGCTCGAGGAAACAAGTGGGATCGCGCGGAGACCAATTGCAAGTGTCTACAAGCAATTGGGTACACTACAAGGTGGGGGATTCTGCCGAAATTGGGTGACCTCTTCCCTTGCTCCTTTGCTTTTCGATTCGAAGCATGATAGTAGCCTGTTAGAGGCGTTAGGTAATTATGAATAAGATTGCATGTTTAGAGGAACACAGATGAAAAGAGCAACTGTTGGTTGCCAATAACAGATGATATATGTGCATGTGTAGAGAAATTTAGAGGAAAAGTGATGTTTTTGATTTATCCACAATAGGGGATAAATTTGTATGTGTAGATGGACACAGATGATAAATGCAACTGTCAGTTGCCAAAAGGAGATAATTCATTTTCATGTACAAAAAGGACTTAGAGGATAAATATTATTTTATGATGGATATGAAAATAATTGCATGCGTAGAAATGAGTAATTACTTGATGACTGTGATCATGTTAGGGTACAACCCTAGGAATCATGTGATATAAGGGAACAGAACTTGTTGGTAGTAAGACTAGGAGAAAACCTAGTTTAGGGGTTTGACGAGTGACATCAACTTAGGAGTTATCCTAGGAAGGATGAGTGGCATGGTCTTAGGTGATAACCTAAGGACACTGGATAGAGTGATCAACATAGAGTCAGAAAACTCTAGGTGTATATGACATGGAACTTAGGTAAAGAGAACCTAAGGAGAACTAGTGTTCAACATAGAGTCAAGGAACTCTAGGATGAGTATGACATGGAACTTAGGTAAAGGAAACCTAAGGTGAACTAGAGGTCAGCATAGAGTCATGGAACTCTAGGACAAGTATGACATGGGACTTAGGTAAAGGGAACCTAAGTTGAGCTAGAAGAGTTTAAACTCACAGACAGGAAAAATAGAGTCAAGTTGACTCTAGGATTCAGTAAGGAATCAGGAGGACGGAAAAGGTGGATCAAGTGTGGAGACATGAAAGGGAAAACAGGAGATTAGAGTCAGTGTAACTCTAAGTTAAAAGTGGAACAGGAAAGTAGAGTTAAGTTAACTCTAGGATTCAGTGAGGAATCAGGAAAGTGGGATAAGATCCCAAGGTTAAAGAATTAAACAAATATAACCCTAGAGAGTCATAGGGTGTCTGGGCAAATGGACAATAACTTTAACTTCAATTTGAGTTAAAGAAATAAAAGAGAAATGTTTAAGAGTCCAGGAGACTCTCAGGTTATCCTTATGGCAAGACCTAGGATAAGAGGAAAAATTGTTGCAAAAAGGCAAAGATTAAAAGCAAGCTAAAAGTGGCTAAAAGCATAAAGAAAATGTAAATGGCGCCTTCGAATTTGAGACTCGTCAAGTGGAGCAGGACTCCCTGGGCAGTGACCCGTCGGACGAGGTACTTTCGAAGGGCTAAAAGTGAAAGCAAGGAGCTAAATGCTCAAAGAAAAGAGAAAGTGATTTGCCAGTGGCAAAAAGGGAGCTATAAGCTCGAATAAGAAAGGAAAGCAAGTGTTCAAAGGCAAAGAGGCTAAGAACTAAAGTAAAAAGAAAAGAAAGAAAATAAAGATAAAACGGGCGGACCTACGGTGAAGCCAGCCCATGTTGGAGGTACGGGCAGTATCCCTCTCCCGGGTAGAGACCCGTTCGGGACGCTTCTTCCGTAGGACGGGGTAACACTTGCGGGTGTTATCGGCAACCTTAGAAATCTTATCTTATGGTAGCAGGACTACCGGGCTGGGGCCCGTTGGATAAGAATTTCCGAGGGTTAACTTGAACTAAAGCACCAGAATCTAAAGAATAAAGAAAAATAGAGTGGCCAAGGTGGCCGGGTTAGTTGGACCCTGTATACAGCGGCATAGTGGCCGAGTTGGTGCTTAGCAGCCTAGTGTGGCTAGACAGAGTAGTGCTGGGTTGATGGTATACACAGATAGTGATGTGTTATTTTGCATAGCTGCATTTGATATTGAGGATTTTAGTTTCCTAGCACTATTATTATTGCTTCCATTGGACCAAGTGGTGTAGGACACTTTTTCTCGGTGGTTGAACCCACTGGGAACTCAGTCGTAGTTCTCACACCCCTTGGGTGACTCCCCCCACAGGTTCGGGAATGGATGCAGCGGTCGAGACGGTCCAGATGCAGACGGCGAGGCATACGACAGGGGCAAGGGCCCAGCAGCATAGAGACCTAGAGGGTCTAGCAGAGGTATCCCATTTATATATTTCTTGAGTGAACCTTGTATGGTGAGGAAATTATGTAAAAGAATTGTAATAATTTTATTTGCAAGTTCAGAAATGTAAAGTGTAATAAGTTTAATTTATGGTTCACTCTGTATGCTTTCATTTCCGCATTAACTATTTGTTATTGAATGAAAGTTTTAAATTTATAGTGATTTTTAGTACTCTGATATTGAGCTTCCGCATACACTTGTGGTGTTATTATGGATGTTACCGTTCCTTTCGGGTAGAAAAAGGTCTTACCCGATTGGCGGGTCTGTTGGCGTGCCCGAACCGTACAAATTGGCGGACTCGGGGCGTGACAGATTAGAGTGGTATCAGAGCCTAGGAATAGTCCTAGGTGGTTAGCAACCTTAGGGAGACCCTAGGGATTAGCACGAGAGAGTGTGTGGATTATTGGGCGAAAGTATTTGATTGGTTATTGTTGTTCCCAAAAAGGATGTTGGGACTGATCGAGGGCGACGAGCTTTCATTCTTCGGATATTACGTTGGCGGCCGACAACGTAATGTTGGAGATGAAAAGGAGTACCCTCTTATACTTTCGCATGATTGGGTCGACGAGCCTTTTTGTCGGTATATAGACTGCGCGTTGCTCAAATGGCTAAGTTTGGGCTGGTTGTTTCGTTGTGGTGTGCATATTAGCGATGACACCACATAGGGAGACGCACCTGTTTGACTCGAGTCACGAGAGGGCTCGGGGTCAAACGAGGTACACGAGCTGCGATAGCAGGGGACCGCACTTGTTGGTGTGGTCCAGCAGCAGGTCAAGCTTCTTGCCGTCAGCGAAAATTTCCCGCCGACAGGAAGGCTGATTCCAACGCCTAAGTGTGGCGTCGATGTGACAGTCGGAGCAGATAGATAGGCTCCAGTGGCTGATAGTGCGGCAAGCTGAGGCTGCACAGACAACGTATGAGTATACGTTGTCGCCGCCTGTAGGGGCGACAGTAAAGAGAATGGCAGTGGTCGCCGAACTTTTGTCGGCGCAGCCAACACCTTCAGCATAGGGTGTTTTACGGTTGTGCCAGCTAGGTTGCTGGCAAAGTATGGTTAGTAAGGTCCAGTAAGAGACCGACTCGCGAGGTAAATGGTGATCGCTATGTCGCGAGAGCCAAGTTGCTGTGCCCTAAGGGTTAGGGCAAGGAAGATTTACGAGCCTAGCGGCGTGAATTTGCCCCTGATGACGGTAGTAACCGTGTGGCGCGACAATTGTGGCTAGTTGCCGCATAGTAGAGTTGGTGAGGCCCAGAGTAGGCTTCAGGATGCGGGAACCTCTCGAAAGAGCGAGAGTTTTGTGGCGCCGTTCTGATGGATCGGTGTAATGGCGAGGATTGCCACCGCAGGATTTGCGAGTTAATCACCAGAGTTGGTGGACAGTTATTGTGGTGCCTCGACCCAGTTGGGAGAGGTGTACAAGAGCCGTTGGGGTGCTTAAGCAAATCGCTTAACACTGGATTTTTGCGAGTTAGCATGGGGGCGTAGGACGCCGAACTGTTGGGTGCTCATGGAGCACAGGTATCGTTTAGCCAGAGAGAGCTGCTTAGGTGGCATATTAGCCTTTGCCCAGTGTGGCCAGAGTTGATAGAGAGTTCGGGTCGGGGATTGACGACTGGTTAGTTGATTTTTGCTCAGTGAGCGTAGTGGTCGCGTGGCGACGATTAGCGGGTTCGCTTGGGGACGATCCGTGCCTGGACCATGTTTGTGGACTGTGGGCCTGTAGCCCAGTGGGCAGGCGCAGTCGGCTGTGAGAGACAGCGGCCCGAGACCTGATGGCGGGGCATGATAGAGATTTGGTCGGGACGGTAGTCCGAGCGATGACCCGGGAACGTGGAATGCCACGTGTGAGCATTGAGGCTATTAGTACACTGAGAGTGTGATGTGACCAGGCCGTAGAGCTAGTGGTGATTGAGGTGCTGTAGCTCCTAGTGGGAGTGTTGGTGTAGCAATCCTAAGTGAGGATCTACCCGTTTGATGATTGGGTCTGTGTGCTAGTGAGAGCCATTATACAGAGTTGGACTGGTTGGGCTATAGGCCCCTATTAGACCGTGGTCTGTGAACCTATTAGTAGTCTGAGATATCGGGTTAGCTGATAACCCGTGGACTTAGAGCGCTAGTAGCGTGTGAGATAGTTGAGGACTGGTGGATTGGCCTTGCCCTCCACATTAGGCAGCGGAGTGACCGGAAAATGCGGTAAATGTAATTAGTTGCAGATGCAACCTCCTTGTGAAAGAAAAAATGATCGCGGAATTAAAGTGAAGATTTCGCGAGAAGAGACTTCGCCATTTGTGGCAATTGAGAGAGAGCAAGTGCTCAACTGTGTCTTTCACCTATTTGGTGAAAGTGGCCAGACGCCAGGTATGTGTTTGTCCCTAGATTGAGATAGGGATCCAGAATGAGTTGCTCGTGTAGTCTCGGCGAGCAGGCAATTTGATGCCGGTCACGATATACAGTGAGCCCAGTAGTGAGGGCAAGATTTCCTCCCTCTCGATCAAGTAGGAGTCGAGATGTGATTCAAGTTTCGAGGACGAAACTTATTTTAAGGGGGGTAGAATGTAATGTACCGAATTTTCGGCACATAAATAAATGTAAATAAAGGTGGTATGAAATACTAGTGTTATGAAAGTTGGGGAAGTAAGGAACATTTGGACGCGAGTTGGGCCCAAATCGGGTTAAAATGGAGAGATCTAAAAATTTATTGGAGAAAGGGGGCCCAGATTTTTAGTGGAAAATTCACAGTGTCGGAAAATTCCGAGAAAATTACGGGAGCCCCGTAAATATGTTTTAAGACCACAGAAAAAGTTTCGCGTTGATCGGATACCCGATAGTAAAAACGGGCTCCGCCAACAGTGTCGAAAAATTCTGAGAAAATTTGGGGAGCTTCGTAATTATGTTTTAAGGTCACAGTAAAAATTTCGGGTTGATAGGATACCCGGATTGTGAGAACGGGGTCCGCCAATGATTCTAGATACAGCGAGGCTTTTGGTGGCCCAGAAATGGCCCAAACTGAAAATTTAAAATTTTCTGTGGTAAATTAGGCTGAAACGAAGCTGCCTGTCAAATTTGGACGGAAACGGACGAAAAATGAACAGAACGGGACGAAAACGGATTTCCAAGACGCGCGGTGCGCTGTGCGAGGCGCACAGCTGGAGCGCACTTGGGCGCGGGTCAACAGGGGGCGCCAGGTGCGCGTGCGTGCCTGGACCGAGTGCACCCGGCTAGGTCTTGTAGACCGGTGGGTGCACCGTAGACCGGTGGTCCGTGGACCACCCTTCTCTCTCTCCCTCCTTTTCTTCTTCTTCTTCCTCCCCGCACCTCCATTTTTTCCCCTTTTTCCTTTCTTCTTCGACGGAGCTTCGAGAGAGAGCTTCGAGAGAGAGAGAGAGAGAGAGAGAGAGAGAGAGAGAGAGAGAGAGAGAGAGAGAGAAAGAGAAAAAAGAGAGAAAATTTTATGAGATGGAACGGCGCGACTTACGAGGTAAGCCCCGCACGTTATTTTGCGGTATTTTTGACACAGTTAAGTTTCTTTTTTAGAGTAAGATTTGACCCCAGGCCGTTTTGCGTGTTAGGGACCGAGTTCTACTGTGCCGTTTTGCTGCGCGGACTGTCGCAGGCATTTTGGGCGCGCACCGTTTTGCGTGCCAGTTTGTAAAAAAAAAATATACCGTTTTGCGTGCCAAACCGAGGTATGTGCTCCGTTTCGCGTGCAACTTGTGTTATCGCGCACCGTTTTACGTGCGAAGTCTAATAATATACATAGTTTTTCGTGCAGGGCTAGAAAAAATATGCACCGTTTGCGTGCAAGCCTACAGTCAGACGCGCACCGTTTTGCGTGCAGATTTGAGATACGTGCACCGTTTTGCGTGCCGATCATGTTGTCGCTCATCGTTTTGCGTGCCGACCCTAATATTATGCATCGTTTTTCGTGCAGGGTCAGAAAAGAAACGTGCACCGTTTTGAGTGCCAACTCGAGGTACGTGCTCCGTTTTGCGCGCCGATTGAGTTGTTGTGCACCGTTTTACGTGCAAAGTCTAATATTTTGCATCGATTTGCGTGCAGGGCTAGAAAAATGTGCACCGTTTTGCGTGCAACCCTACAGTTAAACGTGCACCGTTTTGCGTGCAGATTTGAGGTACGTGCACCGTTTTGCGTGCAGGTTGATTTAACGCGCACCGTTTTGCGTGCAGACTAAAATGACGCGCACCGTTTTGCGTGCGGGTATTTTAATGACGTGCACGTTTTGCGTGCAGGTTTGGAGGACGTGCACCGTTTTGCGTGCAGATTCGAGGGAAGTGCATCGTTTTGCGTGCAAGCCGAGGAACAGTGGGATCGCGCGGAGACCAATTGCAAGTGTCTACACGCAATTGGGTACACTACAAGGTGGGGATTCTGCCGAAATTGGGTGACCTCTCCCCTTGCTCCTTTGCTTTTCGATTCGAAGCATGATAGTAGCCTGTTAGAGGCGTTAGGTAATTATGATTAAGATTGCATGTTTAGAGGATTCAGATGAAAAGGCAACTGTTGGT
>CM054932.1:11565439-11622623 GCA_029168755.2 Tillandsia fasciculata | reverse complement strand
AAGAAAACATTGGTGACTAAAATCATGTGTGCGTCAAAAGGTTTCTGGGTTCAAGGTCCTGCTGTCACTAGTACACTACTGCCAACCACTGTAGTGACAACCAACTCGAAGAACATAACATCTCGGGACCACCGTCTACCCAAACGGCTCCCGCCAGAAACTAAACGACTAGCTTTATCTACCAGACTCCACTCGACCCCCAAGCACGAGTGTATATGCAATCCCACACTAAGAGAACCCGACCACTCAGCCCACTAACCGGGTGAGGAAGATACTATGTCCAAGAATAAAAGAACAGTGTGGATGTCTAAAGCATAAGTAAACCTAGCCCAGATGAGGGTTTTCTATTAGTCTGGTTACACATGCAACATATGACGGGGGTGTTAGGCCAAGTTCCAAGATAACTATAATTTAACAGATGGGTAGAAAGCAAGGAGATCACAAGATCATCAGATAGTAAAAGGAATAGCAATTCCTACATTCTAGCATGCTACACAAGAAATTCACTATCATGCATGGTCCTACTATAGCATATTTAATGTCCAGTCCATCAATCTTGGAGATGAGGCCACCCACCTGAGGGCGCTAATGTCACGCCCCGGGGTCGAAACTGCGACCCGGGCTCGCCAACAGATCCGCCATCTGTACGGAAACTGCCGTACAGACGAAGCGTCTAACCTGCAGAAAGAAACATCTACAGTAACAGATATCAGAGAGCTGAAAGTAAACTACTAAAAACTGAAATCCAAACACTGTACAACTGAAAATAATACAATATCCATCTCCCAAATACGATCGTATACAAAGTCCTCTGATACAAAACTCAAAAGGGAGGTATCTCCAATAAATACATCAGTGTACAAACTCTCGATACAAGAATATCCTCACTACAAAGTTCTCTCAACAGAGGTAAAAGTAGTAAACTAATCAACTGAAGCTCTCCTCTGAAGGGGTACCGCTACACTCCAACGACGGGTAGGGAACTAGCTCGCGACTCCCTCGCCTCGGTCAGAAGGATCAGCAACAGGAGCACAGGAACAGAAGAAGAAGTCCCTGGGGAAAAGACACCACGACGGGTGTGAGAACTACTTCCCACAGTAGTTCTCAGTGGGTGCCGTCAACAAGTCCAACGGTCTGCCCACCAAGTCTACCAGAGGTAAAAGATAACAGGCAAAGAAATCTGAACAAGAAAAGCTGGAACTACTCTACAGCTACCATGCCTCTATCTAGATACTCAAAAGTGGAACAGATGAAAGTAAATGAGACCACTCGCACCCAAGGTGCTCAATCGACCCAATCGAACTGACTACCTCAAAGGTCCAGTCAAGCCTGCGCCTGTCGACTAGGAACGCACCTGCCCACTACCACACATCCACATGAGGACGGGATTTACGTGGGGCGTCCTGTCCGACTAACTCATCCCTCGCGCAAAACTGCCTCAACAGGCCAACCATCGCATCCACAGCGGCATCTCAGGGGGCGCGGCTCCAACTGAGGAAAACGGCGCGGCATAGAGTAATCAAACATTGGCATATGCAGGCTAGTCAAAATCCACGCTCACTCTCAGAACGGTAGGACTCAAGATCCCCAAATATCTCGCACAACAGTCGGAGCACTCTCGACGACTCAGCTGATCGGCTAACTCGAAACACGAGACACTAGCCTCTCCAACAGCTCGCAGCACAAAGCACACTGGCTGGAGATACTCCACAGCCAGGAACGACCCACAACTCAGGGTAACAAAACAGGTCGGACAACACTCAACGACCTGGGACCACCGTCAACCCCAACGGTTCCCAACAAGACGGACCGGAAGATACTCGACGGCCCGGGACTACCGTCTACTCAACGGCTCCCTCCCACGACAGCGCAAAAGGGAAACAAGACCTCTCGGGACTACCGTTTACCCAAACGGCTCCCCGCACAGATAAGCAACCCGCTACAACTACCAGACTCCACTCTGCTCCCAAGCAAGAGTGCAAAAGCATCCCACACTAAAAGCAAGTCCCGACCTCTCGGCCCACTACCCGGGCGAGAAAACACTATGTCCAGGGATGAAAGAACAGTGTGGATGTCTAAGCATAAATAACCCTAGCCCAAGTGAGGGTTTTCTACTGGTCTGGTTACACATGCAACATATGACGGGGGTGCTAGGTCAAGTTCCAAGATAACTATATTAACAGATATAAAAGGAATAACAATTCCTACAATCTAGCATGCTACACAATGAAATAACTATCATGCATAGTCCTACATCAGTAGAAATACTGTACAGTCCATAAAACTTGGAGATAAGGCCACCCACCTCGATTTGCCACCAATTGCTCGTAGACACTTGCAATTGGCCTCCACGCGATCCGCACGCAAACGGGGCACGCCGCCGGAGTCCGCACGCAAAACGGAGCACGCCGCCGGAGTCCGCACGCAAAACGGAGCACGCCGCCGGAGTCCGCACCAGAAACGGAGTCTGCACATAAAACGGTGCACGGTGTCAGGATCCGCACGCAAAACGGGGTCCGCACGCAAAACGGTGCACGGTGCCGGAGTCCGCACGCAAAACGGTGCACGGTGCCAGGATCCGCACGCAAAACGGGGTCCGCACGCAAAACGGTGCACGGTGCCGGAGTCCGCACGCAAAACGGTGCACGGTGCCAGGATCCGCACGCAAAACGGGGTCCGCACGCAAAACGGTGCACGGTGCCGGAGTCCGCACGCAAAACGGTGCACGGTGCCAGGATCCGCACGCAAAACGGGGTCCGCACGCAAAACGGTGCACGGTGCCGGAGTCCGCACGCAAAACGGTGCGCGGTGCCAGGATCCGCACGCAAAACGGGGTCCGCACGCAAAACGGTGCACGGTGCCGGAGTCCGCACGCAAAACGGTGCACGGGGCAATTACAGTCTAAAAGAACGCTCCAAAAACTGTACAAAAATACAGAAAAACCAACACACGGGACCTACACGTTTGCGCCGCCGTCGCCGAACTGCTCCGCCGGGCGACCTCGCACGCAAAACGGAGTCCACGATGCGCCGCCGCACCTCCCAAATCTCCTCCTCACTCCCTCTCTCTCTCGGGTGCAGAAGAAAGAAAGAAAGAAAGAAATGGCGGTGCGGGGAGGGAAGAAGAAGAAGAAGAAAAATGGGAGAAGGAGGGTGGTCCACGGGGCCGGTCCACGGCACGGGCCAACCAGGGGGCCCCAAACCGGCGGTCCACAGCCGGGCGCGTGCGCCGGGCTCACGCACGCGCCCGGGCGCCACGTGGCGCGATGCAACGCGCCCGCCACACGGGCGCGTTGCACCGCACCACGCGCAGGCGCGGACACGCGCCCGTTACACGGGCGCGCGTGTCCCCGCGCCCGCGCGGGCGCCAACGGGGGCCCGCCACGTGGCGGCCCCCGCGCGTCCCTCGCCGACGCGCGCCAGGCGCGCACGCCGCCCGTACGCCCTCGGGAAACGCGCCGCTTCCCGGGTTCCGAGCCGCGCCACTCCTCGATTTGCGTGCCGTTTTGCCTCGAAAAACGCGCAAATCATCCGGGCTCCAAAACCAACAAATAAATAGTCCATTCTTAGCGATTTCGCGCGCTGAATCCAAAAACGATGTCCGTTTCTCCAAATTCTCATTCGAAAATTTGTCGAATGCCCACTCGATCCGATTTTCGCGCCGGGTCCATTTTTAAAGTCCAATTTGTCCAATTTCAACTCTAAAAATTCCCGAAGGCGACCGGAGAGGTAACTTTTATCCGGACTTCACCCGGAGTCTAATTTTGACATCTGAATCGCGCGAAATCACTTCTAAACACCCGACGGGTCCTCCAACTTCCCACGGGGTCTCAATTTAAGCCCGAAGTCCACCACTTGTGTCCAAATTGCGCGCAACCCACGCAGGCCTCCAATGATGCAAGCAAATCCCAAATTGCATCACAAATTCATTTCTTGGGCTCGACACGTGCACAAACACTCCCAACGGCCACTAAAAGCTGCCCAACAACCAGCAACTCCTACGCGGGGATTCCGGGACCTCACAGCTAACGGTCCAAAGTCCAACAGCTGAAAATACCAGAGCAACAACCTCCACTAATCCACAGTCCCAAAGGTCCAAAGACACTGAACAACTCCTCCTGGTACAAACATACAGTCCAAAGTTACACTTTATTCCAAAGTATCCAAGTACAATAATCCGCAGAAAGTAGTCCTGAAGATCTGAAATTTCCACCTGCAGAACAGACTCCGAAAAATCCAACAAAAATACTGCCGCGATCGTCGCGTCGAGACCTTCGAAACGAGTACCTGCACGTCCAATTCCGAGCCCCGTAGGCCGAGTTACAAATTCCACAACACAGGGTGCACAAAACCTCACAACATACACAACTGTAATACTCTGCACATAAAGGGGGAAGAATATGCCTTCGGGCAAGTCTCAGAAAATCCCCAAAAAATACGACAATAATCCTTGCGACGCGTAGATGCAAAAGTGTACAGGCACGTCCCGAGCCGATGTCCGAGTGCGGAGATATCGCCGAAGGACCGCGCCGCTGTCCAAGTCTCTACCACAGAAACAGTGTCACAGTAAACTCAAAAAACACCTCGAAAAGCGTGAAACGTGGGGAAGCTAAAATTACCAAGATCGAAGCCCTGTCTGTCGCCGTTCCAACGGCGCAAGAATCGTTCAAAAAGGTGGTCGGAGTAGGCCGGGGGAGCTCGCGCACAGAAACGCGACGGAAGGGAACACCGACGAAGGAACGTCGCGACGCGCCAGAGAAAATCAAAACCTCGGGAAGCGTGCCACGTAAAATGCTCGAAATCCTCAGGTGGATGCAGCATAGCACGGGATCAACTTTGCTGAAGGCGTCGTGGCGAGGGGAGGCTCGAAAATGCGGAAAAATGGAAGAAGAAGCGCTCGGGTCACTTAAATAAGCCACAAATCAAATCATGAAATGACCTTTGTGTCCTGTGAACCGGGCGCCCGAAATGTTTCGGGCACCAACAGTGACGCGATATGCTGCCCCGCGGAACGCCCGGATTAATCCGGTTCCGCCACGTCACCGCCAAAATAGGCGACGACAACACAGACCACTCACCGCATGACACGTGGCCCGTCCCGGAGGGTGACGCGTGGCACGGCAGCCGATCAACGCGCGCCTGGCGCGCGCATGTGCGCGCTGCCAGCGCCGCCTGCGCACCCTACCAGGCACGCGGCCCGAGCAGTCCAGCCTGCTCCGTGGCCTCGGTCCACTGCACCGGCCACTCCAAGCCCGCCACACATCCGCTGAGAACCAGTGAGGAGATGCCACGTGGCAAGGCGCACCCGTGCACCGCGCGCCTGCCCGCGCGCGCCCGCGCCGCCGCGCTCCGCCGCTGCCCGCCGGCTGCTGGAACAGTACCAATTGCCTCGAAAAATGTGTGCGTCATTCGGGCTCCGAAAAATACAAGTAAATAGTCCATTTTCATCGTTTTCGCGCGCTGAATCCAAATCCGATATCCGTTTTGCCAAATTCCAAACCTCAAATTTTTCGAAGGCAACTGGAAAGGTGTTCTTTTGTCCAAACATCGCACTTAGTCCAATTTTGATCTCCGTTTCGCGCGAAACTACTTCTAAACACTCGACGGGTCCTCCAATTACCCACGTGATCCCTTTTTAACCCCGAAGTCCATCACTTGTGTCCAAATTGCGCACAAACACCACCAACACACACGCAAGCCTCCGAAAGCTGCCAAACAACCAGAAAACCCAACACGGGGATCCGGGTCCTCACACTGCTGAAGAAAGGAAACTACCACTACTAGCCTCTAAATGCAATCCCAAAATGGAATAACCGTATGCATCAGTAACCAACCGTCCCAAGTAACCCCAATCTCTGTCGCCCTCATCATCGGGCAAGTAAGCCGCGCCTATGTGATAGCAAAAACTCCTGCTGCCGCCCTCATCATCGGGCAAGTAAGCCGCGCCGATATGATAGCAAAAACTCAATAGCAGTCCGGCGCCTATGGCACCACTGCACACTCCGAGTGGAACTCGAGGGGAGCTACCCACACGAGTAAAGTAACCATGACACAAGTTGTAATGTACCGAATTTTCGACACATAAATAAATGTAAATAAAGGTGGTATGAAATACTAGTGTTATGAAAGTTGGGGAAGTAAGGAACATTTGGACGCGAGTTGGGCCCAATTCGGGTTAAAATGGAGAGATCTAAAAATTTATTGGAGAAATGGGGCCCAGATTTTTAGTGGAAAATTCATAGTGTCGGAAAATTCCGAGAAAATTACGGGAGCCCCGTAAATATGTTTTAAGACCACAGAAAAAGTTTCGCGTTGATCGGATACCCGATAGTAAAAACGGGCTCCGCCAACAGTGTCGAAAAATTCTGAGAAAATTTGGGGAGCTTCGTAATTATGTTTTAAGGTCACAGTAAAAATTTCGGGTTGATAGGATACCCGGATTGTGAGAACGGGGTCCGCCAATGATTCTAAATACAGCGAGGCTTTTGGTGGCCCAGAAATGGCCCAAACTGAAAATTTAAAATTTCTGTGGTAAATTAGCTGAAACGAAGCTGCCTGTCAAATTTGGACGGAAACGGACGAAAAATGGACAGAAAACGGGACGAAAACGGATTTCCAAGACGCGCGGCGCGCTGTGCGAGGCGCACAGCTGGAGCGCACTTGGGCGCGGGTCAACGGGGGGGCGCCAGGTGCGCGTGCGTGCCTGGACCGAGTGCACCGGCTGGGTCTTGTAGACCGGTGGGTGCACCGTAGACCGGTGGTCCATGGACCACCCTTCTCTCTCTCCCTCCTTTTCTTCTTCTTCTTCCTCCCCGCACCTCCATTTTTTCCCCTTTTTCCTTTCTTCTTCGACCGAGCTTCGAGAGAGAGCTTCGAGAGAGAGAGAGAGAGAGAGAGAGAGAGAGAGAAAGAGAAAAAAGAGGAGAAAATTTTATGAGATGGAACGGCGCGACTTACGAGGTAAGCCCCGCACGTCATTTTGCGGTATTTTTGACACAGTTAAGTTTCTTTTTTAGAGTAAGATTTGACCCCATGCCGTTTTGCGTGTTAGGGACCGAGTTCTACTGTGCCGTTTTGCTGCGCGGACTGTCGCAGGCATTTTGGGCGCGCACCGTTTTGCGTGCCAGTTTATAAAAAAAATATACCGTTTTGCGTGCCAACCGAGGTATGTGCTCCGTTTTGCGTGCAACTTGTGTTATCGCGCACCGTTTTACGTGCGAAGTCTAATAATATACATAGTTTTTCGTGCAGGGCTAGAAAAATATGCACCGTTTTGCGTGCAAGCCTACAGTCAGACGCGCACCGTTTTGCGTGCAGATTTGAGATACGTGCACCGTTTTGCGTGCCGATCGTGTTGTCGCGCATCGTTTTGCGTGCCGACCCTAATATTATGCATCGTTTTTCGTGCAGGGTCAGAAAAGAAACGTGCACCGTTTTGCGTGCCAACTCGAGGTACGTGCTCCGTTTTACGTGCCGATTGAGTTGTTGCGCACCGTTTTGCGTGCAAAGTCTAATATTATGCATCGATTTTCGTGCAGGGCTAGAAAAAATGTGCACCGTTTTGCGTGCAACCCTACAGTTAAACGTGCACCGTTTTGCGTGCAGATTTGAGGTACGTGCACCGTTTTGCGTGCAGGTTGATTTAACGCGCACCGTTTTGCGTGCAGACTAAAATGACGCGCACCGTTTTGCGTGCGGGTTTTTAGTGACGTGCATCGTTTTGCGTGCAGGTTTGGTGGACGTGCACCGTTTTGCGTGCAGACTCGAGGGAAGTGCACCGTTTTGCGTGCAAGCTCGAGGAAACAAGTGGAATCGCACGGAGACCAATTGCAAGTGTCTACAAGCAATTGGGTACACTACAAGGTAGGGGATTCTGCCGAAATTGGGTGACCTCTCCCCTTGCTCCTTTGCTTTTCGATTCGAAGCATGATAGTAGCCTGTTAGAGGCGTTAGGTAATTATGAATAAGATTGCATGTTTAGAGGAACACAGATGAAAAGAGCAACTGTTGGTTGCCAATAACAGATGATATATGTGCATGTGTAGAGAAATTTAGAGGAAAAGTGATATTTATGATTTATCCGCAATAGGGGATAAATTTGTATGTGTAGATGGACACAGATGATAAATGCAACTGTCAGTTGCCAAAAGGAGATAATTTATTTTCATGTGCAAAAAGGACTTAGAGGATAAATATTATTTTATGATGGATATGAAAATAATTGCATGCGTAGAAATGAGTAATTACTTGATGACTGTGATCATGTTAGGGTACAACCCTAGGAATCATGCGATATAAGGGAACAGAACTTGTTGGTAGTAAGACTAGGAGAAAACCTAGTTTAGGGGTTTGACGAGTGACATCAACTTAGGAGTTATCCTAGGAAGGATGAGTGGCATGGTCTTAGGTGATAACCTAAGGACACTGGATAGAGTGATCAACATAGAGTCAGAAAACTCTAGGTGTATATGACATGGAACTTAGGTAAAGAGAACCTAAGGAGAACTAGTGTTCAACATAGAGTCAAGGAACTCTAGGATGAGTATGACATGGAACTTAGGTAAAGGAAACTTAAGGTGAACTAGAGGTCAGCATAGAGTCATGGAACTCTAGGACAAGTATGACATGGGACTTAGGTAAAGGGAACCTAAGTTGAGCTAGAAGAGTTTAAACTCACAGACAGGAAAAATAGAGTCAAGTTGACTCTAGGATTCAGTAAGGAATCAGGAGGATGGAAAAGGTGGATCAAGTGTGGAGACATGAAAGGGAAAACAGGAAATTAGAGTCAGTGTAACTCTAAGTTAAAAGTGGAACAGGAAAATAGAGTTAAGTTAACTCTAGGATTCAGTGAGGAATCAGGAAAGTGGGATAAGATCCCAAGGTTAAAGAATTAAACAAATATAACCCTAGAGAGTCATAGGGTGTCTGGGCAAATGGATAATAACTTTAACTTCAATTTGAGTTAAAGAAATAAAAGAGAAATGTTTAAGAGTCCAGGAGACTCTCTAGTTATCCTTATGGCAAGACCTAGGATAAGAGGAAAAATTGTTGCAAAAAGGCAAAGATTAAAAGCAAGCTAAAAGTGGCTAAAAGCATAAAGAAAATGTAAATGGCGCCTTCGAATTTGAGACTCGTCAAGTGGAGCAGGACTCCCTGGGCAGTGACCCGTCGGACGAGGTACTTTCGAAGGGCTAAAAGTGAAAGCAAGGAGCTAAATGCTCAAAGAAAAGAGAAAGTGATTTGCCAGTGGCAAAAAGGGAGCTATAAGCTCGAATAAGAAAGGAAAGCAAGTGTTCAAAGGCAAAGAGGCTAAGAACTAAAGTAAAAAGAAAAGAAAGAAAATATAAAGATAAAACGGGCGGACCTACGGTGAAGCCAGCCCATGTTGGAGGTACGGGCAGTATCCCTCTCCCGGGTAGAGACCCGTTCGGGACGCTTCTTCCGTAGGACGGGGTAACACTTGCGGGTGTTATCGGCAACCTTAGAAATCTTATCTTATGGTAGCAGGACTACCGGGCTGGGGCCCGTTGGATAAGAATTTCTGAGGGTTAACTTGAACTAAAGCACCAGAATCTAAAGAATAAAGAAAAATAGAGTGGCCAAGGTGGCCGGGTTAGTTGGACCCTGTATACAGCGGCATAGTGGCCGAGTTGGTGCTTAGCAGCCTAGTGTGGCTAGACAGAGTAGTGCTGGGTTGATGGTATACACAGATAGTGTATGTGTTATTTTGCATAGCTGCATTTGATATTGAGGATTTTAGTTTCCTAGCACTATTATTATTGCTTCCATTGGACCAAGTGGTGTAGGACACTTTTTCTCGGTGGTTGAACCCACTGGGAACTCAGTCGTAGTTCTCACACCCCTTGGGTGACCCCCCCACAGGTTCGGGAATGGATGCAGCGGTCGAGACGGTCAGATGCAGACGGCGAGGCATACGACAGGGGCAAGGGCCCAGCAGCATAGAGACCTAGAGGGTCTAGCAGAGGTATCCCATTTATATATTTCTTGAGTGAACCTTGTATGGTGAGGAATTATGTAAAAGAATTGTAATAATTTTATTTGCAAGTTCAGAAATGTAAAGTGTAATAAGTTTAATTTATGGTTCACTCTGTATGCTTTCATTTCCGCATTAACTATTTGTTATTGAATGAAAGTTTTAAATTTATAGTGATTTTTAGTACTCTGATATTGAGCTTCCGCATACACTGGTTGTGTTATTATGGATGTTACCGTTCCTTTCGGGTAGAAAAAGGTCTTACCCGATTGGCGGGTCTGTTGGCGTGCCCGAACCGTACAAATTGGCGGACTCGGGGCGTGACAGATTAGAGTGGTATCAGAGCCTAGGAATAGTCCTAGGTGGTTAGCAACCTTAGGGAGACCCTAGGGATTAGCACGAGAGAGTGTGTGGATTATTGGGCGAAAGTATTTGATTGGTTATTGTTGTTCCCAAAAAGGATATTGGGACTGATCGAGGGCGACGAGCTTTCATTCTTCGGATATTACGTTGGCGGCCGACAACGTAATGTTGGAGATGAAAAGGAGTACCCTCTTATACTTTCGCATGATTGGGTCGACGAGCCTTTTTGTCGGTGTATAGACTGCGCGTTGCTCAAATGGCTAAGTTTGGGCTGGTTGTTTCGTTGTGGTGTGCATATTAGCGATGGCACCACATAGATAGGCGCACCTGTTTGACTCGAGTCACGAGAGGGCTCGGGGTCAAGCGAGGTACACGAGCTGCGATAGCAGGGGACCGCACTTGTTGGTCTGATCCAGCAGCAGGTCAAGCTTCTTGCCGTCAGCGAAAATTTCCCGCCGACAGGAAGGCTGATTCCAACGCCTAAGTGTGGCGTCGATGTGACAGTCGGAGCAGATAGATAGGCTCCAGTGGCTGATAGCGCAGCAAGCTGAGGCTGCACAGACAACGTATGAGTATACGTTGTCGCCGCCTGTAGGGGCGACAGTAAAGAGAATGGCAGTGGTCGCCGAACTTTTGTCGGCGCAGCCAACACCTTCAGCATAGGGTGTTTTACGGTTGTGCCAGCTAGGTTGCTGGCAAAGTATGGTTAGTAAGGTCCAGTAAGAGACCGACTCGCGAGGTAAATGGTGATCGCTATGTCGCGAGAGCCAAGTTGCTGTGCCCTAAGGGTTAGGGCAAGGAAGATTTACGGGCCTAGCGGCGTGAATTTGCCCTGATGACGGTAGTGACCGTGTGGCGCGACAATTGTGGCTGTGTTGCCGCATAGTAGAGTTGGTGAGGCCCAGAGTAGGCTTCAGGATGCGGGAACCTCTCGAAAGAGCGAGAGTTTTGTGGCGCCGTTCTGATGGATCGGTGTAATGGCGAGGATTGCCACTGCAGGATTTGCGAGTTAATCACCAGAGTTGGTGGACAGTTATTGTGGTGCCTCAACCCAGTTGGGAGAGGTGTACAGGAGCCATGGGGTGTTTAAGCAAGTTGCTTAACACTGGATTGTTGCGAGTTAGCATGGGGGCGTAGAACGCCCAACTGTTTGGGTGCTCATGGAGCACAGGTATCGTTTCGTCAGAGAGAGCTGGTTAGGTGGCGTATTAGCCTTTGCCCAGTGTGGCCAGAGTTGATAGAGAGTTCGGGTCGGGGATTGACGACTGGTTAGTTGATTTTTGCTCAGTGAGCGTGGTGGTCGCGTGGCGACGATTAGCGGGTTCGCTTGGGGACGATCCGTGCCTGGACCATGTTTGTGGACTGTGGGCCTGTAGCCCAGTGGGCAGGCGCAGTCGGCTGTGAGAGACAGCGGCCCGAGACCTGATGGCGGGGCATGATAGAGATTTGGTCGGGACGGTAGTCCGAGCGATGACCCGGGGACGTGGAATGCCACGTGTGAGCATTGAGGCTATTAGTACACTGAGAGTGTGATGTGACCAGGCCGTAGAGCTAGTGGTGATTGAGGTGCTGTAGCTCCTAGTGGGAGTGTTGGTGTAGCAATCCTAAGTGAGGATCTACCCGTTTGATGATTGGGTCTGTGTGCTAGTGAGAGCCATTATACAGAGTTGGACTGGTTGGGCTATAGGCCCCTATTGGACCGTGGTCTGTGAACCTATTAGTAGTCTGAGATATCGGGTTAGCTGATAACCCGTGGACTTAGAGCGCTAGTAGCGTGTGAGATAGTTGAGGACTGGTGGATTGGCCTTGCCCTCCACATTAGGCAGCGGAGTGACCGGAAAATGCGGTAAATGTAATTAGTTGCAGATGCAACCTCCTTGTGAAAGAAAAAATGATCGCGGAATTAAAGTGAAGATTTCGCGAGAAGAGACTTCGCCATTTGTGGCAATTGAGAGAGAGCAAGTGCTCAACTGTGTCTTTCACCTATTTGGTGAAAGTGGCCAGACGCCAGGTCTGTGTTTGTCCCTAGATTGAGATAGGGATCCGAGAATGAGTTGCTCGTGTAGTCTCGGCGAGCGGGCAATTTGATGCCGGTCACGATGTACAGTGAGCCCAGTAGTGAGGGCAAGATTTCCTCCCTCTCGATCAAGTAGGAGTCGAGATGTGATTCAAGTTTCGAGGACGAAACTTATTTTAAGGGGGGTAGAATGTAATGTACCGAATTTTCGGCACATAAATAAATGTAAATAAAGGTGGTATGAAATACTAGTGTTATGAAAGTTGGGGAAGTAAGGAACATTTGGACGCGAGTTGGGCCCAATTCGGGTTAAAATGGAGAGATCTAAAAATTTATTGGAGAAAGGGGGCCCAGATTTTTAGTGGAAAATTCACAGTGTCGGAAAATTCCGAGAAAATTACGGGAGCCCCGTAAATATGTTTTAAGACCACAGAAAAAGTTTCGCGTTGATCGGATACCCGATAGTAAAAACGGGCTCCGCCAACAGTGTCGAAAAATTCTGAGAAAATTTGGGGAGCTTCGTAATTATGTTTTAAGGTCACAGTAAAAATTTCGGGTTGATAGGATACCCGGATTGTGAGAACGGGGTCTGCCAATGACTCTAAATACAGCGAGGCTTTTGGTGGCCCAGAAATGGCCCAAACTGAAAATTTAAAATTTTCTGTGGTAAATTAGGCTGAAACGAAGCTGCCTGTCAAATTTGGACGGAAACGGACGAAAAATGAACAGAACGGGACGAAAACGGATTTCCAAGACGCGCGGTGCGCTGTGCGAGGCGCACAGCTGGAGCGCACTTGGGCGCGGGTCAACAGGGGGCGCCAGGTGCGCGTGCGTGCCTGGACCGAGTGCACCCGGCTAGGTCTTGTAGACCGGTGGGTGCACCGTAGACCGGTGGTCCGTGGACCACCCTTCTCTCTCTCCCTCCTTTTCTTCTTCTTCTTCCTCCCCGCACCTCCATTTTTTCCCCTTTTTCCTTTCTTCTTCGACGGAGCTTCGAGAGAGAGCTTCGAGAGAGAGAGAGAGAGAGAGAGAGAGAGAGAGAGAGAGAGAGAGAGAAAGAGAAAAAAGAGGAGAAAATTTTATGAGATGGAACGGCGCGACTTACGAGGTAAGCCCCGCACGTTATTTTGCGGTATTTTTGACACAGTTAAGTTTCTTTTTTAGAGTAAGATTTGACCCCAGGCCGTTTTGCGTGTTAGGGACCGAGTTCTACTGTGCCGTTTTGCTGCGCGGACTGTCGCAGGCATTTTGGGCGCGCACCGTTTTGCGTGCCAGTTTGTAAAAAAAAATATACCGTTTTGCGTGCCAAACCGAGGTATGTGCTCCGTTTCGCGTGCAACTTGTGTTATCGCGCACCGTTTTACGTGCGAAGTCTAATAATATACATAGTTTTTCGTGCAGGGCTAGAAAAAATATGCACCGTTTTGCGTGCAAGCCTACAGTCAGACGCGCACCGTTTTGCGTGCAGATTTGAGATACGTGCACCGTTTTGCGTGCCGATCATGTTGTCGCTCATCGTTTTGCGTGCCGACCCTAATATTATGCATCGTTTTTCGTGCAGGGTCAGAAAAGAAACGTGCACCGTTTTGAGTGCCAACTCGAGGTACGTGCTCCGTTTTACGCGCCGATTGAGTTGTTGTGCACCGTTTTACGTGCAAAGTCTAATATTTTGCATCGATTTGCGTGCAGGGCTAGAAAAAATGTGCACCGTTTTGCGTGCAACCCTACAGTTAAACGTGCACCGTTTTGCGTGCAGATTTGAGGTACGTGCACCGTTTTGCGTGCAGGTTGATTTAACGCGCACCGTTTTGCGTGCAGACTAAAATGACGCGCACCGTTTTGCGTGCGGGTTTTTAGTGACGTGCATCGTTTTGCGTGCAGGTTTGGTGGACGTGCACCGTTTTGCGTGCAGATTCGAGGGAAGTGCACCGTTTTGCGTGCAAGCTCGAGGAAACAAGTGGGATCGCGCGGAGACCAATTGCAAGTGTCTACAAGCAATTGGGTACACTACAAATTCTGCCGAAATTGGGTGAGATTCTAGCCCCATTAGAGGGATGCAACCTGCTTCCCTTGCTCCTTTGCTTTTGCGATGATGACGAAGTTATGATAGTAGAACCTGGTTAGAGGTGTTAGGTAATTATGAATAAGATTGCATGTTTAGAGGAACACAGATGGAACTTAGGTAAAGAGAACCTAAGGAGAACTAGTGTTCAACATAGAGTCAAGGAACTCTAGGATGAGTATGACATGGAACTTAGGTAAAGGAAACCTAAGGTGAACTAGAGGTCAGCATAGAGTCATGGAACTCTAGGACAAGTATGACATGGGACTTAGGTAAAGGGAACCTAAGTTGAGCTAGAAGAGTTTAAACTCACAGACAGAAAAAATAGAGTCAAGTTGACTCTAGGATTCAGTAAGGAATCAGGAGGACGGAAAAGGTGGATCAAGTGTGGAGACATGAAAGGGAAAACAGGAGATTAGAGTCCGTGTAACTCTAAGTTAAAAGTGGAACAGGAAAGTAGAGTTAAGTTAACTCTAAGATTCAGTGAGGAATCAGGAAAGTGGGATAAGATCCCAAGGTTAAAGAATTAAACAAATATAACCCTAGAGAGTCATAGGGTGTCTGGGCAAATGGACAATAACTTTAACTTCAATTTGAGTTAAAGAAATAAAAGAGAAATGTTTAAGAGTCCAGGGGACTCTCAGGTTATCCTTATGGCAAGACCTAGGATAAGAGGAAAAATTGTTACAAAAAGGCAAAGATTAAAAGCAAGCTAAAAGTGGCTAAAAGCATAAAGAAAATGTAAATGGCGCCTTCGAATTTGAGACTCGTCAAGTGGAGCAGGACTCCCTGGGCAGTGACCCGTCGGACGAGATACTTTCGAAGGGCTAAAAGTGAAAGCAAGGAGCTAAATGCTCAAAGAAAAGAGAAAGTGATTTGTCAGTGGCAAAAAGGGAGCTATAAGCTCAAATAAGAAAGGAAAGCAAGTGTTCAAAGGCAAAGAGGCTAAGAACTAAAGTAAAAAGAAAAGAAAGAAAATATAAAGATAAAACGGGCGGACCTACGGTGAAGCCAGCCCATGTTGGAGGTACGGGCAGTATCCCTCTCCCGGGTAGAGACCCGTTCGGGACGCTTCTTCCGTAGGACGGGGTAACACTTGCGGGTGTTATCGGCAACCTTAGAAATCTTATCTTATGGTAGCAGGACTACCGGGCTGGGGCCCGTTGGATAAGAAATTTCTGAGGGTTTACTTGAACTAAAGCACCAGAATCTAAAGAATAAAGAAAAATAGAGTGGCCAAGGTGGCCGGGTTAGTTGGACCTTGTATACAGCGGCATAGTGGCCGAGTTGGTGCTTAGTAGCCTAGTATGGCTAGACAGTGTAGTGCTGGGTTGATGAGTATATACAGACAGTGATGTGTTATTTTGTATAGCTGCATTTGATATCGAGGATTTTAGTTCCTAGCACTATTATTATTGCTTCCATTGGACCAAGTGGTGTAGGACACTTTTTCTCGGTGGTTGAACCCACTGGAAATTCAGTTGTAGTTCTCACACCCCTTGGGTGACTTCCCCCACAGGTTCAGGTGTGGATGCAGCGGTCGAGACGGTCCAGATGCAGACGGCGAGGCATACGACAGGGGCAAGGGCCCAGCAGCATAGAGACCTAGAGGGTCTAGCAGAGGTATCCCATTTATATATTTCTTGAGTGAACCTTGTATGGTGAGAAAATTATGTAAAAGAATTGTAATGATTTTATTTGCAAGTTCAGAAAAGTAAAGTGTAATAAATTAAGTTCTTGGTTCACTCTAGTATGCTTGCATTTCCGCATTAACTATTTGTTATTGAATGAAAGTTTTAAATTTGTAGTGATTTTTAGTACTCTGATATTGAGCTTCCGCATACACTGGTTGTGTTATCATGGATGTTACCGTTCCAATCGGGTAGCGAAAGGTCGTACCCAATTGGCGGGTCTGTTGGCGTGCCCGAACCGTACAAATTGGCGGATTCGGGGCGTGACACAAGTGTCATAAAAGCAGGACTGGATCACAACTAAGCTCAAGTAGAACAAATCCCTCCACTGGAGAAACCCCGATCCCCAATCTGATGCATAAGTAAACATCCGGTCAACCGCCCAATATCTACGATTGCCGCAATACCCTAAAGCCCACAATCAAACCCCACAACCGACCTCTGGCCAACTGCCTAATAACCGCGGTCGCCACCAAACCCATAATCCACAAACAGGTCCAACAACCGGCCTCCAGTCAACCGCCCAATATCCGCGGTTGCCGCAATACCGTACCGACCAACATCAAGTCCAACCCCTGGCCTCCGGTCAACCGCCCAATATCCACGGTTGCCGCAATACCCTGCCATCCACAATCATGTCTTACAACCGACATCCTGTCAACCGCCCAATATCCGCGGTTGCCGCAATATCCCATAATCTACAATCCAGGCCTCGGCTACACTATCCCAAATCCCCGCTCAAACCCGAGCAACGTATTTAGAGTCTAGAAAGAAAGGAGAAAGAACAAACATGGTTTCTCCTAATTCAGATTCCAACATGATTGTGTAGCAATAAAAGATGGCCTATCTAGATGTCCATACAAGCGTGCAAGTGTTCTCATAGGAAAGGAAAAATAAAGCGTAGCAACAGTCACCCTCACATGAACCGTCCACCTATGCATGTCCAAAACCCTCTAGTAGTACCACTAACAGGATAAATCATATAGTCCCAATTAAATATTCAACTCCACATGCAAGGTTAACCGCTAACATAGCAAACCATATACCCAAACAGGCATGCATAATTCCAACCCCGATCATGCTCAATCAAAATATCCAATAAAGGGGTCTCTCTAATATTCCTAGTGAGTATGTCAAAATAGAGGGATATAGCAACCAACCACCTCGAACGCGAAGCACGGATCCAAACTCGCCCTCTCACAAAGAAAACCCCGGCTCACCGCAAACATTGCAAAAACAACCACAACGATGCACAAATTAATCCCTCAATTAACACAATGACGTTGTCCGCGCAACAGTCCAGAAGATGGTCGGTTTTCACCTGCGATATGACCTCATAAAAATCCAAAAAAATATCCGTTGCGATCCTCGCGACGAGTAGATGCGAAATGAGTACTCGCACGTCCAATTCCGACACCTGTAGGTCAAGATATAAATAAAACACCGCTGCGTGCCCAAACATCCCACAATCCAAATTCTGTTGAAAACAGTCCAGAAAAAGTGGAATTATCACCTTCGTAACAACCTCCAAAAATCCCAGAAAAATCATGACAATGTTCCTTGCGATGCGTAGATGAAGATCAAGTACTTGCACTTCTCATTCTGATGCTTGTGGGCCGAGATATCCCACAAATACTCCCATGCTGTCCAAAACTCCGCCCCAGAAAAATGAGGTCACAAAGTGGTCCGAAAAGCCCAAGGAAACCTCGGAATGGAAAGAAACTGTAAACACGAGAATCGAGGCCCTACCTGTCGTGGAAACACCGGAGCAAGAATCGCCCAAAAACTCTTTCGGGGTAGCCCAGGGGAGCCTGCGCATCGAAACGCGACGGGAAAGATCGCCGGAGAAGAAACGTCGCAGTGTGCCGAAACGCCGTAAAAGTCGGTACAGTGGCCTCCTAAAATCCCATAAATCCTCCATAGGGTGTGGCACACAAGGAGGAAGAAGTCTCCTGTAGAAGCCTCAGAGAGAAACAGGCCAGAAAACCCAAAAACGAAGTTGTACTGGGCCTATTTATAGGCCCAGCCCAACAAATTCGGTAATGCTCGAATTGTCCCCGGATTCGGGCACTCGGACCGAATTCGGGCGCCCGAATTCCCTGGGAGATTCCAAACAAGGAGCACCCGAATCTCTCACGTTGCGCCACGTGGCCCCGAACAGCGAACAGTGACTCTAGCCACCCCAGTCGCAACGCGTGGCCCGCGCGCCGGTCAATGCGGGTCGGTGGCGCCTGCGAATCGCCGGGCGCCACGTGGCCAGCAATGATGGCGCCCGACCGCGCCCACGCACGCGCCTATCACGCCACCTGCCACCCTGCCGTGCACGCATCCCGAGGCGCTACCCCACGCCTCTGTGTACCCCACATTCGTGAGCCCGCCAACCGGAAGCCGCCACGTGTCCCGCACCCGGTCCACGCTCCACCCCGCGCCTCTCCGTGGACCGCGCAACATGCGCCGGCCTATCCGGTGCCGCCACGTGTCCCCCGCCCGGTCCACTGCACCAGCGCCATCCCGCGTGCCGCACACGCCTGCCCGCGGCCGCGCCCGCGCCTGCCCGCCGCCGCGCTCCGCAGCCTGCCCGTCGCCGCCGGCGCTGCCCGCCGGTCGGAACAGTAACCAAGTGCCTCGAAATCCGTGTTTTGGCATTCGAGCTTCGAAAAATACAAGTAAATAGTCCATTTTCATCGTTTTCGCGTGCTGAATCCAAATCCGATGTTCGTTTTGTCAAATTCCACTTCTAAAATTTATCGAAGGCATCCAGATAAGTAATCTTAATCCAAATTTCGCGCTGGGTCCAATCCTGAGGTCCGATTTGCGCACAAGCACCTCCATTACACCGAATAAGCCTCCAGAAGTCGTTGATCACACAGCAAAAGCTCTGCGGAGATCCGGGTCATCATATTCTCCCCCACTAAAAGAAAGTTTCGTCCTCGAAACTAAAGTCATCCCTCAAGCCGGAACCTCGAATGGTAGGGAGGGTAGGTGTCCAATCATCAACGACTCGAGCTCCCAAGGTTATCGAATACCTCCTCCAGAGACGCGGAGTAGTCCTCGGGTCTCCAACTGAAACAACATAGAGGCGGGCACTCCAGGAAACCGCACCACCTCATCCAAGTACAGCATGGCTAACTACTCGAGTGACCAAGTAGTCTGCATCGGCAAAAGCATCCGCTCCTCCCACGGCCCCCGGTAATCCAACCAGAAGTCCATCGGCACAAAAGCTCGATCCAAGTACCTCCGTACTCCCGAGGTATCCAATATAAAGTCCCCCGACTGATCACTCGGACTCTGATCTCCAATCCTTAAGCCGTCGGGATGCATTAGCAATTATCCTACTCTCCTGCATCAACATGCATCCAAATAAGGTCGAACAATCCAGTTCATTAAATCCATAACCGCAGCAGGGGCATTAGTCAATCCAAAAGGCATGACTGTGAACTCATAATGCACGTACCGTGACCTGAAAGCTGCCTTCGGAAAATCCTCAGCCTTCATCTTCAATTGGTCATAACCAGATTGCAAATCAATCTTCGAGAAGATACAAGACCTTTGCAGCTGGTCAAACAAATCCTCCATGTTCGGCAAAAGGGTACTTGTCCTTGATGGTCACTTCATCCAATTCCCGGTAATCCACACAGAGCCGAAGTGAACCATCCTTCCACATCACAAATAGCACCGGCGCCTCCAAAGGCGACACACCAGGTCTGACAAAATCCCCTATCATCGAATCCTGGAGTTGTGTCCTCAACTCTCCAACTGGTGGCATGCCCGACAACGCTGATAGGAAAACATCCGGGAACTCGTAACCAAAAAAAGGGAGGGAGGTATCCACGAGTCCCGGCGTCGCCGTAGGCCCCTCAACCATGCTAGCCAAAAAGGCTACGCACCCACGGCAAAACATCCGCCTCAAACGAGAAGTCAAAACCAAAGAGGCAAGAAAGTCCTCAGGCATCCCTGGTACGCAAATACCTCCTGGCCTGGCTTCCCAAGAAAACCGTCCTCGTGACACAATCAACCGCCGCAAAAAGAAATACCGAGCCAGCCAGTCTATCCAAGCATCACAACAAAATCCCGCAGCTG
The DNA here is from genome assembly GCA_029168755.2 of Tillandsia fasciculata. Taxonomy (NCBI): domain Eukaryota; kingdom Viridiplantae; phylum Streptophyta; class Magnoliopsida; order Poales; family Bromeliaceae; genus Tillandsia; species Tillandsia fasciculata. The sequence continues at coordinate 11,602,417 of CM054932.1, read as the reverse complement.
AGTCATGACCATCAGATCTGCTGGCAAAATCCAGGACTCCATCTGCACTGGGCAGGACCAACAACAATCCTCCACGTGCCAAGTGTGATCGGAATCTGAACCTCCCGTGCACGCGGTAACCGTCCTACCTCCAACTCATGCTACTGCAATGAAATCATACCTGCGACAACCAGGTCCACTGCCGTGGCGTCCTCCAACCGGGCGGCACGGACTCAACCGCTCCATGCAGGTGGTCGTCGCTCAGTCTGCCCGCAAATATCAAAACTAAACGCAAGGGAGCACGACCTCTGCCTCTGCTCTCACCGGGCGACAAAAGTGGCCCTCCGCAGATAACACATCCATGCCACCGCTGCTGCCGATACTGATGCTGATGCTGCCATCGGGGTCCGCCTGACCACTACGGTGTCTCAGAAATCCACTACCCTGGGGAAAGAAATCGAAAATGCCTCTGCCGGCTGATCTGTCCTCCATCACCCGGCGCCAAGCGCCTCTATCAGAACTCGCCTCTGATGGCAGATCCCAACCCAAAGGAACTGCAGTCTACTCCATTGAGGCGTCCTAAATCCGTAATGGATGGACCCAATGAGCTAAAAGGTATCCTGGCGCAATCCACTCCCAGGCACACATATCCTATGTGCCTTGTCCCTCTACACATGGAGCGCACAGTTCAGCAACTGCGTTAACTCTTGCCACAAAGAGGCTCTCAAGTACTCTCTCCATCCCCACCGAACACGACCCTGCCTCCAAAGGCTCCACACTCAATCCCACGAGTCGGGGTGATTCCTCCGCCAAAGCTGGCTCACTCGATCGATGGTGTTCCACAGCTTATCCGCTGTCAAATATCTACCCTGCCTCGGTACCCCAGCACTAAACGTTGGCACGGAGGGGGTTGCTCGCTGCTCCGACAACTGTGTCACCTCGCTGCTCCGACAACTGTGTCACCTCGCTGCTCCGACAACTGTGTCACCTCACTGATCCGACAACTGTGTCACCTCACTGCTCCGACAACAGTGTCACCTCACTGATCCGACAACTGTGTCACCTCACTGATCCGACAATAGTGTCACCTCACTGCTCCGACAACAGTGTCACCTCACTGCTCCGACAATAGTGTCACCTCACTGATCCGACAACTGTGTCACCTCACTGATCCGACAACAGTGTCACCTCACTGATCCGACAACTGTGTCACCTCACTACTCTGACAACTGTGTCACCTCACTGATCTGATAGCAGTGTCACCTTACTGATCCGATAACTGTGTCACCTCACTGCTCCGACAACAGTGTCACCTCACTGATCCGACAACTGTGTCACTTCACTGATCCGACAACTGTGTCACCTCACTGCTCCGACAACAGTGTCATCTCACTGCTCCGACAACAGTGTCACCTCACTAATCCGACAACTGTGTCACCTCACTGCTCCGACAATAATGTCACCTCACTGATTTGACAACTATGTCACCTCACTAATCCGACAACTGTGTCACCTCACTGCTCCGACAATAGTGTCACCTCACTGATCCGACAACTATGTCACCTCACTGATCCGACAATTGTGTCACCTCACTGCTCCGACAACTGTGTCACCTCACTGCTCCGACAACAGTGTCACCTCACTGATCCGACAACTGTGTCACCTCACCGAGCTGCCCACTCCGCCGCTGATCTGCGTCTAACACCCCTACCCTCAGGGTCCGGAGCTCTCAGACTCCAATCTGGGTATCCGGCCCGAAACAAACAGCTCAGACCCAACTGTTGCAACAAGGTGCACACGGGTCAGAATCCAGCGTCGGAGAGACACCACTCACCACGACAAAAATCGCAAATCAGCATACCACAAATACTCGACCCAATCTAGCGAAAGTCAAGGACATCCCTCTATTTCTATAACTTTATGTTTTCTGCAGCCAACATAACTGTTCCACAGAAATAGGATATGTCGAGCCCTCTTCACTCACAGGAAGAGTCAAATAAATAAATCACCGACTTTCGCAAAATATCGCGTCTCTCACGCCCTATCATCCTAGGGTCCGCCCAAAAGCCTAGGGTTTCCTAAGTCCCAACTGACCTATCCCTAAGCTCTGATACCACCTAATCTGTCATGCCCCGGGTGAAAACCAGAACCCGGGTCCGTCTACAGATCCGCCGTGCACACGAAATTTTCTGCATACACGAAGCGCCAACAACCTGCTCAGATATAAGAGATAAATAAAAGAGCAATAAAAACAGAGCTGAACTAAAAACTGATACATCTCAGACTAAACTGGAAGTAAAATACAGTACATCTGTAAATATGATACATCTGTCTCTCCCAGCTCACCAAAATAAATATAACCAGCTGGCTGAAGCCAGACCCAAAAGTGAAAGCCCAGCAGCTCCCGCAGAAGACACTGCAAAACAAAGGAGAAGAAAAAGAGGAAAAGAAGAATGAGGGTGAGAACTACTAGTAAACCAGTAGCCTCCCCTAGTGGGTAAATCCTCAAACTCCGACACACCCACTAGGTCTACCAGAGGCAAAAGGAAAAGAAGAGTGGTAAGCAATATAGACTGCTGAAGAAAGGAAACAACCACTACTATGCCTCTAAATGCAATCAGAAAATGGAATAACCGTATGCATCAGTAACCAACCATCCCAAATAACCCCAATCTATGCCGCCCTCATCATCTATGCGGCCCTCAAACCCCACAACCGACCTCCGGCCAACCGCCCAATACCTGCGGTTGCCACCAAACCCATAATCCACAAACAGGTCCAACAACCGACCTCCGGTCAACCGCCCAATATCCGCGGTTGCCGCAATACCCTACCGACCAACATCAAGTCCAACCCCTGGCCTCCGGTCGACCGCCCAATATCCGCAGTTGCCGCAATACCCTGCCATCCACAATCATGTCTTACAACCGACATCCGGTCAACCGCCCAATATCTGCGGTTGCCGCAATATCCCACAATCTACAATCCAGGCCCCGGCTACACTATCCCAAATCCCCGCTCAAACCCGAGCAACGTATCTAGAGTTTAGAAAGAAAGGAGAAAGAACCAACATGGTTTCTCCTAAGTCAGATTCCAACATGATTGTGTAGCAATAAAAGATGGCCTATCTAGATGTCGATACAAGCATGCAAGTGTTCTCATAGGAAAGGAAAAATAAAGCGTAGCAACAGTCACCCTCACATGAACCATCCACCTATACATGTCCAAAATCCTCTAATAGTACCACTAACAGGATAAATAATATAGTCCCAATTAAATATTCAACTCCACATGCATGGTTAACCGCTAACATAGCAAACCATATACCCACACAGGCATGCATAATTCCAACCCCGATCATGCTTAATCAAAATGTCCAATAAAGGGGTCTTTCTAATATTCCTAGTGAGTATGTCAAAATAGAGGGATATAGCAACCAACAACCTCGAATGCGAAGCACGGATCCAAACTCGCCCTCTCACAAAGAAAACCCCTGTCACGCCCCGGGGTCGAAACTGCGACCCGGGCTCGCCAACAAATCCGCCACCTATGCAAAATCCCGCATAGGCGAAGCGTCTAACCTGCAAAAGATAGTGCTATAGCTATGCAAATATCAGAGCGGAAAATAATATGCTGTAAAATAAATCCAATCACTGTACAACATGAAATAAAGTACAACATCCATCTCCTCAAACACAGATAATCACTATACAATGTCCTCAGTACAGCATCTCTCAACTATGAAAGGGAGATAAACAAAACTATAGTACATCAGTCTCTACATCAGTCTCTCCAAATACAAAAGATCTCTCCCAAAGTAAACAGTAAAAACCAGCTGACAGCTATGAGGAATTTCCAACCATGGGATACAGCTACACTCCTCGGGCGGTAAGGATCTAGCTCGTGACTCCCTCGCCTCGAACAACGACTGAACGATCAGCAACCCCCGCAGAAGACTCTGTAAAACAGGAGGAAGAAAAGAGGGAAACAACAATGGGGGTGAGAACCACTAGTAAACCAGTAGCCTCCCCCTGTGGGTAAAGCCTCAAACTCCGGCGTACCCACTAAGTCTACCAGAGGCAAGAAAAGGAATAAGTGGTAAAGCTGTAAACAGAACTGCTGAATAAAGGGAAACCACCACTAGTATGCCTCTAAATGCAATACCGAAAGAAATGACTGTATAAATGCATCAGGAAACAGTATCTGACCAAATAAACCCAATCTAGTGACACCAGTAAAACTGGTACTGCCTGCTCTGCTGTCGAACTAAGAACTCAGTAGGGGACCAGCACACAAGGCTCGAAATCCCAATCAGATGGACCGGCACCCGTCACGGTCTAAAGCCTACTCCGGAGTGGCACTCGAGGGGAGCGACCCACACGAGTAAAGGAACCCTGTCACACATATCTCAATATAGCAGGACTGGATCAAGACTATGATCAAAGTGGAAAACTCCGTCCACAAATGAAACCCCGATCTGATGCAATAGTACTCAATAAGTGGGAAATACCATCCACTAGAGAAATCTGAAACCCAATCTGATGCATAAGTAAACATCCGGTCAACCGCCCAATGTCCGCGGTCGCCGCGACACCCCACAACCAACACTCAAGCCCAACAACCGACACCCGGTCAACCGCCCAAAATCCGCGGTTACCACAATAGCCCACGATCCACAATCGGGTAGAATAATCAATATCCGGTCAACCGCCTACTTGTCACGCCCCGAAACTGCTACCAATTTGGCATAGTTCGGGCGCGCTGAACAGACGCCGAACGGACAGAACCTCCCCTGTCCGCCCAAGGCTAAGCGACAAGATCATGTACAAGAATCACCCAGGAATTAATTCTAGATATACACAATCACAACGAGAGCACAACCAGTGCTAACAAGAACATAAGAGCAAGGTACGAGTATATAACAGTAAACATACAAGCAACAAAGAGAGAAACTCTATCTATTACAACCATTGCATTCGAGCATATGAATAATACATAGATCACATCCAAAACATCCTCACCCTATACAACATCTACTCTCAAAATGTAAAGACAAGGTGACAAGAGCTATAGATGTAGGGAGGCTGCTACCAACGTCTCTAGGGCGCCAAGCCCTTACCGCGATCCTCGCCGGGAGTACCTGTACTCGGCCCTGTAATAATAGTGGGATGAGAACTATGGTCCATAGTTCCCAGTGGGTTCGGCCACCGACTCCACCGGTCTTCCCACTAGGTCCAAGAGGGCAAAGCAGATAGATAGATAGATAGATATATCTGAAAACTGTAAATGCAGTAAATAACTACACTACTATGCCCAACACGGAAAAACATGTATGCATGCTCAGGGGAGAGATATCCAAATATATCACTATGTCCAAGAAGTACTATTTCATACTTGTTCTCTAACTCATTTTCAAGAAGTGTGGTTTTTAACACTTCATCTCAAATCTCACGGCACACCCGAAGGTTGCCCACGGCTCACTATCACGACGAGGGAGACTATGTCTCAACCTACCAATCGAACGCGTCTGCGGGACCTGACTGTCCCTCGGGGTGGCGTGCCCCGTGACCAACTCCGGAGTAGGCGGCCGTAGAGGAGCGACCTCCACCAGCCTAAAACAGACTATGAGCATGATCCAATCCTCTCCACACGAGGATACCCTATCTATAAGGCTAATGGCAACTGAGATCCCTATAGATAATACACAATCTATGTCTCACAGGTGTCATGATAGGTTTACCTACACTACTTTTCATATGCCACTCGTTCATTTATTGTGTGGTGTTCACAATTTCTACATATATGCCACTCGTTCATTTATTGTCGACTCACAAGTCCAACACCCAATCCGCACTATAGGATTCCTCGGTATCGACCCAATCTTTCCCAATCCACATATTAGCATAACATTTGCTAAATATCTATATCAACCGGAAAGTATAAAGATGGCAATACATACTATCCTACAATGCAATGGTGCGATATGCAATAGTGTAAGTGGCTAAGACATAGAGAGAAGCCCAACGGCTTCGGTAAAAGCACCACCCACCTCGGGTCCTTGGCTCGGCTCGGCTCTCCAAAAAAATCTACGAGAGCACCGGTCTCGATCACAAGGGTCGCCTCAAGTCGGATGTCCTAAACAAGTCCAAAACGGCCTATTAATAACCTCCAAGCACTATGCTTAGTGCTTTCACGTGCGCGCAAAAGCGCCGACGAAAGACGACGAACTTCCACGATTTGTGGCCTGGATCGTCAAGGGTTTACCCAAAACCCCTCCATGATGGAAGGATTCCATTTAAATCCCCCACCAAAATTACTAATGTAATTATTTCTCTTTTTGCCTCAAAAGTCCTAGAGCGCGTATTTCGGCTCTAACTTTTCGACCGTTTGACGGAATGTCGATCCGTCTTCGCCAACACGTTTCTTTACATAGTAATTGGGTTTCCAAGGGTTCAAATGAGATCAATCCCATGAAAATCCAAAAACTCCTCTTTTAACCCTAGGTTTCATATACACATTCATTATGATTTTTCCACGATTTTCGCCGATTTCTTCGACAAGAATTCTTCTAAGATCATATAGATTTTAGATCTAAAAACATTACGGCAAAACCAAATTTATTTTTTACAAAACTCACCTCAAAGAGCTAGGATTCCAAGCTTTTCTTGGTTCAAAAGCTCGCCCTCGCTCGCCTTAGTCTCCTCGCAAATCGCTCCGCGATTTCGTGCGCGTTAGAGTGAGTAATTTTAGAGAGAGAAGGTGAGGTGAGAAGGAACGAGAGAGCCTTCCATGGAGGTGTGCTCTGTATGTGTGCGTGCGTGGGGTGCGTGAGTGGAGAAGAAGAAGAAAAGGGTAAAGTTGTTTTATGCATAAAGGAACCCCCCACAATAGTACTAATTTACTATTTAGTCCAATTTTATCTGATACTTGCCTGCGGAACCCTTCTGGATGTCCGTTTGTGCTCAAATTTGACAGGCAGGCTCATCTCAACTTAATTTATCACGAGATATTTTAAATTTTCAGTTTGGGCTATTTTTGGGTCACCAAAAGTCTCGCTGTACTTAAAATCGCTGTCAGGTACCTTTCTCACTGCTCGGGTATCCGATTGATGCGAAACTTTTATTGTAACCTTAAAACATAATTACGAAGCTCCCGTAATTTTCTCAGAATTTTTCGACACTGTTGGCGGAGCCCGTTCTCACTATCTGGCATCCGATCAACACGAAACTTTTTCTGTGGCCTTAAAATAATATTACGGAGCTCCCCGAATTTTTTTGGAATTTTCCGACACTGTGAATTTTCTGCTAATTTATCTGCCCCGTCTCTCACAGAAAATATTAAATCTTCTGTTTTCGCTCCGATTTCGGCGCAGGTCATTTTCAACCTATATTATGCTTCTATGAGTCCAATAAAAATAGTATCTTACACTATTTTTATTTTTATTTATATAATAATTTTTCCGACTTACTATATCCCACCGTAACTTCTATATTGTATTCTTTTAAAAGTTGAACTTGCACATTTTACCTATGGTTAATTAGGATTTCTTTGAATTAATTGGGCATATTCTACTTAATGTCTAACTTCTACTTTTAGAAGTTCGGTATCCTACATTCTTCCCCCCTTAAGCAATTTCGTCCGCGAAATTGAAATTTAATGCAATTCAACCGAATCGAAATTCATACCTCTAATTCATCTCCTCGAAGAGATGAGGATGGTGCGCCCTCATCGTTTCCTCAAGTTCCCACGTGGCTTCGCGATCGTCGTGATTGCTCCACCGGACCCTGACATAAGGAATCTCGCGGTTCCTCAATTTGCGCACCTCCCGAGCAATAATCGCCACCGGGAACTCCTCATAGCTCAAGTCATCCTGAAGCTCCGGCGGCTCATATAGCATCGCATGCTCCGGATCGGGTACATATTTGCGGAGATTGGAGACGTGGAAGACGTTATGTACATCCGCCAACTTCGGCGGCAATGCAAGCCGGTACGCCACCGTTCCCACACGCTCCAATATCTCATAGGGGCCAATATAGCGGGGACTTAGTTTTCCCCGCACTCCAAATCGCTTCACGCCCCTCATGGGCGAAACCTTCAAGAAGACGCGGTCGCCCACCGCGAATTCCAAATCCCGCCGACGCTTGTCCGCGTAGCTTTGTTGCCGAGATTGCGCCGTAAGCAATCTTTTGCGAGCAAGGCGGACCTTCTCCTCCGCCTCCCGCAAAATGTCCGGCCCGAACTCCGTGCGCTCGCCCACATCACTCCAATAGATAGGGGATCGACACTTCCGTCCATAAAGAGCCTCGAACGGTGCCATCTCCAAACTAGCGTGATAACTGTTGTTGTAGGCGAACTCGGCCATCGGCAAGTACTTGCACCAACCGCCCTTGTAATCGATGACGCACGCCCGCAACATGTCCTCCAAGGTCTGAATGGTTCTCTCTGTCTGACCATCAGTCTGAGGGTGAAAAGCGGTGCTAAAATCGAGCCGTGTGCCAAGGGCCTCCTGCAGATTCCTCCAGAAATGTGAGGTGAACTTGGGGTCTCGGTCCGATACAATCGACTTCGGCACCCCGTGCAGCCTCACCACCTCGTCAAGATATACCTGTGCCAACTTCTCTCCCGCCCAGGTGGTGTGGACCGGCAAGAAATGTGCCGACTTGGTGAGACGATCCACAATCACCCAGATCGAGTCGTGGCCTCCTGTTGAGCGAGGCAACCCGACGATGAAGTCCATAGAGATGTCCTCCCACTTCCACACGGGAATAGGCAAGCTTTGGAGTTTCCCCGCCGGGAGTCGACGCTCCGCTTTTATCTGTTGACATGTAAGGCACTTTGCCACGAAGCGCCCAATGTCCGCCTTCATCCCCGGCCACCAATAGAGCATCTTCAACTCGTGGTACATCTTGGTGCCACCAGGGTGCTCGGCATAAGGTGACCGATGCGCCTCTCGCAATATCAGTTCGCGGAGCTCCTCATTTTCCGGCACACACCAACGGTTCCGAAACCGAAGTGTGCCATCGGCGTGTACATGGAAATCGCCGCCTTTGCCCTCCTCGATGTCACGCCGCACCTTTTGGAGACTTGAGTCGGAAGGCTGCACATTCTTGATCCTCTCCAACAAGGTCGGCTGAATAATAAGCGCCATCATCAGGGCCGGCACCCCGGGAGCGACTACCTCAAGGTTCATCCGCCCCATGTCCAAACATAACGGCATTTGATTCGTGACGTCCATAGCGAGGTTCCTCGCCGTCTTTCTACTTAGTGCATCGGCGACCACGTTTGCTTTGCCGGGGTGGTAAAGGATATCGACATCATAATCCTTCAGCAGCTCCAACCACCGCCGTTGCCGCAAATTGAGCTCCTTCTGGGTGAATAAGTACTTGAGGCTTTTGTGGTCGGTGTAGATCTCGCAATGTGCACCATACAAGTAGTGCCTCCACAACTTCAGCGCGAAGATCACCGCCGCCAACTCCAAATCGTGAATGGGATAGTTCTTTTCGTGGTCCTTCAACTGGCGGGATGCATAAGCGATCACTTTTCCGCCCTGCATCAGGACACACCCCAGACCCAGATAGGATGCGTCGCTATACACCACGAAGTCCTCGCCCTGCACCGGTAAGGCGAGAATAGGAGCCGACGTCAACCTTTTCTTCAATTCAATGAAACCCCGGTCGCATTCGTCGCTCCAAACGAACTTGACGCCCTTTTGCGTCAGCCGAGTAAGTGGAGTCACAATCCTCGAGAAACCCTCCACGAACCGTCGATAATACCCGGCCAAGCCCACAAAACTGCGGACTTCCGTGACATTCGTCGGGCGCGGCCAATCCCTAACCGCCTCAATTTTCTTCGGGTCAACTGAAATCCCCCCCTCAGAAATAATATGCCCGAGGAAAGCCACCTCGCGGAGCCAAAACTCGCACTTCTTTAGTCTTGCAAATAGCTTCTCCTCCCGAAGGATTTGAAGCACTATCCGCAAATGCTCCGCGTGCTCCTCGTCGCTCCGCGAATAGACCAAAATGTCGTCAATGAAGACCACGACAAATCGGTCCAAGTACTCCCTGAACACACGGTTCATCAGATCCATGAACGCCGCCGGGGCGTTAGTAAGCCCGAAAGGCATGACCGTGTATTCGTAGTGACCATAGCGTGTGCGAAACGCCGTTTTCTGAACATCCTCCGGCTTGATTTTCAACTGGTGGTAGCCGGATTGGAGGTCAATTTTGGAGTACACTAGCGACCCTTGCAATTGGTCAAACAAGTCGTCGATTCTGGGTAACGGGTACTTGTTTTTGATGGTAACCTTGTTCAACTCCCGATAATCCACACAGAGTCGAAAAGAACCATCCTTCTTGCGCACAAATAATACCGGGGCTCCCCACGGCGATACACTTGGCCGAATGAACCCTTTGTCGAGAAGATCCTGCAACTGATCCCTCAACTCCTTCAATTCTGCCGGCGCCATACGATACGGGGCCTTCGAGATCGGCGCCGTCCCGGGAATCAAGTCTATGATGAACTCGATCGCCCGATCCGGCGGCATCCCCGGTAACTCCGCGGGAAACACATCAGGAAACTCCCGCACCACCAATAACTCCTCCATGATCGGAGTCGCACGGTCCACCTCCACAACGGTCGCCAAAAATGCCGGGCAACCGCTATGGACCAACTTCCTCGCTCTCGTCGCCGACACCGTTGCAACGAAGCACGAGCTTTGATGAGCTCGATAGATAACCTCCTCCTGTCCCGGCTCCCGAAAAGTGACCAACTTCCTCCTGCAGTCGATCACAGCGTGATACTTCGAGAGCCAGTCCATGCCCAAGATGACATCGAACGCCTCCAACTTCTTGAGCTCGAGCAACCGGACGGGCATAATCCAGTCGCCCACTTGCACCGGGCAGGATAAGCACCCCGTGTAAGTAATAGATGACGACTCCGGGCCTTCGACTCGCCACTTGCCCGTTGCCTCCAAGATAATACCATGAGTGCGTGCAAATGATCCGCTAATGAATGAATGCGTAGCACCTGTATCAAAAATTGCCCTGGAGCGAACTCCATGTATTAGAACCATACCTGCCACGACACTGGGCTCCTCGATGTCGACAGGATCCTGGGCCTGGGCCTGAACGGCGAATACCCGCCCGCTCGGCGCCGATCGCGTCATCTCCTGCTGCCTAGGAGCCATCGCGCGCCCCGCAGAGACGGGAACATAAGGAGCGCCTCCATAATGAACAGGGTTTGCCGGAGTCGACGCAGTTGAGGGGGCACGCGAACCCCTCGCTGGGCACTCTCGGCTCATGTGCCCCTCCTGCCCGCAGCTATAGCATCTGCCCTCACGCTGCCTGCACTGCTGCACCCGGTGGTCCCTGCTACCGCATATAATGCAAGGCCGTGGTCCCTGCCTCCACGGCTGCGATCTCGGTTGCTTCGGGGGCCTCCTGGAGCTAGACTGTGCCCCCGAACCACCGCCCTGGCGCTTCTTGCCCTTATCCTTGGACCCCGCCGCCATCTCGCGCTCCTCGCGCACATGGGCATCCCCGTGCTCTGCCCACAGCGCTCGATCAAGAACCTCGGCGTAGGTCGTGAGCTTGAACAGCTGCACGGCCCGGTAGATCCAGGGCTTAAGCCCCCGCAGAAACCAATCGGCCCGGTCCGCATCGTCGCGAACAACATCGGGAACACAGTCGATGATGTGGGTGAACTCCTCCTCGTACTCCATCACCGAGCGATTTCCCTGCTGCAGCTTGCGGAACTTTTCCTTCATCACCCGCTTATCGGCGTCGGGAAAGTAGTGCCCGTACACCGTCCTCTTGAACTCCCCCCACAACATCGGAGGAAGATGCGCGGGTCGATCACGCTGCACCCGCTTCCACCATACTAACGCCGGTTCTCCAAAACTATGCGTGGCCAGGGGCACCTTGTCCCTTTCCAGGACAGGGAGATCTCCAAAGATAGTCTCCATAGCGCCTAACCACAACTCCACTACCGCCGGCTCCATCTTCCCTCCCTCGAAGGTCCGAGGTTTGAACTTTAGGAACTGCATCAGAACTGCCAATGCGCGCTCCCGCTCCGCCTTTTCCGCCGTCATATCGGGTGTAGTAGAACCCGATGCCGCCAGAGGCGCACTCCTCGGAAGGGGGCACGCCGACAGTGGAACGGCCCCCACGCCCTCACCCTCAACCGCTCCCGGCGCGTGAGTCGAGGGTGCAGGCGGATCACGGCTCCCAGCCGCCGTCGCGGCCGCCAACGCTGCCTGCTGCTCCAACAGTGACTGGAGCTGCTCCAATTGAGCCCCCTGGCGCTGCATCGCGCCTACCAAAGCAGCGACCTGCTCTCGCAGCTCCTGCACCTCGCCAGATCCCGACTGCTCGGGCGCCGCTGGAGGCGGCACCGGAGAGGACCTACGAGTGTGGCGTCTCCCTGACATTCTTTCCTGGAAACAAGAACTTAGTCAGTTAGTTTAACCCGATAGCTCCTTAGCATTTACGAAACTAGACAACTCAATAATAAATCGGGCGGAAGCATACAAGCATACTAGTCCTAGACCCTTAGCATCATGCCGTCGGCCGCCGACATAACACTTCGTGTCACCGAACAAGCACACTTGAATCCGTCTCTATTCTCAATTAGAGACATATAATCTTCTTTGACCCAATCGATTTCACTTCCGCCAACGTCAAGGGTTCACGTTTCACTCACGTCCCTACAACCTTAGGGTTTACCAGCCTAGGGTTTCCTAAGTCATCCTAGACTCTCTCTCTTTACTTGCTCTTATCTTGCTCTGATACCACTTTATCTGTCACGCCCCGAAACTGCTACCAATTTGGCATAGTTCGGGCGCGCTGAACAGACGCCGAACGGACAGAACCTCCCCTGTCCGCCCAAGGCTAAGCAACAAGATCATGTACAAGAATCACCCAGGAATTAATTCTAGATATACACAATCACAACGAGAGCACAACCAGTGCTAACAAGAACATAAGAGCAAGGTACGAGTATATAACAGTAAACATACAAGCAACAAAGAGAGAAACTCTATCTATTACAACCATTGCATTCGAGCATATGAATAATACATAGATCACATCCAAAACATCCTCACCCTATACAACATCTACTCTCAAAATGTAAAGACAAGGTGACAAGAGCTATAGATGTAGGGAGGCTGCTACCAACGTCTCTAGGGCGCCAAGCCCTTACCGCGATCCTCGCCGGGAGTACCTGTACTCGGCCCTGTAATAATAGTGGGATGAGAACTATGGTCCATAGTTCCCAGTGGGTTCGGCCACCGACTCCACCGGTCTTCCCACTAGGTCCAAGAGGGCAAAGCAGATAGATAGATAGATAGATAGATATATCTGAAAACTGTAAATGCAGTAAATAACTACACTACTATGCCCAACACGGAAAAACATGTATGCATGCTCAGGGGAGAGATATCCAAATATATCACTATGTCCAAGAAGTACTATTTCATACTTGTTCTCTAACTCATTTTCAAGAAGTGTGGTTTTTAACACTTCATCTCAAATCTCACGGCACACCCGAAGGTTGCCCACGGCTCACTATCACGACGAGGGAGACTATGTCTCAACCTACCAATCGAACGCGTCTGCGGGACCTGACTGTCCCTCGGGGTGGCGTGCCCCGTGACCAACTCCGGAGTAGGCGGCCGTAGAGGAGCGACCTCCACCAGCCTAAAACAGACTATGAGCATGATCCAATCCTCTCCACACGAGGATACCCTATCTATAAGGCTAATGGCAACTGAGATCCCTATAGATAATACACAACCTATGTCTCACATGTGTCATGATAGGTTTACCTACACTACTTTTCATATGCCACTCGTTCATTTATTGTGTGGTGTTCACAATTTCTACATATATGCCACTCGTTCATTTATTGTCGACTCACAAGTCCAACACCCAATCCGCACTATAGGATTCCTCGGTATCGACCCAATCTTTCCCAATCCACATATTAGCATAACATTTGCTAAATATCTATATCAACCGGAAAGTATAAAGATGGCAATACATACTATCCTACAATGCAATGGTGCGATATGCAATAGTGTAAGTGGCTAAGACATAGAGAGAAGCCCAACGGCTTCGGTAAAAGCACCACCCACCTCGGGTCCTTGGCTCGGCTCGGCTCTCCAAAAAAATCTACGAGAGCACCGGTCTCGATCACAAGGGTCGCCTCAAGTCGGATGTCCTAAACAAGTCCAAAACGGCCTATTAATAACCTCCAAGCACTATGCTTAGTGCTTTCACGTGCGCGCAAAAGCGCCGACGAAAGACGACGAACTTCCACGATTTGTGGCCTGGATCGTCAAGGGTTTACCCAAAACCCCTCCATGATGGAAGGATTCCATTTAAATCCCCCACCAAAATTACTAATGTAATTATTTCTCTTTTTGCCTCAAAAGTCCTAGAGCGCGTATTTCGGCTCTAACTTTTCGACCGTTTGACGGAATGTCGATCCGTCTTCGCCAACACGTTTCTTTACATAGTAATTGGGTTTCCATAGGTTCAAATGAGATCAATCCCATGAAAATCCAAAAACTCCTCTTTTAACCCTAGGTTTCATATACACATTCATTATGATTTTTCCACGATTTTCGCCGATTTCTTCGACAAGAATTCTTCTAAGATCATATAGATTTTAGATCTAAAAACATTACGGCAAAACCAAATTTATTTTTACAAAACTCACCTCAAAGAGCTAGGATTCCAAGCTTTTCTTGGTTCAAAAGCTCGCCCTCGCTCGCCTTAGTCTCCTCGCAAATCGCTCCGCGATTTCGTGCGCGTTAGAGTGAGTAATTTTAGAGAGAGAAGGTGAGGTGAGAAGGAACGAGAGAGCCTTCCATGGAGGTGTGCTCTGTATGTGTGCGTGCGTGGGGTGCGTGGGTGGAGAAGAAGAAGAAAAGGGTAAAGTGGCTTTTATGCATAAAGGACCCCCCACAATAGTGTTAATTTACTATTTAGTCCAATTTTATCTGATACTTGCCTGCGGAACCCTTCTGGATGTCCGTTTGTGCTCAAATTTGACGGGCAGGCTCATCTCAACTTAATTTATCACGAGATATTTTAAATTTTCAGTTTGGGCTATTTTTGGGTCACCAAAAGTCTCGCTGTACTTAAAATCGCTGTCAGGTACCTTTCTCACTGCTCGGGTATCCGATTGATGCGAAACTTTTATTGTAACCTTAAAACATAATTACGAAGCTCCCGTAATTTTCTCAGAATTTTTCGACACTGTTGGCGGAGCCCGTTCTCACTATCTGGCATCCGATCAACACGAAACTTTTTCTGTGGCCTTAAAATAATATTACGGAGCTCCCCGAATTTTTTTGGAGTTTTCCGACACTGTGAATTTTCTGCTAATTTATCTGCCCCGTCTCTCACAGAAAATATTAAATCTTCTGTTTTCGCTCCGATTTCGGCGCAGGTCATTTTCAACCTATATTATGCTTCTATGAGTCCAATAAAAATAGTATCTTACACTATTTTTATTTTTATTTATATAATAATTTTTCCGACTTACTATATCCCACCGTAACTTCTATATTGTATTCTTTTAAAAGTTGAACTTGCACATTTTACCTATGGTTAATTAGGATTTCTTTGAATTAATTGGGCATATTCTACTTAATGTCTAACTTCTACTTTTAGAAGTTCGGTATCCTACAACCGATCAGCAAACTCTTGTTGCTCCTGCACTATCAACGGTGCGATGTGGGTCGAAGTCGACGACGTCGCTGTAACGACCCGGCCCACTAGCAATAATAACTCGTTGGGCCCAAACCACAACCCAAAATGCTTAAGCCCAGTTATTATTGCTAGTGTCCATGTCTCATATAAACCCAATCACAATTCCATCCGCATCCGATGTGGGACTATTGGGGGCGTCACAGACTCCCCCCGTTTAGGCCTGACGTCCTCGTCAGCCCAAACACATACACAGCAGCCCAAGATCACCAGGCGGTGTGAGACTTGTCTCGCTAGCCCTGCCATCTAGACCCAGGCTCAGCCGAGACTCGCCGCACACTTCCGGCTGGTTATTGGCTCTGATACCAAATGTAACGACCCGGCCCACTAGCAATAATAACTCGTTGGGCCCAAACCACAACCCAAAATGCTTAAGCCCAGTTATTATTGCTAGTGTCCATGTCTCATATAAACCCAATCACAATTCCATCCGCATCCGATGTGGGACTATTGGGGGCGTCACAGTCGCAGACGGAAGTACTACTGGCGATACCCTAGGAGATGCTCTCTACTCAAGCATGCGCATCACACGCTCCAAGTTCTCTTCCTGGCGCCGCATCGCCTCAGTCACCTGGCTACCTGGGCCCGTAACTCTCAGACCTACTCTGCTCCGTCCATTCAGCCTCCTGCTGTTTGGGCTCCTCATCCAGGGTCAAACACGCCCTCGCCGCTACACGGCATCTCGGAAGCATTGAAAACCACTGCAACAGAACAAACATTAGGACCAAAACTCTCTCTCGACCCAATCAAGTGAAAGTCTATAACATGTTACCCTTACTAAAGCATTATGTTGTCTGCAGCCAACATAATCATCTTTAGAGAAATAACATGTAAGATCACTCGCCCCAATCCTCTGGGGGAGGTACAAACTCAATCAGGACTCTCGCTAAAGTCACGTCTCTCACGACAGTCATCCTACTGTCCAACCAATAGCCTAGGGTCACTAAGTCCTCAATGACCTATATTCCTAGGCTCTGATACCACCCTAATCTGTCACGCCCCGGGGTCGAACTGCGACCCGGGCTCGCCAACAGATCCGCCGTCTGTACGAAAACTGCCGCACAGACGAAGCGTCTACCCTGCAAAAGATCTATAGCTAAACATGTATCAGAGCTGAAATAGAACTAATAGCTACAGAAATCAACTGAACATCTGAATAAATAAATAGAATCTCAATACACAGTCTCTCAGCTAAGAAAATAAAACAATCCTCACAGATCTCTCAGACTGTCCAGTACAAAAGTAGAATCATAAAAATACCAGGTACATCTACCTCTGACTCTCAATGCTGGTAAGGAATTACTCGGCCACGTCCTCACCTCGATCAGCTGTCTCCGCGCAAGCTAAGCCGGAACAGCAACCTCGGTAAACCTATCACCGCAGCGGGTGTGAGATCTACTGCAGAAGGTAGATCCCAGTGGGTACCGTCACCAATATCCACGGTAGGCCCACTAAGTCTACTGGAGGCAAACAGATAGGTATGCAGATAGATAGATAGATAATGGGTAACTGAAAGAAAACTACAGCTAACAAGTGTCAACCATCATGCTCAAAGGAAACTCTACCATGTACATGCTATGCATACACTCGCTACTACTAAAATGCCTCAGTATCAATGCTCAAAGGAAAAACCCATCCAAGAATATAATATGTAACCACCCGCTCATATCACCTAATCTCAATGACTGCCATATCGGGTCCAGTCAAGCCTGCGCCCCCTAGTGTATCAACTAGGGCCCCTAGTGTATCAACCAGGGCATCCAATCGGACTATCAATATCACGCAAAGCGGCCTCTAGTGTATCAACTAGGCGCATCATCATCGCATCCGGAGCGTAACTCGAGGGGAGCGACCCCACCGAGCTCAAGCGTGTCTCAACTGTATCATCTGTCTCATCAAGCGGCACATGCAGGCTATGATCCACGATCAAACAGATCGGAAACTCAATGCTCAAACTCTCACAACTCAGTCGAAAAAATACTCCACGACTCAATCTGGAAATGCCCAAATCCTCACATAATCTGTCGGAGAACCCTCCACGACTCAATCTGATAATGCACAACCCATGGCTAAGTCGGGAAACCTCCACGACTCGATCTGCCAGAACCCAAAACCCTCATAGCTAAGTCGGAGAACCATCTCCACTACCAAATCAGAAATGCACAACTCATGATCTAGAATAATCTCATCAGAAGCTCAAAACTCACATGACACTACAACTCATCTCAAAAACTCAGAAAGAGACCCCTCGGCCCCCAGGCACGAGGTCAAAGGCACCCTGAACCTATGCCCTACCTCTGGCGAACTCATGATTTAAAAACCACTTTTAAAAAATGCTGATTTGGCTAAAAACAGATTTTCTCGATTTTTAAAATGATCAGGGTGCAAAAATAATGCCAACGGAACATGCAATCTAGTCTCATATAGCATTAGGAGTATACTAAAAATAATCTGGGGTTCTAAACAATTTTCTAAAAATTTCCAGGCAACTATCAGATTTTACCGTAGTGAAAAATGGCATAAATACATGATCAAGTTGCATTCAGGAGCATTAAAGGGCATTCCATAAATTTTGGAGAAATTCCAACTCACCTGGATCGCTTTCCGCAGGCAATTGCTGAAGTCGGTGAAGCGCCGAACCGCTCGCTGTCAAAAATCTGCCGAAACACCAAACCGCGCCGCACGCGCACACTGTCGCGAACTTCGGAAAAAAATCCCCGGAAGCCCGAATAAAACCCTCGAGTCCTCTACAAAAAAATCCCTGCGCTCCCTGGCTCACTCCACAGCCAAATCCACAACACAGCACGCACACACAACACACACACACTCTACAAGTCCACAACACACTCCATGTCACGCCCCGGGGTCGAAACTGCGACCCGGGCTCGCTAACAGATCCGCCATCTGTACGGAAACTGCCGTACAGACGAAGCGTCTAACCTGCAAAAAGAATCTACTACAGTATACAGATATCAGAGCTGAAAGTAAACTACTAAAATCTGAAATCCAATCACTGTACAACTGAAAATAATACAATATCCATCTCCCCAAATACGATCGTATAAAAAAAGTCCTCTGATACAAAAACCCAAAAGGGAGATATCTCCAATAAATAAATTAGTGTACAAGCTCTCAATACAAAAATATCCTCACTACAACAGCCTCTCAAACTGTAAAATAAAGAACAACTCTATACCTCACAACAAAGGTCTCTCAACAGAGGAAAAAGAAGTAAACTAATCTACTGAAGCTCTCCTCTGAAGGGGGTACCGCTACACTCCAACGACGGGTAGGGAACTAGCTCGCGACTCCCTCGAAACGGTCAGAAGGATCAGCAACTGAAGCACAGGAACAGGAGTAGAAGCCCCTGGGGAAAAAGACACCACGACGGGTGTGAGAACTACTTCCCACAGTAGTTCTCAGTGGGTGCCGTCAACAAGCCCAACGGTCTGCCCACTAAGTCTACTAGAGGCATAAAGTAACAAAGTACATGGAAAGAAAAGAGCTGGAAAAGGATATCTCTACAGCTACTATGCCTCTATCTAGATGCTCAAGAAGTGGAACAGAAGATAATATGATGCATCTACTCACTACTAACAATATGTCACAAGTACTATGCTCAAAGAAAACTCTACTATGACACGTGCTATGCCATCACTCTCTCAATGTCACCCAATCTCAATGACTGTCCCATTTTGGACCAGTCGAACAAACCTGCGCTCATCTACTGCCGCACATCCCGGAGGAACGGACTTACGTAGGGTGTCCCTCAAGGACTATCTCAATCTCAAGCGAACTCTAGTGTATCAACTAGTCGCATCATCGCAGCCTCGTCAGGCTCGGAATCATCATCGCACCCGGGGCGTAGCTCGAGGGGAGCGACCCTAACGAACTCAAGTATCTCAAGTATCTCATAACTGGCAAAAAAGGCCAGGCTCAGCAGGCTATAATCCACGATCAAACAGATCGGTATCTCAATGCTCGAAACACAACTCAGTCGGAAAAGAACCTCGACTCGAATATGAAAAGCCCAAACACTCTCACGGCTATGTCGGAGAACCCTCAACGACTCAACTCACAACACTAACTCACTAAAAGAAAGTACCACATAGCTGGGACCGCCGTCACTCCAAACGGCTCCCACACCATAACACCAACCACATCGATAACTCAGGAAGGGCCGACACCATAAGGGTTTGGAAAACCCGATAGGTCGGTGCTAAGAACCCTATCAAACAAGAACAGACTCTAGGCTCCGCCTATCGAAGTTCCCGGCCCCCTTACAGTTCGGGAACACGACAACCTCGGTACAACACGCAGAAGATACCAACTAGGGCCCGAAAGTTCCGGGAGGCCTACACCTACAACCCTATCAAACAAGAACAGGTTCCAGGCTCGGCCCCCGTGGCTTTCGTCCCGACAAAGGAATGGTCCCTAGAACCCAGACCACTCGAATCCTTACGAGTGGAAAAATTTACAGGAAAAGGGGTGACATTTGTTACTGAAACCCATTTTCACTCGACCCACGCAGGTGAGGACTAAAAGTAGTTCCCTTTTTGAAAAAAACATCTTAATTTGAGGAGAAACCCATTTTAATGATTTTTAGTTCTTTTTAGGAAAAACAGTTAGAAAACAAGTGTTTACCCAAACCCCAAAGGGCTGATGCCTTTGTCCAATCAAACAAGAACAGACTTCAGCGGCCCTTCGATGCTTGGAAGAAAACCTCGATAGACTAAAATCATGTGTATATCAAAAGGTTCTGGGTTCTAGGTCCAGCTAACACAAGCACACAACTGCCACTAACACAGTGGCGATAGCACAACAGGGATAGAAGAACTCCCGGGACTACCGTTTATCCAAACGGCTCCCGGCACAGAAAAGCGACCCACTACATCTACCAGACTCCACTCTGCTCCCAAGCACGAGTGCAAATGCATCCCACACTAAAAGAAAGTCCCGACCTCTCGGCCCACTACCCGGGCGAGGATAACACAAAGTCCAGGAATGAAAGAACAGTGTGGATGTCTAAACATAAATAACCCTAGCCCAAGTGAGGGTTTTCTACTGGTCTGGTTACACATGCAACATATGACGGGGGTGCTAGGTCAAGTTCCAAGATAACTATATTAACAGATGATAAAAGGAATGACAATTCCTACAATCTAGCATGCTACGCAAGGAAATAACTATCATGCAAGTCCTACATCAGTAGAATTACTGTACAGTCCATAAAACTTGGAGATAAGGCCACCCACCTCGGTTTGCCACCAATTGCTTGTAGACACTTTCAATTCGCCTCCACGCGATCCGCACGCAAAACGATGCCCGCTGCCGGAGTCCGCACGCAAAACGGAGCACGATGCCGAAATCCGCACGCAAAGCGGAGTCCACACGTCAAACGGTGCACGGTGCCGAAGTCCGCACGCAAAATGGAGTCCGCACGCAAAACGGTGCACGGTGCCGAAATCTGCACGCAAAACGGAGAACGGTGCCAGAATCCGCACGCAAAACGGAGTCCGCACGCAAAACAGAGCACGCCGTCGGGGACCGCACGCAAAACGGTGCAATAAAAAGAACGGTCTCTAACACAGATAAGAGCAAGAGGGTCAATTTACTGTCCAAAAGAACGCCCCAAAACTGTGCCAAAAATACCGTAAAAATAAAGTGCGGGACCTACCTGACTGCGCCGCGCCGCCCAACCGCCCCGTTGGAAAAAAAATCTCGCGCGTTTCGCGAGGTTCACGGTGCACTGTCGCACCCCACAAATCCTCCTCCCTCTCTCCCTCTCGCGCTCGGTTGGAGAAGAAAGGAAAAGAAGAGAAGAAATTGTGTGGGCGGGAGAAAGAAGGAGAAGAAGAGAAGGAAGGGAGAAAAGGTGGTCCACGGCACATGGTCCACGGTGCACCTACCAAAGGGGATCCGCCACATGGCGGTCCACAGCTCATGGGCGGGTGCACCAGGTCCAGGCGTGTGCGCGCCGCGCCACGTGGCCGCGTCCCTGCGCGCCACGCGGGCGTGCAGCCCGCGCGCCACACGGGCGCGTGACACCGCGCCCGCGCAGGCGCGGGACACGGGCGCGTGCCCCCGCGCGCCCGAGCGGGCGCCAGTGGGGGCCAGCCACGTGGCGGCCCCCGCGCGCCTCCCGCGCAGGCGGGCGTGCTTCCCCAGCGCGCATAGCGCGCCTGCCGCGCGCCTCGAGCCTCGCGCCGCACCGCCTTGGTTTCCGTGCCGTCGCCTCGCCTCGGGATTCGTGCCGCGTTGCCTCGAAAAACGCGCACCTCATCCGGGCTCCAAAACAAACAAGTAAATAGTCCAAACTCAACGATTTCGCGCGCTGAATCCAAAAACGATGTCCGTTTCTCCAAATTCTCATCCGAAATTTTGCTGAATGCCCCCGGATAGCCCACTTCATCCGATTTCCGCGCCGGGTCCAATTCTGAAGTCCGATTTGCCAAATTCCAACTCTAAAAATTCCCCAAGGCGACCGGAGAGGTAATCTTTTATCCAAACTTCGCCCGGAGCCCAAATTTGACATCTGCGTCGCGCGAAACCACCTCTAAACACTCGACGGGTTCCGCAATTCCCCACGGGATCTCCTTTTAAACCCGAAGTCCACCAACTGCGTCCAAATTGCGCACAAACACCACCGACGCACCACGCAGGGCTCTAGTGATGCAAATTAAATCCCAAATTGCACCACAAATCCATTTCTCGGGCCCGACACGCGCACAAACACTCCCAAAGGCCACTAAAAGCTGCCCAACAACCAGCAAACCCTACGCGGGGGATTCCGGGACCTCACACTCTCCCCCACTAAAAGAAAGTTTCGTCCTCGAAACTAACACGGCTCAAAAGGGGTGTTCTAAAGCCAAAGGTGAGTATCCAACAACACCGTCTCCAGCTCCCCAGTCGCTACGCACACTCCGCGAATCGAGTCCACACGGCTAGGAGTCCAAAATCTGGAAAAACCTTAAGAATTCCAAAGGACAGAGAACGAGGGAGAACAACCAACTCTACTCGTCCAAAACTACGCGAATTACGCCAACACAACCAACAAGAATGGTAAAGGCCCCACCAGCAGGAAAGTCGTCAACCACAACTCTCAGTTTAGAAAACGGCTGAAATTAACGAAAAGTCCGAAAATTCCGAAAGAACCAGTGCCCTCGCCCCAATCAAACAAGAACAGGTTCGGGCACCGTCTCCATTTCTGGAGCAGTCTTTCGAAGTTTTCGTCCCGTTCGAAAATTTCAGCACACAGACGAGAAAAAGGGAGAGAAGTGTTGAAGTCGTTCCTGCCGTGGCTACAAAACGAAAGCTACGATCTAACCGTGACCCCTAAGGACACAACCTCTAGTCCTAATCGTCACCAAGCCCAGTCCGCTGAAGCCACAGCTGCAGGAAGGATACCCCGGTGATCTGTGAAAATGAACTCCTCTAGTCCAACTCACGGAATGGTAACTGATCTCATTCCACAATCAGCAGTTGCACTATACCGCACCAACTGGTCCATCCTGTGTGCTCAATCTGAGTCGTGGAGCTGCCACTGAACCGTAACACCTGCCAGTATAATTCCAAGTCTCAACTGTACTGGACACAATCCACAAGGCTCCCCCACATGCACAACACCAACAGAAATCTGTACCTCTAGTGCACGTGGTAACAACTCTACCTCCAGTCCAGACAGGAAAGCCAAAAACACTCAACTCAAACTGCTGTAAAGAAATCATGCCCGCGACAACCCGGTCCACTGCCGTAGCGCCCTCCAACCGGGCGGTACAGACTCATCCGCTCGATGTAGATGGTTGTCGCTCAGTCTGCCCCGACGTCGTGTCCCTATCTGCCTGGCGGTAATCGGAGGAGCTCCTTCATCCCGAAGAGGTAGCGGGGTGCCGTCGCAAGCGGTATTGCCGTAGTCACTGCTCAAGGGCTTGCTGCCTGAAAAAGTCCCGCCTGCCCACACGAAAAACATAGCTCCTGCCTGTGGTCACACTGCGGCGCAGAATGCGGCCCACCACAATGACGCAGTCATCCCGCTGCTGCTGCTGATAAATCGGCTGTGGAGAACTTCCTGGTCTCTGTCTCCTCTGAAACTCACGACCCTCAGACTGGAATCGTGGCGGCCCCGGGGGTCTCGATCTACTCGACTATCCAAACTCAGGCGGCACTGGATGCCTCTCCCCGGAGCTGGTCCCTAGCGCTCCGTCACTCTCTGACATGATCACTGATCCTCGGTCAACCCACCGAGCCTGCTCAATCGCTGCATCTAACGTCGGCACTCGCCGAGAATACACCAAGTGATAGATATTCCGATGCAGTCCTCTCTCAACTAGCTCAACCTTCTGGGCCTCATCCAGGCGACATGGGGTACACCGCTCAACAATCGCAAAACTAGCGAACATACTCCTGAAGATATCGATTCCCCTTGCTGCAAGCGTCTAAGATCCCCTTCCAGTTTCTGCTTACACTGTCAGGAAAGAAGGCCCTGAGCAGCAAAGCACGAAACTGGTTCCAAGTCAACAACTGCGCTCCCGGTGGTCCAACAGGACGAACTCGACGCCACCAAATCTAGGCGTCCTTTTCCTAAAAAGTGCGTAGCCAAGTGCACCTAATGCTTCTCCATTGTTGCTATCCAGTTTCCAGCCTCCCACGGCTCCAAGCTCAATCCTGCAAATCGGGGTGGATCAGACTGCCGGGACTGGCTCTATCGACCGATGATGTCCCAAAGCTCATCTACTATCCGCCATCCACCCTACCTCGGTGCCTCGGCACTACTCATCGACACGGAGGGGCCTGCTCGCTCCATCGGTGCCACAAGTACAACTGAATATGCCACTGCATAGGAAAAGTGCTGGAGGACTCTCAAGCGATACTGCAACTAGCTGTGCTCTCTGCTCCAACAAGCGCATCAAACGTTCCATGGCTTCCTCCTGGCATCGGACAGCCTCCGACATCGGTGCCATCTGGGTCCATAACTCCTGGATCTCGCTCTGCCTCCCGCTGCTCGGGTACTCATCAGATGCGGGGTGTGCCCTCTTCACAACACGACGTCTCAGGGGTATCGTAGTCCACTGCACAATAACAAACATCAGGACACAACAACCATACGACCCAATCCAGCGAAAGTCTAAGACATGCCATCCATTCCATAGCATTATGTTGTCTGCAGCCAACATAATCGCTTAGGAGAATAAACATGCCAATCACTCATCCCGTCTCTTGGGAGAGGTATAAAACTCAATCAGGACTCTCGCTAAAAGTCACGACTCTCACGTAGTCATCCTAATGTCCAACCACAAGCCTAGGGTTTCTAAGTCCACCACGACCTACAACCTAGGCTCTGATACCACTCTAATCTGTCACGCCCCGGGGTCAAAACTGCGACCCGGGCTCGCTAACAGATCCGCCATCTGTACGGAAACTGCCGTACAGATGAAGCGTCTAACCTGCAAAAAGAATCTACTACAGTATACAGATATCAGAGCTGAAAGTAAACTACTAAAATCTGAAATCCAATCACTGTACAACTGAAAATAATACAATATCCATCTCCCCAAATACGATCGTATAAAAAAAGTCCTCTGATACAAAAACCCAAAAGGGAGATATCTCCAATAAATAAATCAGTGTACAAGCTCTCAATACAAAAATATCCTCACTACAACAGTCTCTCAAACTGTAAAATAAAGATACAACTCTATACCTCACAACAAAGGTCTCTCAACAGAGGAAAAAGAAGTAAACTAATCTACTGAAGCTCTCCTCTGAAGGGGGTACCGCTACACTCCAACGACGGGTAGGGAACTAGCTCGCGACTCCCTCGAAACCGGTCAGAAGGATCAGCAACTGAAGCACAGGAACAGGAGTAGAAGCCCCTGGGGAAAAAGACACCACGACGGGTGTGAGAACTACTTCCCACAGTAGTTCTCAGTGGGTGCCGTCAACAAGCCCAACGGTCTGCCCACTAAGTCTACTAGAGGCATAAAGTAACAAAGTACATGGAAAGAAAAGAGCTGGAAAAGGATATCTCTACAGCTACTATGCCTCTATCTAGATGCTCAAGAAGTGGAACAGAAGATAATATGATGCATCTACTCACTACTGACAATATGTCACAAGTACTATGCTCAAAGAAAACTCTACTATGACACGTGCTATGCCATCACTCTCTCAATGTCACCCAATCTCAATGACTGTCCCATTTTGGACCAGTCGAACAAACCTGCGCTCATCTACTGCCGCACATCCCGGAGGAACGGACTTACGTAGGGTGTCCCTCAAGGACTATCTCAATCTCAAGCGAACTCTAGTGTATCAACTAGTCGCATCATCGTAGCCTCGTCAGGCTCGGAATCATCATCGCACCCGGGGCGTAGCTCGAGGGGAGCGACCCCAACGAACTCAAGTATCTCAAGTATCTCATAACTGGCAAAAAAGGCCAGGCTCGGCAGGCTATAATCCACGATCAAACAGATCGGTATCTCAAAGCTCGAAACACAACTCAGTCGGAAAAGAACCTCGACTCGAATATGAAAAGCCCAAACACTCTCACGGCTATGTCGGAGAACCCTCAACGACTCAACTCACAACACTAACTCACTAAAAGAAAGTACCACACAGTTGGGACCGCCGTCACTCCAAACGGCTCCCACACCATAACACCAACCACATCGATAACTCAGGAAGGGCCGACACAATAAGGGTTTGGAAAACCCGATAGGTCGGTGCTAAGAACCCTATCAAACAAGAACAGACTCTAGGCTCCGCCTATCGAAGTTCTCGGCCCCCTTACAGTTCGGGAACACGACAACCTCGGTACAACACGCAGAAGATACCAACTAGGGCCCGAAAGTTCCGGGAGGCCTACACCTACAACCCTATCAAACAAGAACAGGTTCCAGGCTCGGCCCCCGTGGCTTTCGTCTCGACAAAGGAATGGTCCCTAGAACCCAGACCACTCGAATCCTTACGAGTGGAAAAATTTACAGGAAAAGGGGTGACATTTGTTACTGAAACCCATTTTCACTCGACCCACGCGGGTGAGGACTAAAAGTAGTTCCCTTTTTGAAAATAACATCTTAATTTGAGGAGAAACCCATTTTAATGATTTTTAGTTCTTTTTAGGAAAAACAGTTAGAAAACAAGTGTTTACCCAAACACCAAAGGGCTGATACCTTTGTCCAATCAAACAAAAACAGACTTCAGCGGCCCTTCGATGCTTGGAAGAAAACCTCGATAGACTAAAATTATGTGTATATCAAAAGGTTCTGGGTTCTAGGTCCAGCTAACACAAGCACACAACTGCCATTAACACAGTGGCGACAGCACAACAGGGATAGAAGACCTCCCGGGACTACCGTTTATCCAAACGGCTCCCGGCACAGAAAAGCGACCCACTACATCTACCAAACTCCACTCTGCTCCCAAGCACGAGTGCAAATGCATCCCACACTAAAAGAAAGTCCCGACCTCTCGGCCCACTACCCGGACGAGGATAACACTAAGTCCAGGAATGAAAGAACAGTGTGGATGTCTAAACATAAATAACCCTAGCCCAAGTGAGGGTTTTCTACTGGTCTGGTTACACATGCAACATATGACGGGGGTGCTAGGTCAAGTTCCAAGATAACTATATTAACAGATGATAAAAGGAATGACAATTCCTACAATCTAGCATGCTACGCAAGGAAATTGTTACGGCTTTTTGGTGTTGGCATATTTCGTGAGTCAAGTCAGTGAGTTGAGTCGGAGTCTTAAAGGGATCAAATTGTCAAATCAGCCTTCGAAGACTCATTGAAGATTCAACATGAGCCCAAGTCAACTCTCAGGTATGATTAAATATAGATCATGGTGATTAAAGTTCATTTATAATCATTGGAAACAGGAAATTAATGAAAACCGGTTTAGACTTGGTTTTAGGAACTTGGTTCTAACTTACAACTTGTTTTAAGTTTGGATTCCGGTACTGGGTTTGTTTTGGATAAAGTTTATCTTGGAAAAATCAGTTTTTACATTGCGTACCGGAACCACACTTGAAGTTCCTCTAAACCCGACACAGAATTTTCTGAAATTGCATTGCGTACCGGAACACGGACTCGCGTACCGGAACACAATAGAAAAATCTGTGTTTTGCACCATTGCGTACCGGAACACAATATTTGGTACCGGTACACAATGCCCTCTCGGGAAAAGTTTCCTAAACCGACTCTAATATGTTTCCAAGGGTTATAAATAGACACTTAGGGTTTCTCGACGTGGGTGACCAATACCGATTAATTCAGAAAACACTCGAGAGCAACCCTAGAGGCTAGGTTTTTACCGTTCTTCTCTTTAGCCTCTTTTAGGTCAATTCGACGGTTCTTCCAAGATCTATCTTTTGTCGAATTGATCTAATCTTTGCTTAGAGATTTCTTCTACGGTTCCTCAATGATAATCTAAGCAAAGGATCACCATCGAAGCCTATATTCTTTATCGGCTGAGTTTGCGTCGTGGATTCGACGTGGCACCGTGGATTCGGTGTGTTGAAGGCGTTTCGTGGATTCGAAACGTGTGCTCGTGGATTCGAGTGGCGTTCGTGGATTCGAACGTGTGCAGTGGACGTGCAATCGGTGGAGCGCAAGGTCCGAAGAACTTGAAGGAGGGGTCGAGTCCGTGGAGTCGGTAATCACCTTGTTATTCTTCAATTCTTAGTGGATTGTTATTGCGTGTTGGTCCCGTGGTTTTTCTCCTGGATTGGAGTTTCCACGTAAATCTCGGTGTGTTGATTTTTATTTTCCGCATTGGTTTTTATTTTTGCACTGAGATTGGTTTTTATAATATTACACCTATTCACCCCCCTCTAGGTGTTTGATAGTACCTATTTAGATCCTTGTGGATCCTAAATAACTCTACAATTGGTATCAGAGCGGGTTTTAGGTTTATCTATCATAATGGGTGAAAGTGGTAATATTTTTAGACCTCCTCTTTTTGATGGGACCAATTATGCATATTGGAAAATGCGGATGAGAGCTTTTCTCATCTCTATTGATGAGCGGGTATGGCAAACCGTTGAATACGGTTGGGTGCATCCGGTTGAGGAAGTAGGAAATTCTACTACCCCAAAACCTCGCTCTAGATGGTCCAAAGAGGAAATCGAAAGATCTTCTTACAATGGGAAAGGTATGAACGCTTTATATAATTCTCTTTCCTCGACTGAGTTTACACGAATTTCCGCGTGTGAAACCGCGAAGGAAATTTGGGATATTCTCAAAATTACACATGAAGGTACTAATCTTGTAAAAATTCAAAAGCTCCAGATGCTTACAAGTCAATTTGACTCTATTCATATGGAAGAGCATGAATTGTTTACAGATTATTACACTAGACTTCAAGATGTAATTAATACATGTGCTAATTTAGGAGAAAAGATCCCGGAGTCGAAAATTGTAAGAAAGATACTTCGGACTCTTCCGGAACGGTTTAGGGCAAAGGTTACCGCCATTGAAACCGTTAGTCATCCGGATGAGATGAGTGTAGAGGAATTAGTAGGTGCTTTGCAAACTTATGAGATGACTTTTCCTACTAATCAAAATTCTTCCAAGTCTTCTTCTAAGCTTACAGGTATTGCATTCAAATCAACAAAGGAAGAAGATGACGAATCGAGTTCCGACGATGAAATCTCTTTTGCCGATTTTGAAGAACAACTGGCGCGGATCACAAAGAAATTTCGTCGGAAATTTTGGAAGAATCGAACCGATGGATCTTCATCCACGAAACCATCTAAAGGATCATCGGGTTCTAAATCCTCTAAACTCAAAGGCGTTGCAAAACCTTCTAAAGAAAAAGAAAACGATGATTTCGAAGGGGAAATCCGATGCTATCGATGCAGAGGCTACGGCCATATTTCAACGGATTGTCCTTCTAAGAAATCATACAAAAAGAAGGCTTTGCAAGCAAAAACTTGGGACGATTCTAGTTTCGATGAATCGACCTCAAGTGAAGAGGAAAAAGAAAAAATTGTTGCTTCTCATGCCTCTCAAATTCCCTCTTCTAATTTGTGCTTATCATCTTTAGTCACTGACTCTATTCCTTTGATTTTGCATGAAACATCAACAACCGGCGGAGAGTCATCAAGTGAGGGGGAGTCGGACGAAGAAGAACTCGTTGAGGCATACCAACAACTTCTTGCGGAATCAAAGAAGATGGCCAAACTTAACAAGAAGTTGAGGAAGCAACGACATGAAGTTCAAGACGAGAATCAAACTTTAAAGATCAAACTTCATGATCTCGAGGAGGAACATGGACGGGTATTAGATAATAATAAAATCCTCCAAGAAAAGCTAAACCAATCGGAGATGAATGCAAAATCATATATGGACAAGATTGGTTTTCTAGAAAAGCAGTTTGAGGAGATTCATGTCACCAACCAAGCTTTGACCAAGCAAGTTCATGAACTTAAATCCGACATACAAAGGTTTTCAACCGGTTCCAAGAAACTTAATTGTATGTCCGGATTAGGTCAAGCAAGCAAGGTTGGTTTGGGATTTAAAAAGGACCAAACTGCGCATGCTTCAAGTTCCACAATGAAATCGAAAGGAAGGACGTGTCACCTTTGTGGACTTGAAGGACATTTGGTGAAGAATTGCCCGAAAAAGAGAAAGAAAAATCCTTCGGCAACTTCATCTACAGAGCGAACTCAACGGAATCAAAAGACACATCAAGTCAATGGAGTTCACTCAACCCACCAAAGGTCCGAGCCACAACATCAATCATACAAGTGGATCATTGCAAGGCAAAGACCTAAGGTGGATCAACAGTCAAAGCGGACAACCCCCGGCCACAACGAATCAAGACAACCCAAAATCCAGCGATTTTGGATTCGGAAAGGTGATATCTTTCCTTGTCTTAAGTTCTAATTAGCTTATGACTGTATGTAATGCTTTGATTGGTTTTCCCTTCATATTTTTCTTAATCTTTGCATTACATGGTTTTCAATGCTCTTGGTTTTATATTTTGTTTTTTTTTAAACAAAAGGGTTTTAACGAACAAGTGCATTGAATAAAAAGGGTTTCACTTTCAATCACTCCAATTTAATTTTATATGAATTATCAACTTTACTCCATAATCATAATTCTTGAAGATACTTCATTATAGGAGTTTTTGATATTATAAGCATCAAATTTTAGAAATCATGTGTGATCTTTAGATGCTTAATCTATCTCGGTTGTGTGAATTCATTGTGATAAACGTGAGACAACCGATAGACTGAAATTTGGGATTTAATTCTTTCACGTAAGAGATTGCCTTCTTACAAGGGTAAATAAATGAATTATAAAAGATGTGGAAAGAGTTACATCCGAAAGGAGTGTGAAAACTACCACCACATGTTGGAAAGAGCTACCACATGTTATGGATGCTGGAAATATTTTATGAGAATTTTAGTTGAAGCATTCGGAGATTTAAATTCAAAGTTTTTATTTTGAACAATCTCCTGGTTGGTATAAGGTGGGATAGTTAAAAAGATGCTCAAAGAGCCACCCTTAGGTACTTTAGTGCTTATCTCAAATTTGAAAGGGTAGAATTCAAGATTGATGTCATTTGGAAAATCTCCGTAAGTCATCTTTGTAAATCCGTTACATCTTGATAGAGTTTGGATCTCAAGATTATTTTTGATGACTTGTGTTTGATGAATATAACATGAAAAACGGTCTATAATGTTTTACCTTTATTTTTCATGATTTTGGAGTAAATCTTTTTAATTTTTATAATTAATTGGATTGAATGACATCTATGTGAATTCATTGTTTTTCAAAGCACTTAAATGGATTTCTTGATGGTATACAAATCGGTATTTGAAAAGATTTCAAAATTTGGATTTGTTTCAAGAAATTTTTGCTTTTTGGCTCTGTTGTTCCGGTACCTGCTTTTAGTACCTGAAAATCCAATCCGGATCCCGAATGTGAATTTTTCTGTTTTTCACTTGCGTACCGGTACTACTCTTTAGTACCGGAACTACATTGCGGATCCGGATGACCCCCTGTTTTTCAATCCGGAACCCGAACGAAGAATTTTCGGTTTTTTACACTACGTACCGGTACGCGACTTCTTGTACCGGTACGCGAGCTGGAATTCTTTTTATTCCGAAACCACATTGTTGTTATTTCATCTCTCCCACTTCAAAACCCTCCCTCTCTCTCTCTAAAACATCTCTAAGGGGTTTTCTTCAAGATCAAGAGATTTGTTGCTTTGATTTGTAAGTTTCTTCATTAATCTTGCTTTCTTTTGCTTCAAAACCCTAGTTTTTAGGTTTTGATGTTTTTTTTGGGATTTTTGAGTTGATCCTTACTCCAAATGAAATCTCTTGCTTAAATCACTCTTAATTCATGTTTAGAACATATTGGTTGCTTTCTATCTAATTAGATTCATGTTTCCATGCTTATTTGATTGAATCTAACATTTTCATATGTTCTTAGTATAAAAGAATTGAGAATTAGGGCTTTTAATGTAAATGATTTTTAAATGATGAATCATCAATTGTGACATGTTTAGAATGTTTCTTAGACATGTTTAAGCCTTCCTATAAGATCAAATCATAGTGCATTGTGTTCTTTGTAGGAAATGGCATTTTCATGGCTTCTTGCACTAGTACTTGATGGCCACTGGAAGTGGACGTGGTCACGGTTCTGGAAAGAAAAAGGCTACCAAACGATCACGCAACGAGGATTCAACTAGCTCAGATTCTGAAAATTCCTCAGAATATGAAGAAGAAACAGTTCAAGGAAAGGGGAAAGCACCTTGGCTCCAAGGAAAAAGAAGGGTGCGGATTCTCCTCCGCGTAGAAGTACCGGTGGACCGGTAATACGCGAGCGCTCTCAACGGAGATCAAATGTTGATGAAAGTGAACCGCATGTGAGTGCAAAACGCCGTGCCAGATTTGCAAACCGCACATGCATTGGAGAGCGACACGTGAACTTTAACGAGCTATGTCGTGAGGTGCCAGACTTTGCAAGGATTTTGGAACGAAGTCATATTCGGCCACTTGGCAGCGTTCAACCTAAGATGGGTTTTTGTGTGGAGATCATCAGGGAATTCTACATGCAAGGTAACATACTTCAAAAAGACCATGACACCGGGGCCTTCGTCTTTGAAACAACAGTTAGAGGCGTCAAGTTTGACATTACTCCAGCAGTAATTGGTGCAAACCTTGGATTAGCTGTTGACACTACTGGTCTTTATTATACTGATGGAAATTTCCTACATGATACCCATTGGGATATGGTTGTGGACTTATTTGCAAGACAGGGACGCACACGAACAGATCATATGTTGAATCAAAGGACCTAAAACCAGAGTATCATATTTTGTCCTTAATCGTATGCTACAACCTATTGCCCACACTGGGGACCAAAAGGATTCGATGGGATCGATTGTTACTTCTCTTTCTCCTTGGTCACCCGGAAAGTGCAAATGGAATTAACACCAACATTCCATTTCTCATTTGGCAGCAGATGGTACATGTCATTGAAGGATCTAGACAACGTGACCTTCTACCGTATCCGATCTTGATTACTCGTATTCTGGAAGATCATGGAGTGGATATTTCTTGTGCCAAATATGATTATGGCTTGGGGGCAATTGATGGAATCACTTTAGCCAAGTCAATTAGCACTTTGAAGACATTTGGGCATACAAAAGCCTATGCAAGTGAAGCGACAGTGAGTGCACCACCTCGTCAAGAATCTCCTGAACCAGATGAGGTCGTAACTCTTCAAACCTTGCATCGGGATGTTCGTTCACTAAAGCAAAAGATGGAGCAAAGGATGGAGCAAGGCTTCAAGAAACTTGAGGATAGCTTAAAGAAAATCTTCGATATCCTTGGGTGCAAACATGATGATGTGGTCACTGGAGCAACTGCACCGAGTACATCGCATGGACCTACATCACATGAGGATGATGATGATTCAGATCAGGATGAGTGATCTCTTTTCCTTCTTGTTTTTGGTTTTCAGTTTCTTTTCATGTTGTGATGAACAAGTACTCTAATCGTCTTGTAACCAAGAACTTATCCTCCTAGTATTTTTACTTTTTGTTTCTATTAACTGTTTGACAATTTGTGACAAAAAGGGGGAGAACGGAAATGATGGACATATCATAAAATGGAGGAGAAAGAACAAAATGGGGAGAGAAAATAATGATTGCATCACAAAGGGGGAGAACATGGAGAACATGGATGCTCAAGATAGGGGGAGATAAAGAAAAGATTGAAAGAGGAGCCACAAAACAAAAGAACCAAAAGGAAGACGGATCAAATGTAGGATTTTAATTTCTAACGACTAACATTTGATTTTGTTTGGAGTTTTGTTTTTGCAGGAATTACATCACTTTAAGACTCCAAGTCCTAAGTCATAGAGTATGTTTTAGGACTGTTTGGTTCAAATGTAATTTTGTATTTATTGGATCTTTCACGCAAAGAAAATCAATGTTTTGGTGATGACATTGAATTTCGATTTTTGGTTTAAGATGAGTGACTTGAGAGTTTTTATGTATTTTTGGGTTTTGTCACGAAATTGCCAAAGGGGGAGATTGTTACGGCTTTTTGGTGTTGGCATATTTCGTGAGTCAAGTCAGTGAGTTGAGTCGGAGTCTTAAAGGGATCAAATTGTCAAATCAGCCTTCGAAGACTCATTGAAGATTCAACATGAGCCCAAGTCAACTCTCAGGTATGATTAAATATAGATCATGGTGATTAAAGTTCATTTATAATCATTGGAAACAGGAAATTAATGAAAACCGGTTTAGACTTGGTTTTAGGAACTTGGTTTTAACTTACAACTTGTTTTAAGTTTGGATTCCGGTACTGGGTTTGTTTTGGATAAAGTTTATCTTGGAAAAATCAGTTTTTACATTGCGTACCGGAACCACACTTGAAGTTCCTCTAACCCGACACAGAATTTTCTGTAAATTGCATTGCGTACCGGAACACGGACTCGCGTACCGGAACACAATAGAAAAATCTGTGTTTTGCACCATTGCGTACCGGAACACAATATTTGGTACCGGTACACAATGCCCTCTCGGGAAAAGTTTCCTAAACCGACTCTAATATGTTTCCAAGGGTTATAAATAGACACTTAGGGTTTCTCGACGTGGGTGACCAATACCGATTAATTCAGAAACACTCGAGAGCAACCCTAGGGGCTAGGTTTTTACCGTTCTTCTCTTTCGCCTCTTTTAGGTCAATTCGACGGTTCTTCCAAGATCTATCTTTTGTCGAATTGATCTAATCTTTGCTTAGAGATTTCTTCTACGGTTCCTCAATGAGAATCTAAGCAAAGGATCACCATCGAAGCCTATATTCTTTATCGGCTGAGTTTGCGTCGTGGATTCGACGTGGCACCGTGGATTCGGTGTGTTGAAGGCGTTTCGTGGATTCGAAACGTGTGCTCGTGGATTCGAGTGGCGTTCGTGGATTCGAACGTGTGCAGTGGACGTGCAATCGGTGGAGCGCAAGGTCCGAAGAACTTGAAGGAGGGGTCGAGTCCGTGGAGTCGGTAATCACCTTGTTATTCTTCAATTCTTAGTGGATTGTTATTGCGTGTTGGTCCCGTGGTTTTTCTCCTGGATTGGAGTTTCCACGTAAATCTCGGTGTGTTGATTTTTATTTTCCGCATTATTTTTTATTTTTGCACTGAGATTGGTTTTTATAATATTACACCTATTCACCCCCCTCTAGGTGTTTGATAGTACCTATTTAGATCCTTGTGGATCCTAAATAACTCTACAGAAATAAGCTATCATGCAAAGTCCTATATCAGTAGAATTACTGTACAGTCCATAAAACTTGGAGATAAGGCCACCCACCTCGGTTTGCCACCAATTGCTTGTAGACACTTGCAATTGGCCTCCACGCAAACGATGCCCGCTGCCGGAGTCCGCACGCAAAACGAAGCACGATGCCGAAATTCGCACGCAAAGCAGAGTCCGCACGCAAAACGGTGCACGGTGCCGGAGTTCGCAGGCAAAACGGTGCACGGTGCCGGAGTCCGCACGCAAAAAGGAGTCCGCACGCAAAACGGTGCACGGTGCCGAAATCCGCACGCAAAACGGAGAACGGTGCCAGAATCCGCACGCAAAACGGAGTCCGCTCGCAAAACGAAGCATGCCGTCGGGGACCGCACGCAAAACGGTGCAGTAAAAAAAACGGTCCCTAACACAGATAAGAGCAAGAGGGTCAATTTACTGTCCAAAAGAACGCCCCAAAACTGTGCCAAAATACCGTAAAAATAAAGTGCGGGACCTACCCGACTGCGCCACGCCGCCCAACGCCCCGTTGGAAAAAAAATCTCGCGCGTTTCGCGAGGTTCACGGTGCACTGTCGCACCCCACAAATCCTCCTCCCTCTCTCCCTCTCGCGCTCGGTTGGAGAAGAAAGGAAAAGAAGAGAAGAAATGGTGTGGGCGGGAGAAAGAAGGAGAAGAAGAGAAGGAAGGGAGAAAAGGTGGTCCACGGCACATAGTCCACGGTGCACCCACCAAAGGGGATCCGCCACATGGCGGTCCACAGCTCATGGGCGGGTGCACCAGGTCCAGGCGTGCGCGCGCCGCGCCACGTGGCCGCGTCCCTGCTCGCCACGCGGGCGTGCAGCCCGCGCGCCACACGGGCGCGTGACACCGCGCCCGCGCAGGCGCGGGAAACGGGCGCGCCACACGGGCGCGTGCCCCCCGCGCGCCCGAGCGGGCGGCAGTGGGGGCCCGCCACGTGGCGGCCCCCCGCGCCTCTCCCGCGCAGGCGGGCGCGCTTCCCCAGCGCGCGTAGCGCGCCTGCCGCGGGCCTCGAGCCGCACGCTGCCCGCCTTGGTTTTCGTGCCGTCGCCTCGCCTCGGGATTCGTGCCGCGTTGCCTCGAAAAACGCGCACTTCATCCGGGCTCCAAAACACAAGTAAATAGTCCAAACTCAACGATTTCGCGCGCTGAATCCAAAAACGATGTCCGTTTCTCCAAATTCTTATCCGAAATTTTGCCGAATGCCCCCGGATAGCCACTTGATCCGATTTCCTCGCCGGTCCCAATTCTGAAGTCCGATTTGCCAAATTCCAACTCTAAAAGTTCCCGAAGGCGACCGGAGAGGTAATCTTTTATCCAAACTTCGCCCGGAGACCAAATTTGACATCTGCGTCGCGCGAAACCACCTCTAAACACTCGACGGGTTCCCCAATTCCCCACGGGATCTCCTTTTAAACCCGAAGTCC